>JAGWCC010000079.1:600000-1062667 GCA_022651775.1 Drusus annulatus
TGGAGTGCTTATACCGACCCTGATATATGGCAGTGAAGTATGGAACTGGTGCAGGAAGGATGAAAGTAGACTGAATCCTGTGGAAGAGATCCCTGAGGGGTATTTACGGTAAAACCACGTATGACCGTGTTAAAAATGTGGATATCCGGAAAGAATTCCAAGTTGATGTGAGCGTAATGAACAGGATCAAGAAAGGGATGCTTAGATAGTTTGGACATGTAGAGCGAATGAATGAAGAAAGGAGTGTGAAAAGAATATATGATACGAAAGTGAATGGAAGAAGAAGTCGAGAACGCCCGAGGAAGACATGGCACGATCAAGTGAATCCAATACTTGAACCGGGCCATTAATGAAGCAAGGAGGGTGTGCCAAGACAGAATTGCATGGCGGTCCGACCTCTCTGCCTATCCTTGCGGAAAAAAAACGTGATTAGTTGGTTAGTTTGTTATTATTGTATTACTTGGTGTAGAAAATAGAAGGCAATTAAGAATTTCCCATAAACAATTTAAATGTATCACAAACAAAACAGTTTTCCTGATCAACGTTTCTCGGAATGCCCCCATATTGAATCGAGAACTAAGTGCGTTGCCAAGTTACCAACCTGCCCGCGTGGTTCGTGAGAGACGTCAGTTTGACAGTTCCAGCTGTCAGTTGTCCCGCCACGTGACAGCTCATTGTTTGGCGTTGACATTCACGCGGCACTATTGCGATTTATAAGGTGAATTCAATTAAGACCGATAATACCGAGTGATAAATTGTGTGTAATGCTTTCATGATCAAGTTATTAAATTGATACAGTACTAAGATATAGCTGAAATGTAATAAAGTAGTTAACTTTGGAGTAACATTGACAGAAACGCATTATAGAATAAGTGTTACTCTATCTAAATAGATTAAGAATTTTGTTTTGGCCATGCGCAAAAAAGCTTATTCCCAAATCATTTGAGTTCTGTTGAGGTCTTTAACACCTACCTCCCCTTTTGAAGAAATGTATTTATGAGAGACCGATCATTGTCAATATTTTGAACAATGCGGCTTTGACAACCTGCGTGGTTGAGTGGTAAGATGTTCGAATGAATCTAGAGGTCGCGGGTTCAAACCCGGCGTGCGCAAATAAATTGTATTTAATGTTTACTTAGTATTTTTCTCCGCTGAATTGTAAAAACTAAACACTATTTTCGTGTAAACATTAAACGAAATTTCCCTCAGCAAACACAAAAACCTTTATTTCGTAATACACTATGCAAAAAATTGTAATAATTATCTTTTATCTTATTGTAAAAATAGAATATATATTAAATAATAATAATAACCTGTGTCATACATTAACCTTAGAGTACATAGAGTGATACCCATCCAAGGCAGTGTAGTGAGTTTTTTATTGTTTTCGCCAAACTCGGCAGACCTGAGCGTGGCTAGGACTACGGTTAGGGTATTTATAGATCCATTCTTAGCACATGTCGACATAATGTTTTTGTTTATTCGTATAACTACTTTTTCTCTTTACACAGTATTGTTGTCAAAAAAAATATAGCATATAACCTAAAAAACCGTTAGGTTGTGTCCAGTTTAGTCGCATATGAAAATGTGTGGGCGGAGTCCCTGGAAACGCGGGATACCAAGATTATCCTTACAGTACATAAAAGCGGTGTACGACGTAAAAACCCGAAGAAAGTGATTTATCGCAAGTTTGCATAGGTTGGGTTATAAAATAATACATTGAATAATTGCACGTTCCAGAGGGGTAGATACTCTAAGTTACGCCCTTGCGAAAGACCACCATTCAGATTCGAAACGTTGCTCAAATTGGCTTTAGTCGTATTTGGTAACCAGATCTGAATAGCCAGTTACTTTCCTACCTTCATCTTTCCCATCTCTTTCCCCTCCCCACTACGTTCAGCCTCAAAACACACCCCAAATAGGGATGCTATAGTCTCACTGGCTCTAGACTGTTGGGACTCTTGTTTAAACAATGACTCCATATTTTTTATTTGCCACTTCAGATTTTGAACCCATGACCCTTGGTTACAGAACCTAGGAGTTTACGACTCTATCACGCAGGTCGTTGTGGTCATCTATCATAAGAGACATTCAAATATTTTTACCATGGGAAATAAAAACAATAAAAATTTACCATACCGATTAAGGATCAAAGGTCAATCATTGTCTTGCTATTTTACTTACGGGAGAATCTTCCGCGATTCTTAAAAAATAATATTTTATTAAAACATTAAAATATCTTATATATTGACTTGTTTCGTTACTAACATCGTGTTACCGTGATAAAATATGTTTTTTTATGTGTTACTAGTGTAAAATCACAGAATGAAACTTGACTTACCAAGTTTAAACATACAATAATTTCTGTTAAAATACACCATGGGTAGTTACTTTATTAGGTAAGTAGAGATTTGAAGAATATTTTGTCAAATTTGATAATTTTAATTAAAATTAGTTCCAAATTTGAAAAGTTCACACACGTACGGCCGTGCGTAATCACAAAGTTATATTACAGACAGCTAATTTCAAATATAATTGGTATAAAAAAATATATAGTAAAT
Source organism: Drusus annulatus (assembly GCA_022651775.1). Classification (NCBI taxonomy): domain Eukaryota; kingdom Metazoa; phylum Arthropoda; class Insecta; order Trichoptera; family Limnephilidae; genus Drusus; species Drusus annulatus. The sequence goes on from JAGWCC010000079.1 coordinate 602,562, forward strand.
CGGTAGATAGTCCTGATAAAAGACTACTATTCAGAATTGAAACGTTGCTTAAAATAGCTCTAGTCATCTTTGGTGACTAGATCTGGAGAGACAGATACTTCCCAACTTTCCTCTTCCTTGTATCCTTCCTAGCAAACATCCTTCAGCCTCACAACATAAAAAAGGGATGCCGTAGTCTCCCTGGTTCCAGCTATTTTATATTTTTATAGGTATTCATATTTTTTCAATGATCATAGGTATTAAAATAAGTGCCATGTTTTTTTTAATTTTAAATACCTCACACAAGTCCCAACTGCTCCCAACCGTTTAGAGCAAGTGGGACTATGGCATCCCCAATTAGGGTATGTTGTGAGGCTGAAGGTAGTTCGACGGCCTCCAAAGTCGATTGGTAAGACACTCGAATACGAATCCAAAGGTCGCGGGTTTAAACCTGTCGTGCGCCAATAACTTTTATTTAATTCGTATGTGTCATAACACATTTGATTCATTTAAAATAATATAAAGTATATTTGCAGCACGTTCCAGAGTGGTAGATACTCTAAGTATCGCCCTGGTGAAAGACCACCATTCAGAATCGAAACGTTGCTTGAAATTGCTTTAGCCGTGTTTGGTGACCAGATCTGAATAGCCAGGTACTTTCCAACCTTCCTCTTCCCCATCTCCTTCCCCTTCCCACGTCCTTCATCCTCACAACATACACCAATTGAGGATGCCATAGTATCACTTGCTCTAGACGGTTGGGAGCAGTTGGGACTCTTGTGCGGTATTCACTATAAATTATTTATTTCTTAAAGTGGGGAGGGAAAGGAGTTGTGAAAGAGAAAGGTTGGGAAGTACTTGGATATTTAGATCTGGTCACCAAACACGGCTAAAGCCATTTCAAGCAACATTTCAATTCTGAATGGTGGTCTTTTACCAGGGCGATTCTGACAAACAAATGAATTATTTTATTTAAATCTTCAGCGTTATATATATATAAATATATATCTATATTTAATTCAGCATCATTCAAGGCGATAATCTTTCTTGTCACAGTCAATGCTATAACAACGCTCAGTTGAAAGCTGTCCGGGCCTGACTGTCAGAGAGCCGGGTCGGTGGTGCCCAGCAGAACGGTGAACGATCCGCCGTGCCCAGTTGACACCGGAGTTGATATTACGGCGGAATTCTGGAGCAAGGGGTAGATATCGTCTCCGAAGCGCCGTCAGGTGTCAGATGTCGGGAATTCTCGCCCGTCAGTAGCGCAGCGGGGATGAAACTAGGGATCGGAAACCCTTGGTTGGAGATGCCGAGATTTAAAAACCTATTTACCTGAAATAAGTAAGCACAGCCACCGGATTTTCGTTTTCACACCGAAGGGAGAACCCGGAAGTGGTGTGTTGTGAGCGTATCCGTGGGTCCGAAGTTGGTTAATTTTATTTTTAAATACCGAATTTCTCTATTGAACATATCGTCGCCGGAAAGGCAAACAGGCTTAAGCGACACTTTGGTCAAAAATGAGTTCAACGTGCAGTTTTGGTCAGTTTTTTGTCTGCATCGAACGCTTTGGCTCTCGTTTGATTCTGAAGACTTGCGGCCATCTAAATTAACCATTTGAGAGAAGGCTTGACTCAAACGACACGAGTTTGGGACTTTTTTAGCTTTTTGTCGCTTCAGGTAACTCAGTGAGAACCTCAAAGCAATTATATACCAGGAGGGAGCGCAAGTGTAGTCAGTATTGATAATTCTTGCCTGCTAGGATATTTATCTTGAAGTAACTATATATGGAAAGAGAGCTAATTTATTTTACCCAACCTACACATATTTGGAATAAATCACTTTCTCCGGATTTTTACGTCATACACTATGAGAAATAAAGAGACAGCAAATTTTCTCAAATTATCACACCGCTTTAAAGTACCGTAAGGATGTTTTCCGCGTCTCCGTTGACTCCGCCCACACGTTTTCATTTGTGACATAAATGGACATAAGTCAACGGTTTTTTGGGTTATATGATATTTTGTTTATAAAGATACTGTGAAACAGCGGTTATACAATTAAACAAAAACATCATGTCGACATGTACTATGAATGGATGTATTAATACCCTAGCCTTAGTCCTAGCAACGCCCAGGTCTAGCCGAGTCAGGAAAAACTCATCGAAACTGACTACAGCAGCGCTCTCTCTTCTATATTATTGCTCTGAGGTATTTATACATTCAATTTATAGCACATGTCGACATAATGTTTTAGTTTATTTGTATAACCACTTTTTCGCTGTATTGTTACAAATAAAAATGTAAGATATAACTTTAAAACACTGTTGAGTTTTGTCCCGTTATTTCGCATAGCAAAACGTAGTGGGGGAACTCGCCGGAGACTCGGGAGACGGAGAACATGGTTACATACCAAAAAGCGGCGCTACATTGTGTGAGAACTTGTCTTATCTCTCTCACACACACACACAGTTTACGACGTAAACACCCGGAGAAAGTGATTGATTGTAAATTTGTGTAGGTCGGGTAAAAAATATTGAATTGGAAATATTGATATACGAACTGACAATAATATCTATTTAAGGAACTTACATTACAAATACTTTCGTCAAAAAATTATCAGTTTGTATGATTTGTTTGATTAACATCTTAGAAAACAGTATTACAAACAGTGTAGGTATTTGATAATATTCCCTATTTAATATATACAAAATATTCGACACCCAACAGTTCAGCCCCACTAAGAATGCCTGAGATGCCGTCACGAATATCTGTCACCCTGCTTTCCGTTTCGTCCGTTACCTCCTGCCGCTAGCAGCACGGCGAGTCACCCACTCCGACCCGCAGCTTGTTGGCGCGGGGGGGTGCGGGGAATTTCCCTTCACCGGCCAACTCTTCCCAGGCTCGAGGTCACGTCTGACAGCCGCGTATCAAATTCTTTTTTTTTTAAATGGAATATTTGACAAATTCAAGACGGTCTCTAATAAATCAATTTTGTGTCTTTGTTTGGATTGTGACTCGGGTTTGATAGGTCACGTACGATAAATTGTGATTGTACAATAGTTGTGATTGTGATTGAAGAGAACTATTTGCTATGGAGTCCGTGACTAAGGTTTCTTAACGTGGTTCATTTTATTTTATCTGTTGTACCCATGTTAAAAAAAATTATACAGAGTGAATTGAATATGTTATTAATGATAGATAGGTGGAAAAAATAACAAATTAGAGTTTAAACCAAAGGTTGAAAAAAACATAAAGCAATTTTTATCGGTGCGCTGAATTATAAAGGTGATCACTTTATTGAGTTGAGCTTGAATACATTGCTTTTGTTGTTTGCAGCTACATATTTTGCACACAGAGTGAGATGCTTTCGAAATTGCACAAATACACTACAAATCAAAATACATTGGAACACACAGATACTTCTTTTTTTACAGTGAATACCGCACAAGGGTCTCAACTGCTCCCAACCGTCTAGATCCAGTAGGACTATAGCATCCTCAATTGGGGTATGTTGTGAGGCTGAAGGTAGTGGGGAGGGGAAAGAGATGAGAAAGGGGAAGGTTGAGAAGTACTTAACTATTCAGGTCTGGTCACCAAACACTGCTAAAGCCATCTCAAGTAACGTTACATTTCTGGATGGTGGTCTTTAACCAGGGCGATACTTAGAGTACTACCACTCTGGAACGTGCTACAAATATACTGTTTATTTTTTTGTATCTATTAAATGTGTTATGACACATATTCATTTAATAAAATGTATTTGCGCACGCCTGGTTCGAACCCGCGATCTCTGGATTCGTAGTCGAGCGTCTTACCACTCGACCATGCAATAAGGTTTAAGACATGTTAAGTGAAGAAATCAAAATATCCGTGTTATTTCAACCTTCTTCTATCATTATCTTCTCGCTCCCAGTTATTTTTCCCTTCACTATATTCTCCAAATCGGGGTTGGCATAGTTCCACTAGCTTTACACTGTAATATTGTATAATCATAAAAAAAGTTTATTTTTATTTTTATAGTGAATACCGCACAAATGTCCCAGCTGCTCCCAACCGTCTAGAGCCAGTGAGATTATGGCATCCCCAATCGGGACATAGTGTGAGGCTGAAGGTAGTGGGGAGGGGAAGGAGATGGGGAAGAGGAAGGTTGGGAAGTAATAATCATCGAAATAAACAATCATCACTTATGGTAGACCTGGTAACGTCCTATGATAAATGAAGCACCCATCGTTATATTTACTTATGCGTTGCGCGCGAATCGAACCCGCAATATCTCGATTTATAATAAAATGGCTGCTATAGACAACAACTGTTCAATAATAAATATTTATTAATTCAAGTATTAATATATGTTCCAGAATATATTACTTTCCTGTGGGCTTCCTAGATTCGCAAAACTAATTATTTATGAATTGCAGTTTTGAGAAACGCCGATTAATATTGACTTGCTAGGGAAGGAATAATTTCAGAAAATATAACCCAGGTGAATATCATACGTGAATAATAAACTTTCTTGTCGATAAGTTGTCGTAATGTTTTCACAGTTGCATTTTTAACACCACGCATTTTTTAAATTATTATTAATTTCACAGACGTTATTATTATTTACCATTCGGATGAATTTCGTCACGTGAATAAAATATATAATGGTATTAATAGTTTTATATTCACAATACCTGTCCATACCTATATGCCGTTAAATTTTAATTATTTAACCACAGGCAGATTCAACGCATATTTCATTAGATTTGATTGCAGTAATTTCTAAGAAAGTACTTCCATTCGATTAGTTTTATGGTGTGGGTACTTTTTAACGTTATTTTGTGTGTTCACTTTAAATAACTATTAAATAAGCCATTGTCCTAAAAAATCATTAAAATCAGCAAATTAACGTTTAAAATGAATTAACGTTAAGTTTTTTTTAAATGTGAAAGAATTAACTAATATCACGATACTTTAAAATTGATAATAGTAATTTAATTTATGTAGCACCTTGTGCAAATTTGGATAGGCTTCTATTCTATATTGATATAAAATGACAATATAATCCTGATATCCGAACCCTTACATAGCTCGTGACATATTGTGTTAATCCGTAAATACTAGTTACTCATCATTTAGAATGAGTAATAGCTAGTGAGAAGTTATTTTCTAGTTATTAACAGCGCCCCTGAGGTGATATATATTTAATATTTTTAATAATAATAATAATATTTGGATGATTTTTATAGCGCCGTTTTTGTGAACAATCACCTCGAGGGCGCTGCAGAGATCTTATTTTCTATTATTAGATATTAATTCCTGGTTTTTACATTACCTATTTTATTAATTCCTAGTTTTTACTTTACCCCAGAATGAGGATTTTGATGGATTCAAAATTATTCTAGACAAGTACGTTCAATCAAATTGATTTCAGATTAAGTTTACATTTGTGTTGAAGTAAAATCATTTTCATTAAGTAGCATGATATGCTCGTTGGTAGGTATTTATCCTAAAGTCAATTTAAATAATATTTTCAGGTGCCTGGTCTAATTTTCAATCCCAACAATCCTGGGAGGTTTCTAAAAACTAGGAATTAAAAAAATTTTGATGAAGGAAGATAATAAAATATAGGTAGGTATGTGATAGTGAGCTTGTAAAGTGTCGAAACAGTGATTCTTGGGAAACCGGAAACCTGGCGGCTTGGACCAATCGTCCACAAGCCCATCAAATACGCATAAATTTATATTTTCAATTTTGTAACTGTTAAATTGTTGGTGGAACTCAATTTTAATTATTTTAATAATACCAAATTTTTCGCTTTATTCCACTATTTTTTTTATTTAAAAACTGACCGGTTTTACCTTACGAAAAATAAGGTGAAACCGATCAGGTCTTAAATAAAAAATAGTGGAATAAAGTGAAAAATTTGGTATTTTTAAAATCATACATTTATACTTAAAACCCAAATTTTGGTGTTTTTTTTTTATTTTTGTTCATTTTCCGTTCCTACCCATTTACGAGGTCAGCTAGTATTTGCCTTAGAGCCAGGTTTGAAAAAAAGCAAATATTTTAAAACTAAATACAAGAGTGGTAGACAAAAACTTGTCAGAATCGTCGAATTGAAAACGTCGCTTGAAACGGCTTTAACCGTGTTTAGTGGCCAAATTTGAATAGCCAGGTAATTCCCAACCTTACTCATCGCGATCTCCTTCCCCTCTCCACCTTCAACCTCACAACATACCCCAATTGCGGATGTCCTAGTTTCACTGGTTCTCGACGTTTTGAATCAATTGGAACTCTTTTGCTGTATTCACTATTAAAAATAGATAATTAAAAAAAAGGTAATTTTTTCAATCAATTAAGAAACAATCATTTCTAGATAAAAATAATTGCAACCACAGCGATGAAATAACGAAATATGCGACATTAAAAAAATGGCCGTGGGAAATGCCCCTTAATCACCATGCTCCAAACTATATAATTATATTCGAATATCTCCCATCAATGGTTCAGTTTCCTTTGACAGGTATTGCAACACCTCCAAATGCTCGCGAGCAACCCGGACTCTGAAATCAGAGCCCCAATAAATCATCAGTTCGTGATCCGACGTCATCAGCCAGGGAATAAAACGGAATAAAACAATAAAGCACACCTTGTTTCTTGGACAGACCATCATTTATTTAGGCCAAATATCATTCGGCAAGAATAACGATTACTTTCAACATCAATTACTGGAGAAATATAATACTTTTAATACAGTTTTATACAGGTTTTATAGTTTTATCAACAAGCACGAAAATCATAGCAATAATAATGTAACCGGGAAAGTTTTCAGTGATTTTTTTAACAGTCGTATCGTGAGAGGTCTAAGACATAAAACTGTAAAGGGCGGTTTGTTCTCCTCCCAATAAAACGGATTCACACTATCACATGATTATAATGTTCTTAGTAAACAATAATGTTATAATTATCAAATTGGATCAAAGCACGACTAACCATCACGAGGCGGATAACGTTACTCGAGATTCAAGTTTACAAGTTCTAAAACAACTCGAATATTTATTTTTAAAAATCACAAAAGAACGGGGATAAAAAATACGTAATTTTTTAGAAATATCTACATTTCACAAGAACAGCAAAATTTTCTAAATCAAATTTTCAACAGTAATTTACTATTTTTTTGTTAATTTTAATAGACTAGGTACTACGTGAATTTGTACCTTTGACCGTCGTGCATTGATCTAATAAAATTGTTTTTTCTTCTTACCATTAGCAGGTGGATGAGAGTTTGAGTTTTAACTACCTACACATGAAAATATCACAAGAATGATTTTGAACTTAACATAACACTATTTAAATACAACTGTTAGTCATTTGGTGGACAGGAACATCGAAATGATAAGGGTAAATAACATTGAAATTTGATTCTAACACTTTTTTTTTTCAGATTGAAAAACTTTTTTTTATACACATTATTCTACGGCTTATTTCACTGCAATAAAGTGTGATCGTTTAAAATAATATTTCCATAAGCAAAAACAAAATCATGTTGTTTGGGTTTGTAAAATTTTTCGCCGTGATTACTAATTTTGTGTACTTTTTGACATATACCTACTCAATTTTTATTGGTATAAATTCGGCTTTCAGAGAAAATTCAGTTGTTTAAATTTTACCGAAAAAAACAGTGAATAAATGAATTTTAATTATTCAAAGTTAATTGCACAATTTTCACTAAGTTCTTTTCTGAATTACTAAAATTATTATCAAATTGACGGCACAGTACATAACCACGTAAATAATATAACTGGCGTTTTTAGGTTTTTAGGTTTTTTTTAATTATTGTTATTAAAATTCTAACATTTGTCAATTAGTACATGCGAATGCATAAAATAATTTCATATACGTCTACTTAAGTACATATTTGTCTCTGATTCATTTCACAGAAGGATTTCTTTAGGAGGCAAATGTTTGGAAACCATAATACTTAAAACAACTACAAATAAAGCATAATATTATATAATCGTCGCAAAACTCCATTTACAATGGAAGCACACTAATAAATGTACATAATATTAACTATTAATCTAGAATTATCTACCATAAATAAGTTTAAACATAACCATTTCTTAGTCCGCATCACAAGCTTTTGACAGAAACAATCTACTATGATAGTACTTACTGTTACTGTTAATATTAAACATGATATGCTAACACGTAACTATTACTGGGAGTACCCTAAACATATTTATATTACGTCGCCTGAGAAACGGATTCAACGATTTTTTGTTCATTTATATAATACTGCGGCATTACAAATGTTTAATATTATTATTATTATTTAGTCTTTCAGTTAACGAGATGTAATCTAACGTTTAGTCCTCCCGATTACCCGAAGATTGCACATAATCCGCATTAACTACGTCACATTACTATTATAATACTATATTACACCACTGAGTACATTGGTTTTGGCGAAGAGGACGCTAAACATCACAAGTTATCATAGAACAGAGGACCCGAATCTTCACTCTCCTTCCAGGAAGTTCAGGCGGAGAACTTACATCACGAGACCGGCACGTGGTGCTGGTACATCTGCTCTTGGCGCTCGCACAGGGAGGTCATCCTCCTCAGGGGGTCGCTGGATTCACGAAAAAGTAGGTTGTCTTCCTCCCGGGGGGGGTGGTCCTGGCGCCCGGGGGAGATGACGGGAGGAGACGAGGCCGACAGCGGGGAGTGAGCGTCTCTTCCGCCGGCCCCCGCCCTGCGCCAATACTGCTGGACAGCCTCAGACACAAAGACAGGAAGAGAAGGAACAGACTCGCCCCCGTAAGGGTGGTACTTTAAAGTCTCCAGGGTCGAAGCCAAGCCCTTGATGTCCGCGTACAGCCGGTTCAACAGATCCGCGTTAAAACCCGCCCCGTTATTGGCTTGAGCCATGGTCGCTTCTATCCTCCCGAGCTTTTGGGGATGATGTGGGGAAGATGTGGACAGGAGCTTCCTGTGCAGAGACATGTTGGAACTGTGACGGTCTCGACTGCGCTTGGATGGAAATGCCGCGTTGCACCCGCTGATGTCGCACTGGTGTAACAGTTTTAAATGCACGTTGCGGAAGTGAATTCGCAGCAAGAAGTGGTTCTGAAATATCTGCCCGCAGGCGGTGCACTTGTCGGGGTTCTCTTCGTCGATCGGAATCTCCAGCGCGTTCAGGTCCTCCGAGTGGCAGTGCAGGTCAGCGGACACGCTTTCGCTTTCGGCCGACGGGGAGCGCATCCTCGCCAAGCCCATGGGCTCCAGAGAGAACTCGCTCTTACACTTCGACTCGCCGCCGTACAAGTCCGAACGCAGACGAATCTTCTCCCCGCCGGACCGACTCGAGTTGGGCGAATGAATTATCTCAATTTTGTCATCGATAATATTATCATTTATTTCCCTTTTTATCTCGAACGCGTCAGATCTGTTCAATAACGACATGTTTTCGATTTTAGGCATTTTCAGCGAAATTGGCTCATCGATGGCATGAAATGTATTATTATTTTTCATATTTTCATAGGCCAACACGTCTTTAATATCGCCGCTTCTGTATATTTCGCTGGTGATGTCTTCGTCGGACATGTTTAAATCGGTGGATTGGGAACAACGAGTAGGTTTTTCACTTTTACGCTTTCTTTTGTTTGTAACTAGCACCAACGGTTTTATTTCTTCTGGGGGAGGTGACACTTCAGCGGGCTTAGAGACGAGGCTGATCGGTTGATCGGTGTCTAGAACATCTTCCTTAGTTTCGGATTTTGGGAAACTGCGCGAAGAGCGCATGCTGAGGTCTTCGGGTTCGTCGTTGCTTCTCGCGCCAAGATCGGCCGGCATTTCTGGAGGTAAGGTCTTCTCGCTCATTTCTTGTCCGTATTTCTGATAATCCGCCAAGAACTTGTTGATGTTAGCAAGTTTCTGAATTTTCTCTTCTTCCTTTCTGGCTTGAGCTTCTTCTACGATTTTCCTATTAGCCTCGTGGAGCTTGTAGGCGACGCGGTCGTCGTTGGAAGCACTCTGACGGTAAAGTTTTTCGAAATCACCAAAGTTCGGAACTGCGCCACGAGACATGACGGGCATTTGTTCTGGGACGAGCATGGGGAGGGGCAGGGGGAGAGGGCGGGGGCCGGGGAGGAGTGGGAAGGGTTGAGAAGACCTCCCATCATGAGCGGAGATCTTCCGGCGAGTGTGGGGGGAGTGGAGCTTCGGGTTGGGGTTAGCACTGTGCCGGTTTCTAGACCTCCTAGAGCTGAACATCATGGTGCAGCCCTCGACGGTGCACTTGTGCATCTCCCGCAGGTGCACGGCCGAGAAGTGGATCTTGAGAGCGCCCTTGTCACAGAAAGTTTTGAGGCACACGTTGCACTGGACTCTCTTCTTCCCGGTGGACGGATTGATGAATTGAATACCGAGATTCATCGGCCACTGAGTGAGGTCGTGCCTCTTGCCCATGGATCTCGACTGGTAAGAATCCGTCGGGGAGCGGGGCTCCGGCCCGCTGTGGTCCCCGAGGTTGAAGGAGATATCAGGAGAATCTCTTCCGCAGTCTTCGTCGTCGTCGTTATCATTGTAATTCCTCGACTCATCCGTGGCGGACGAGTTGGGAGACATCTTGCTGGCCGCGGCTCTGAAGGCGTCTTCGTGGTGTGACGAAGGCGGAGGCCCGCCGAAGCTCGCGCCGAGGTTGCGGAAGTCGAAGGGTTGCGAAGGCCTTATCGGGGTGGAGGTGTGGGGGGGCAGCAGGAAGTACCCCAAGCCCATCGGCAAGGGATGCTTCGGGGGCGATTCTCTGTTTTCCATTTTTTTTTTCCACGCAGCTAGCAAATCTGGAACATTTCCGATTTCCAAAATCTGTAACAATGATAAACAAAAATTAAAATCAAAAAATGATTTTTGTGTCATTTACTTTCACTGAGTTTAAATTTTAATAAAAAACTTCTTATTATCAAACGGCAATAACAAATAAAAATATGTAGTTATGTTTATAAAAAAATATATATACAATCAGTATATTTTTTAAATAAAACCGTAATTATAAAAGGTGTCAACAAAGATTGTACAAATCAAAAACACGCACCTTCAAAAGTTTGAAATTGTCACAAGTCTATGGAGTAAACAACATGGGAGGACTGGTCGACACAAAACTCCCAACACCATCTAGCAGCGAGCGCGGGCACTGCACTGACCGTTCAAAAAAATCTTTGTCGAAATTCGTCACACGGAGACGGGCGATGATTCGTCAAGCCGAAGGACCAGAGACGAGAGCGCAGACGCACGTGCTAGCCGACCGGCGGCTCGGACGCGACTGAAATTTTCTTCGCAAGCACAGGTGACGCCTTCGTAGGCAGACAGGGACAAAGCGACAAAAACCCCGACAGAGACGGAACTACTAAGTGTCCACCGCCCGCTAGAAAGAGAACTCCCGCTCGCAATGTTTTCTCAGCTCCCCACGCGCAGGAAGACGTGCTTAGAACATTTAAAACATACAAAAATATTCAAATTCAAATTATTTCATTCTGATTTCTTAAAGAATTATGTGTCAATTTTTTAAACATTTTCGAGAGCGCTTTGAATTTTATTTTAAAATTGAATGGTGCACATTTATTTTTGTGCAAATTTTTAACACTTTTTTCCATGTTGTAAATATTGACGAAAGTAGTAATGTCACATTTTTTTGCAATTTTTTGTCGCAATTCAACTTTGAAGAAACTGTCGTTTGTCCCAGCGGTTACAGAATCCCTCGATGGGAGGAGCCGGAGGGAGAGAGACGGAAAGCGAGAGGCGAGGCGATAGATCAATAGGACACTGGACGAAGATTTCTTCTTCTCTAGCGATCGGGGAGGGGAAGAGCAGGGGAGGGGAGGTGGAAGGAGTGGTAGCGACACCGGGCGGTGAATTATCCAAAATTGGACACGGGTGGGACTCTCCAACCTTCTATTTTCGAATTGCTCCGCGGAATTTTGGCGGAATAAATTACTAACTGTCAAGTTGGATTAATTCTCTTGGAGAATTCTTCACTCTACTTTTTTTAAACGTAATTGCAGGCCTAGAAGTAAAGCAGCGTACTGTTTTAGTATGCTGCTTTACATAGTTCTCTTTACAAGATATACCTACCAACTTAAATGTCTTCGAAGGAGAGATATTTATCATTGAGTAATATAAGGTTTGATCAACACATGCAAATAGACAAACATATATCTAACTAACTTACCATCACGCCGTTTCTCCGCAGAGGTAAGCAGAGAGGACGTTCTTCTATACAACTCTGTCTTGGCACTCACTCCTTGCTTCATCCACATTCATACACACTCTTTTGTTATTCTATGTAATGTGTTCACATTAAACAATTGTAGGATTTTTACGATGTAAAATGTAAGTATATTTGTATCGTATCCACTGTCAATGTATCATATATGGTATCAAGAGAGTTTAACGGTCAGTATCTGTTGCATCATCTAACATTGTGTAACAAATATCATCATTTTTTAAATATTATTCTACTTGTACTCACTGTCACTTACCTCAGAACAGGTTCTTATGACCTAGTGAGGTAGGTAATGTAAAAAAAATAATATAAGAAACAAAAAGTTAGTAAATAAATAAATTCTAACTCTTCAAATGGTCCGCCTCAAGTATTTGATTCACTTGATCGTGCCATATCTTCCTCGGACGTCCTCGACTTCTTCTTCTATTCACTTTCGCGTCATAAAATATTTTCACACTCCTTTCTTCGCTTCGCACATGCCCACACCATTTTAGCGTCCCTTTCTTGATCCTATTCATTACACTTACCTCGACCATGCATTCTTTCAATGTAAATCTACCTATAAAAAAAATCACAAAAAGAACAACTTGTTACCAAAACATTTTTCTGCCAAAATTATCTACAATGTTGATATTCACAAATGTAATACAAGGGCATGCAAAGAAATTAGACTACCAGAAAAGAATAAAGCCAACACACAAAATAGCTTACTATATAAAGGGATGAAATCTTATAATGCGCTGCCGGAAACCATCAAAAATATGCCTATCAATAAATTCAAAATAGCCTGTAAAAATTATTTCAAATGCGTACAAATCAAAATAGTAAGTAGTATATAAGTTAAAATACTATAAAGTCAAAAAGAAAATGAAATAATTAGCTACTTGTAAACTTGAATGTACAAAGTGACTTATATAAAAAATAAACTTCGAAAAAACATTCATATTTATTTTTTTAATTGAGAAAATGTGATTAGTCTGTGTAATTTCTACTGAAATTTTATTAATATATAACTATTTTTATATCGTCATCGTTTTTTGTCAATTCAATAGATTAAGTCCATTAAAACACCGAAAGCCATATGTTTGTAGTTACTAAATAAATTTATGCCTAAATTTCTTAATATTCACAACACATTTTACCTAGCATAAATATTATCGTTATCACGAAAGCTTACACAATTTTGTTTGATTTCAACTTTTAAAACTGCGTTCCTCGCATTTTTTTCAATGTCGTTTCAGACGGGGATTGATTACATTGATGATAAGAACAAAGAAACAATATGTACGCAGTAGTCATCCACATACTGTATTAAAAAGTGATTATTTTTGCTTTAATTTACAATTTGACCGGTCGGTAGCTGAGTGGACAAACGCGTCGGATTCCCACCAGGGCGTGGTGCGTTCAATTCCTCTTTTTTTACAGTTAATACCGCACAAGAGTCTCAAATGCTCCCAATCATCCGGAGCCAATGGGACTATGGCATCCCAATCGGGGTATGTTGTGAGGCTGAAGGTAGTGGGGAAGGGGAGGAGATGGGAAGGGGAAGGTTGGGAAGCACCTGGCTATTCAGATCTGGTCACCAAACACGGTTAAAGCCATTTCAAGCAACGTTTCGATTCTAAATGCTGGTCTTTCACCAGGGCGATTCTTAGCGTATCTACACAAGCAACATTTTCCGCTTATTATGATGGCAGTAGGAGTTTTTCAAATGTTGTCAGATTATCCGTAACCCGGAAATGTTTGTCTTTCTTTTAAAAAAACATTTGTTTTAAATGTTAGAGAGTGAATCAGATTTCAGTCAGAAAATGGATAGCTTCAAAAACCAAATTGTTTCTTCGCAAAATTCATCGAATTGAGTTGTTTTGTCATCAGCATCCGCTCGAGCCAAGTTATTTTGGAAGTGCCGACAAAACAGTTTACTTTGCAAACGCCTTATCAAAGGCCAAGTAGTTAGTTGTTAGTTAATGCGTAGGAACCTACTAACTATAAACTACGGTAGGTGTTAAGTATTAGGAATGTGTTAGGAAAAGTTCCTAGAAACCTAAACTAGATTAGATAAACTTTTCACACCTAGAAAGTCACAAGTTACCTGCGCAGGTGGGTGCGCGTTTGGGTGGGTGGAAAACGTAAACAAACACCACCCAAGCGAAGACCTCTCATCATTCTAATACTTAGGTTGAGATGTTTCAAACTTTCATCATATTTGGCAGCGTTACAATTTAACTTTTTTAGTTTTGTTTTTTTTTTACGTTTCAATCGTCCCCGTTAAACGTCAATTTCAGGCCCGTTTTAGCTTTGAACAAATTGTGATCAGCTGGCAAGCATAACAACATGACCGCCATGCTTTTCAGCTAATCACAACGGGTTCAAAAGTTGAAACGAGCCGACAATCGATATTTAGCTGGAGCCGTTCAAATGTCAAAACAAACAAAGTGGGGTTATCATTGAATTGTGACGTTTTCAAATGTGATGAATGTTTAAAACACACCAACCTTAGATAAGTAAAGATTGTAACCTTTAATTTTTTTACGTAAAGTATTACTTATTGCTCATATCAAGCGCCTTTGGGGTGATATTCTTTAACGAAAGCGGCGCCATAAAAAGTATCCAATTATTAGTAGGCTAGTAGCTGAGTGGACAAGCGCATCGGATTCCCACCCGGGAGTCGTGGGTTCAATTCCTCTGCTAGCTAATAATAATAATAATATTTGGATAATTTGTATAGCGCCGTTTTTGTAAAAAATCACCTCAAGGGCGCTGTACAAATCTTAATTTCTACTTAATATTGATTCTTAATTTATATAAATATACAGCAACATACTTACCTGGCAGGTCACTTCTGGCAGGACACAATCACCATATCATAAAAACTTAAGATATAGAATAACTTAAATTTTTTTATTTTTTTATTTTTGTTTCTTTTTTTTTACTTCTTAATTATTATTTTTCATTTTTAGGGCATGAGGGCAAATTTAAAATAGAGTATATCGGAGGTATTTTTAATTTCTCGTAGAGAAGAACAGATAATAGTGATAATCTTCTAATGAATTTAAGGAATGAGAGTCTGAAAAAAGTCTCCCATCATTGCGAAAGCAACATTTTCCGCTTATTATGTAGTAATAGTTTTTCAAATATTTGTCAGGTTAACCCGTGAATGTTTGTCTTTCTTTCTATAAAAAATATATATTATTATATTGGAGTGCAGCAGATAGAAGCTAGTAGATATATAGGCATAAAATGAAATTACCCTAGACAGACGAGGTTCATTGTCTAAGTATAAATAAGACTTACTTCAGTATTGCAGTCAACCAGATTACCCTAATGATAATTCAGAGGAAGATCGGTGAAAACCTTGGTTTAGAAAAATGTCGCATCTCATGGAAAATACTTCATCAATACAACAATTAAAAAAAAAAAACAAATAAAGTTAGATATAGGCTTAGTATGCATAACCTCAAAATAATGTAAAGTTCACATAGGTAGGTAGGTACTATAAAATATACCTGTTTTTTAATAGAATAAAACACCAAAATAGCTATAAATATAAATTAAAATGAAAACTACCTCTACTTTTTAATATTAAATTAGATAAAATTACATTATCACAAAATAGCTATGTAGTTCTAAAAACTTTACGCAAATACTATAAAGTATTAAAAATAAAGCTAGCTAGATAAGCTTCCATTTTGCCTAAAAATTCCACACTAAAAATCGACTTCTACACATATATTGTGGAAATACGAACACGAAGTATAATTTTATCCAAAATAAAATTGGGTATTTTTAATGCTATCAAAAAGTCGTGACATACGTACGAGTATAAATAATAATACATTCTATAAAATACGAAACTAGGTAAACCATGCTAACGTATTTAAAATAAAATTATTCTGCATTTAAAAAAAATAACAATATAAAATAACAGTTTCCGTATCGAGATGATAATATATATTAATGAATAAATAATTGTTGATTATTTTAAAATCAAAGTCATAAAATGTATTGATGTTCATCCCAAAGCATAAAATCATACGCATAAAGAATACTCGTGTATCGATACAGTGGTATCGGACACCGTCTACCTTCGTGTTAGGTACTAAGCGCTCAGGTAAAATATTACAGCTGTCAAAAAGATACTACTAGCGCCATCTCGTAACAGAAAAACAAACCAATAAACTTGGGCAATGGAAAATGAGGTTTGGTTGCGTTTTTAATGTTTTTAGTAACATTAAATTGATTGTTGTAGAAAAAAATCGTGTATTATAACGAATTATTAATTTATTTTACAGATTAATACTAATTATAGTAAAAGTATTTTTTAAGTTTTTGTCAATGCGTTACTTTTATTTAAATTTGGCCTGCACTTTACCTACGACAAGTATTTTATTTATTATTACTATTTATAATTATAATTAAATACAAATTTGTAACTGAAATGCATGAATTATTTCATTGTTATTATCTTAATTAAGTTATTATTGTATCTGAACTTGGCTATAAAAGTATTTCTAAATAATATTCTACGAATTAAATATTGATGAGAAAATTAATCACTCAAACATTACCACTATATACCAGCTTTTTCTTTACTTTCAATTATTTTCTGTTTTATTTTATTTTTTATAATGAATACCGCACCTTAGTGCCAACTGCTCTAAACCGTCTGGAGCCAGTGGGACTATGACATCCCAAATTTGGGGTATTTTGTAAGGTTTAAGGTATTGAGTATTTACGACTCTGGAACGTGCCCCAAATATACCAGATCTGAATAGCCAGGTACTTTCTGACCTTCCTCTTTCCTATCTCCTTCCCTTCTAACTACATTCAGCCCCGCAACATACCCTGATTGGGGATGCCATAGTGTCACTAGCTCTAGACGGTTGGAAGCAGATTAGACTCTTGTGTGATACTTAAAAAAAAAAAACTTTTTATTATTTATAATAATTTAATGTGAAATAACGTAAAACAATTAAATCACATTTATTTGCTCACGCTGGGATCCGAAACCGCAACCTCTGGATTCATAGTCGAACGTCTGAACCACTAGACCACGCAGACCGACTTTTATACGCCTTAAATAATTAATTTTGAGAAAAATAAAAATACGAAATGAAAATTAAGTAAAAACTTTGTACAAGACTACAGATTTTATTTTATTTTTTATGACAGACCGGTTTCGCTTAGCCTAAGCATCGTCAGGGTACAAAATAAACCTAAACAAAAAATATACAAAACATACAGAGGGAGAACACAATACAAAACAAAATAAGAGAACAGTGAGAAAACAATAGAATAACATTTAAATTATAACGAAGAACCAGAGAGAAAGATACAGATAATATAAAATGAAAGAGGCAAAACGTCAATAGAGAAGGTGATTAAAGATAAATGAGAAATTTTTGAGTTAACAAAGATAATTTGTTTGTTTTTGTTTTATTTATTTTATATTAGTTACTTTGTACATTCAAGTTTACAAGTAGCTAATTATTTCATTTTCTTTTTAACTTTATAATATTTTAACTTAAATACTACTTATTATTTTAATTTATATGCATTTTGAATAATTTTTACAGGCTATTTTGAATTTATTGATAGGCATAATTTTGATGGTTTCCGGCAGAGCATTATAAGATTTCATCCCTTTATATCCCTTAGGGTTTTTAATCAAGTTAAGATCTTTTCCCTAAGAAAACACTAATGTAAAATTAAACTCAGCCAATTAAATAAAACCATCAGATGGTGATAGTAATAAGGTCTAATGAGCCGCAGTACTAGTTAGATAGTCATTATGAGGGGTATTTGTATAAGCCCCAGCTAGTTAGTAGAGGATTACGAAAGAATCCATAAAATCAAAAAAAAAATCATCCCTTTAAATAGTAAGTTATTTTCTGTGTTTGCTTTATTTTTTTCTGCTAGTCTAATTTCTTTGCATGCCCCTGTATTATATTTATTTTTATGTAAGTTTTTTGTACTATTTTTTTGATCTTCATTAAATATGTCAAACCACAAAGTGATTGCTTTCTACAAAAATATAAAAGTATTAATTGTGTATCATTTTTTTATGTAAAAAAACGGGTGAATTAACCTAACCACACAGTTAAATCATAATCTTAACGCCAATACTTACAGACGTTTTTTAAAACCAACCTAAGTAATATTCCGACAAAGACATGAAGCACCTTTGTCGTTAAAAATTTTACGGACACATTTTAAAGTCTCATTACGGCGGATCCCTCCCACGCCCAGCGCTTAATCACGCCATAGCTAGAGCATAAAAAAATAACAAGAAAACTTACTCAAAGATTGCCATAAATAAAAAAATAATATGCGACGAAATTTGGCTTGGCGAGGTCGTTTTCAATTATGGGACTAATTTATTAATATTTCAGAGGGGGGAAAACACCCAACGACGGGTGGGTGCCTACTTTATGTACCCCCTTTTAAGATGTGCTAACCCCATTATCATTGATTTAATAAGTACATAGTGAGGTTTGTACCCTTATTAAATAACTCTCTTGTTTATCTGGACGGCCTACATGGTTGAGTGGTAAGACGCTCGACTACGAATCTAGAGGTTGGGGGGTTCAAATCTGGCGTGCGCAAATATTTTTTTATGTTATTAATATTTATATTTTTTTTTATTTATTTAATTAATCGTACAAAAATAAACATTTTTACTTAATACTAACAGTAGGTATAATATTAATTCAGTTTATATACAATGTTTAGTTTCTAGTTAATGATAATTACCTCCCTAATTGAGAAAATTCTCGTACTTTGGGAGGCAAAATGTGTCATAACCTCAGAGCAATAATATACTAGGAGGGATACCTTGGGTGGTCAGGATTGTTGATTTTTCCTGACTCGGTCGTGGCTAGGGCTGGGGTATTTACACATCTATTCATAGCACATGTCGACATAATGATTTGTTTATTTGTATAACCACTTTTTCACAGTATTGTTATCAATAAAAATACAGGATTTAACCTAAAAAACCGTTGAGTTATATTTTGTTATGTCGCATAACGAAACAGAGTGGGTGGAGTCGCCGGAGATGCGGTAGACGGAAAACACGCTTACATGCCTAAAAGTGGTGCAATAATATGTGACAACTTGTCTTATCTCTTTCCCTCTCACGGTTTACGATGTGAAAACCTGGAGAAAGTGATTTATCGTAAATTTGTATAGGTTGGGTAAAAATATTTAGCTCTCTCCTCATATATTATATTCTTGCTCTGAGGCACATCTAATTTCTTTAAAATAATAACACACTTAGTATATTTGTGGCACGTTCTAGAGTGCTAAATACTATAAGTATCTCCTTGGTGGAATACCACCATTCAGAATTGAAACGTTGCTTGAATTGGCTTTGGCCGTTTTTGGTGACCCGATCTGAATAGCCAGGTCCTTCCCAACCTTATAGTCCCACTGGCTCTAGACGGTTGGGAGCAATTGGGATACAAATAAATAAATAAAAATCTTAATAGGTAGGGGTCCTTCCTAAATATTGTGCTTTTTAGATTGAATTGCGTTTTTCTTTCTGTTTGTTACAAACAAGTCAACACCACTAATTATATATGAACGAATTTCGCAAGTATCAGGAAAAAAATATTTTTTAGTTAATATAATGATAGTTATTTATATTAATTAATGCATTATCTGCCTTGAGGTGTTTTTTTAATCACTTTGTCATGGAGTCGTATTTCCTTTAATTAGTACGTGAACCAGAAATTTATTTATTTATTTATTTATTTATTTATTTATTTATTTATTTATTTATTTATTTATTTATTTATTTATTTATTTATTTATTTATTTATTTATTTATTTATTTATTTATTTATTTATTTATTTATTTATTTATTTATTTATTTATTTATTTATTTATTTATTTATTTATTTATTTATTTATTTATTTATTTATAAATTAACGGACTAAAGTCCAATTACAAAAAAATACATATAAAACACGAAATATAAAAAGAGTAACAGAGAAGAAATAGCATATAAATTGAGATAAATGAAGCGATGACAAAAAATAAGGCAAAATAAACATAAGAGAACATTCAAGCCATGGTCTTAGTCAAAGTTTTGGTAGAGTCGTAAAGAATGACGAAAATCATTTAGACTGCTACCAAAAAATTTCAAGACCATGGCTTGAGTTAACAAGTCTTGACATTCTGGACATTGGAGAATTATACCCGTAATTAGTATTGTGATGATTGAGGAACAGCAATTCATTGTTTCTGAGTCTACGGCAAGGAATGTTGAACTGGATAAGTTGCAACAGAGAAGGTGAGTCAATAAAACAATTAATAATTTTGTAAATGAAAATTAAATCGAAGTCTTTCCTGCGCTTTTCTAATGAAGACAT
Organism: Drusus annulatus; assembly: GCA_022651775.1. Classification (NCBI taxonomy): domain Eukaryota; kingdom Metazoa; phylum Arthropoda; class Insecta; order Trichoptera; family Limnephilidae; genus Drusus; species Drusus annulatus. The sequence goes on from JAGWCC010000079.1 coordinate 623,188, forward strand.
TTTCAATAATTGTTCAATTTCATCATATGAATAATCGCCTCTTTCTCGCCCCAATCTCCATGCAATACCGCGTAAGAAGCGATGTTGTACGGATTCAATATGATGAATATGAACGGTATAGAAAGGGGACCAAATTACACTAGCATATTCTAAATGAGGGCGAACTAATGAGCAGTAAAGGATTTTTAGAGTCTTTATATTCTTAAAGTCACATGCAATTCTATTGATGAAGCCAAGAAGTTTTAATGATTTATTAACTACATTATTAATGTGATCACGAAAAGAAAGATTATAGTCTATAGTGACACCAAGATCTTTTATAGATCTGACGGTAGATAAGGAGACACTATTTAATTTATAATTGAAGAGGATCGGTTTATGAGTTCTATGAAATGACATAATTTTACATTTATCAATGTTTAATTTTAGGCAGTTAGTTTCACACCATTCATTAAATGAATCAATATCACTTTGGAGAAGAATACAGTCATGAAAAGATTTTATTATTTTAAGGATCTTATTGTCATCTGCAAAAGCCAAAAACGCGAGGAAGAAAATACTTTGGCAATGTCGTTAATAAATATGTTAAAAAGGAGAGGAGCTAGATGGGCACCTTGGGGTACTCCAGACGTTACTTTAATATTAATAGATTCAAAGTTATTAATTTTGACTCTTTGTTGTCTATCATTTAAATAAGATTTGAAGAAAGATAATAAAGGATTTCTAATACCGATAGCATGAAGTTTGGCGATAAGAATTGAGTGATTAACTTTATCAAAGGCTTTAGAAAAATCAGTGTAGAGAACATCTGCCTGAGAGTTAACTTCCAGAGCGTTAACAATGGTATTAGTGAAGGAAAGTAAATTTGTTGTGGTAGACTTAGCAGATCTAAATCCATGCTGTTCCTCAATCAGAACATTTTTAAATACGGGGGTAATTTTCTTTGTAATGATGGACTCAAATATTTTTGGAATGTGGGATATAATCGAAATTGGTCTGTAGTTTTCAATGTTGGACTTGTTACCAGACTTAAAAATAGGCCTAATATATGAAATTTTCCATGAGTCAGGAAATGAGCCAGATGAAAGTGATAGGTTAAATAAGATAGAAAGTGGCTTAGATAAGATGTATTTACATTCTTTCAATACAATTTCAGGAATTCCATCAGGGCCAGTGCTATTCTTACTAGATAGATTTTTTAACGAATTAAATACATCTAAAAGTGAGATTTGGCAATTATTCAAGTCAACATTTTCTGTATAGTTGTATGAAGGGATGGTGCACGATATATTAGAATAAACAGAGGAGAAGTGTTTGGCAAAGAGGTTAGCTATGTCAAGTCCGTTTGTGGCATGAGTTTCATTATAATACATACTTGAAGGGATATCATTTTCAGTCCGATGATTTTTTTTTACACAAATTGATATTAAATGAAAAAATATTCATTCCTCTTTTTGGGTATGTTTATTTAAAAACATAGGCACCTACTTATTTATTTATCACCAGTGAAAAATGACGGCATGTAACATGATTTACCAAAAAAATATTTTTTGCTTTAATCCACCCATTTCAAAAATAGAATGATGTCTGCTTAAATACATTACAGGTAGGTACTTTATTAGCTAGGTAGGGATATGAAAAGATTATTTCTTCAATATGATAATTTCAATTAACATCATTTCCAAATTTGAAAAATTCTCACTCGCACGTGCGTAGGTGCTCATAAAGGAAATTATTTTTAGTTAATTATTCAATTTCACTTGCGTAATAAAGTTTCTTTACCCGAATCACTAGACAAATAATATGTTTTATTTATTAGACATATTTACACTGGGGAAGGTTCCATTAGCTTAACTCATGTTGGGTGAGGTTACGTTAGGTTACTGAAATATATCGTATTTTGTTTAAATGTTATTCAAAAATTGAACCATTTATCTTTTTTTTTCTAAAATTAAGAATTCATATTTTAAAAATTCTATTAAAAAAACCTTTTTTTTTAAATTAGAATTAATCATGCTAATAAATTGATTTCGACGAGCTGTAAAAAATATCGTGTGGTTTATAATATTATGATAAATTTAAAGCTATTTATGAATTGATTTCCAAAATATAAGGATTCTGACATTGAAAATTTCCAATTGGAAAACAATATCAATACATTCCACAGAATTCAGAATGATTTTAGTTCTAACAAGACTCCATCATTTTCTATATTATCAATATATAAAAAGGTCATCACTCACCTATAACAACATTTGACATTTGCAGGTGAGAAATATTATAGTTAATTCTAATTTAAAATATTAATTCTAGACTTTGTAAGAAATCAAAAGATCTTCCGTAAATAAAAATGGACGGGTTTCCAAGACACAATCTAGGTATTCAATATGTGCTCGAATTAAGCTTTGCATACCATCACAAAGATGGCAATCAATATCGGTCGAAATTTAAAAATAATATTAGTAATTTTCAGGGTAGTATGAAATCGAATAAAATGCCTGTTTCTAATAAGGTCTGGGAAGCTCAATTAATAATAATAATTTTTAAAATATTCCAAAAGGTATGCAGGAATAGTGCAATGCAAAACATTCCATAATTGATAATAATACATAAAATAAAGATGTAATCATATATACACAATAATAAAGAAAAAAATATTTTATAAACCATAGGAATTAATTAATTTTTAATTGTCAATTGTCACAGGCTTTACTCCCGGATAGAGTAGATGTTCTGAGTTCGAGTCTCGGTCGCGACCATTATTCATTTTTAGTTTCTGTTTCATATTTACGTTGAAGATTATTGATATTTTTGCATTAAAGAATATGCTCGTAAGTTACATTAATACAAATCTCTTTCCTATTTCACAAAAAAAAAATTTTTTTCGACTGTTTTAGAGCGCAACATCCTTATCAAACCAAATCCATTTTGTAAAACTTATTAAAACCAAAAAAATCGCTGTTTTTGCCAAGAGAAGATTTTAAATCTCACTTAGGTCTAGATTTCCACGACTGCTCAGCAGATCGTTACAAATGTTTTAATGGATTCCGTCCATTAGGCGAGGCATTACGGCCTCCTCACTAAATAATGTGCCCTGCTATTATACGCCTAGTGAAATGAGATGCCACTTTTTTCTCTTCTGCTCCTCTCTATTTGTTTTTTTTTCGGGTTAAGAAACGCCACGGGTCACAATGGGAAAGGGTGAAATGTAATGTTACTCCAGGATATTTAATGTTACGTTATTAATATTGTGAGTGCACAGTTTTACAGTGTTCTTAGATAGGAATTATAGTTCGGGGGCTCCTTTCACGAACTCTGTCGCAGGGTTAAATTTAGAAGGAAGTTTCGACGTTGGGATAATGTTTAATGCTTTTTGTTTTTGAAATGGCTTTAGCCGTGTTTGGTGACCAGATCTGAATAGCCAGATACTTCCCAACCTTCCTCTTCCCTATATCTTTCCCCTCACCGCTACCTTCATCCTCATAACATACCCCAATTAGGGATACCATAGTCTCACTGGCTCTAGACGGTTGGGAGCAGTTGGGACTCTTGTGCGGTATTCACTGTTAAAAAAATTACTGCATTGTATTTTCTCACATAATTGAAAACTTTGATACTAGCATTTAAACTCGGTATAATTGCGGATTTTGTAAAAAAAATTTACATGTGTCAAATAAAGGTAGGAAAATAGTTGTGTAAATTTGTGCCACTTGAACAATTTTTTTATCAATTGTATTTTGTATTATGAAATATCGTTTCCTTTAAGTTATTTTTCAGCTTCAATCTGAAAAAAACTAATGGCACGTGTCAGTAGGTACGAGTTACGAGTGTATGACAAACCTTTTTAAGGGTAATGTTAAAAGATAGTGTGTTTTACTAAAATTATTATCACTTTCTAAATGCATGTAATTATAACAAAAATATATTTTTCTCTATTCCGGAATTAGCGCAAATTCACACACTCTGTACGTTAAAATTATATCATAGCTAGAAAGGTAATAGGGCTTAGGCGACACTTTGGTCGAAAATGAGTTAAATGTGCAGTTTTGATCAGTTTTTTTCTGCATCGAATGCTTTGTTTCTCGTTTGATTCTGAAGATTTTTGTGGCGTTCAGCCATCCAAAATATATTTTGGAAGAAGGTTGACTCAAGCGACACAAATTTGGGACTTTTTTCAGCTGTTTGTCGCTTCAGGGTAACTCAGTGAGAGCATTGAGTTACCTACGTTTTTTTTTTCAAAATCTAATCAGGTACTGAAGACTTACGATTTTTATTGTAAAACAAAAAAAAACTTTAAAGTGCTCTGGTGTAAACTTCCTAAAATGGTGCTTTAGCCCTTTTGCCTTTCCGGCGATAATACATAAAAAGGAGACAATAATATAAATATAAGACGATTAAAAATAGTTTAATTTGTACCTAACTATAAAAATAACTGAAATCAGATAGATAATAATGTATAAATACTTGTGAGCCACACAAAACATTGAAGAATGAATTCGTAGAAAGGATTTTAAATTAAAACTAGCAGTGTTTCAATAACAAAGCACTCCGCGGTGGAGATATATATCTGGTTTTATTAAAACTGAAGGCGACGCTTTATGATATGCCTCCCTAAGTAAAGGGGATGAAAGGCTAAATGAGAAACAAAGCTTTACACCCCCTCCCACCCTCCTACAAGCTCAGTACTGCACAGCAGAAAACCCACCCTCTCCCTCCCTTATCCGGTAGGCTGTCGTTGACTGTCGTCAATCAGTATTGTTTAAATAGATCACACCCTCAATTTACTTTAAAATTATTTAATAACAATTAACATGTAAAGTACCTATACAGTTTAATTGCATAATATTACCTATGAAAGCAGGCTTATTGCCAGGTAATATTTTTATTATATTTATAACATATTAAATAATCAATTAGTTGATGTAAATTTTCGTGTAACTTCACATGTTTACTTAAAGGATTTGTATAGTTATTAGAGCTATAAACTGAAAGTTTTCATGTATAAAAAATATCTATAAAACAAAACAAAAAAATAAATAAATTTACTACTCCAATTGAATATGATCATCGGAATCTTCTTCTAATCGGGATACAGCCTCCGTAGTCGAGTGGTAAGACAATTTGTACAAATCGAGAGGTCGCGGGTTAAAACCCAGCGTGCACAAATAAATTTTATTAAATTAACATGAGTCATAACACATTTAATTCTTACAAAATAATTTATACCATATTGGCGGCATGTTGTAAAAGACCGCCATTCAGAATCGAAACGTCATTTGAAATGACTTTTTTCCGTGTTTGGTGACCAAATCTGTATATCCAGGTACTTTTCAACCCTTTTCTTCCCAATATCCTTCCCTTCCCACTACCTTTAGCCTCATAACATACTCCAATTAGCCAATCTCACTGGCTCCAGACGGTTGGGAGAAGTTGAGACTCTAGCGCGGTAAAAAAAACAAAATAATAAGTAAATAAAAACCAGTCGGGCTTTTGTTACTACTGCCATGCTCTACCAATACACATGGTGTGTGAATTTTTAGTATAATTAGGATTATCTGATAGAATTAATACCGTAAAACTTCTGACACACACACTCGCTACGGAAGCATCCAAGTGCTAGCTACAAACGAAAGTGCTGCCATCTTTAATATTTATAGAAAATGATCCATTTTGAAGATAAAATATTTAATTTTATCATAAAGCTTAAAATATTGGCCGCCAGAAGCATTCACCGTTATTTGTTGGAAAGCGAACATTTTCAAATTAGAACGGAGATATTCCAATAAGATAATGTTTTAACTTTCAAACAATATTTTTATTTCACGTGTTTTTTTTTCTCTCAACAAAGCGTCAAAAATGAATTCGTAATCATGTTTTCAAAATGTATGAAAACATCCCCTCGCGTATTACGTTAAATCACAGGACGTTTCAATTTCTCACCTGGATAATAATATCAGGCAGTAACACAGGAATACATTTGACATTCCATTAATCTTTTCCGCTGCATAATAAATCATAGGCATCACTTGCCGACAATGCGACAACAACCCCCGCCACGCCCATAGAGCCTTCCAACCAGTCTATAGATTCCGCCCTGTACTACAAGCAAGTCACCCCTAACTACCGTATAATTAGCTCACGCACAGAAGTTGTTAGACCAGCTTTCCAACTTACAAAATGATTATTATTTATCAAATTTATGAAGAAATGAACACTTTAAAATATATATATATATATATATATATATATATATATATATATATATATATATATATATATATATATATATATATATATATATATATATGTATATATATATATATATATATATATATATATATATATATATATATATTTATATATATATATATATATTATTATATATATATATATATATATATATATATTTTACACTAGGGGGTTTTAATATTTATCCTACGAAGGATCTGAGTCTTTAACAACCCCCTATTGAACGACGGAAGAAACACAAAATGTAATGATTTTTCCGAAAATAAACTTTTGTAGATTATAATGAATCGTTAAAAATTCCCATAAACCTCCTTTGTCTTTTCTATTTATTCCAAATGGATTCTAGTAAGTTTTTTTTCACTATCTTACTAACCAAATATCTTTAGTTATTTTTAGAATTCAATTTATTATACTTGAATGGGTACATCATTGAAATAGCTTAATTGATTCTAATGTACCTTCTAATGAATTCTTAAATTAAACGGACATCCCGAAGAAATTAATGCAGAGAAAGATATTTTAACATTTTAAAGCAATATAATATTTGATTAATCATAGTGATTCATTGCAGATTTATCACTTGCACACTCAGCCTTAATCTTTTTTTTGTTAGCATTGCGAGAGCACCAACAAAAAGCAAGATATTAAAAAAAAAACTTAAATCTATGCAATCACTACTTGGTTTATATAACCACCGAACGAAATGTTTTTTTTTTATTAAAATATCACTAGCTAGCTTTGTACAATTTTTTTACCTCTGCATGATAAATTGAGTTGTCAGAATGTTTGGGGAATAAAATACTCTTCTTTTCTGCTCTGTTCACTATCTACATCTACTACACCTCTTAAAGCGTTTAGTGAACTTTTTTTTTCAATCATATTTCTCTTTTTTATGTAGATGCATATGTTTTGTTTCACACCTAATGTTAATACGAGTATGTAGAATTGAAAACTGTTCTTATTTTACTTGTACTTATTAAATTGGTCCTGAAATTAGAACAAAAAACATTTAAAATATGGCCTTAGCATTAAACCGCTGGGTACATGTACACACCTAGTAAGGAAACATGTTTAAAAAAAACTGTAAAAATAAATAAATGTATTCATATATATATATAAGCTGCCCCCACTAAGCCAAATTGTATAAAACCGTATTTTTTCATCAATTTTTTTAACCCTTTTAAATAATCAATACAAAATTTTATTCATCTAATAAGCATCTAAATGTAAAAATATTAAATTAGGTTTAAAATGCAGTAACTATGCTCTTGCGATTGACTCAGTAATTTAATAAGGGGAGATTCTGCATTTTGATTAAGTGGATTGACTGAAATTTAAACATTTATCATACCATTGTTATGAAAAAGTATTTAATATCATATATGCTAATTGTAAGAAAAAATCTGGTATGCCCGAGAAAGACATGGCACGATCAAGTGAATCAAATACTTGAGTCATACCATGTGAAGAGTCAGAATAACAGAAAAGTATATATGAGACGATGTATGAATGTGAATGAAACAATGAGTCTGTGCCAAGACAGAGTTATATGGCGGTCTGTCCTCGCTGTCTACCCTGTTTCAGACATAAACTCTTAACAAGCATTAAAAAAAAAACTTATTTTTCTTAGTAAGAATTTGAAAAATTCACGTGAAAAACTGTCCCTCTACGGGACACTTCTTGCTCTACGTGGCGTGACATAATGAATATTCATGTAGCCACCTGTCGCGCCGGGTGACATTCAACAAGTGTCCCCGCTCTGTCGCCTTTGTCGCCCGTCCCAGCGCCGTGTCGCCACCGCACCGGATACGGATGCGGTTAGAGCGGGAGGCAGGAGGTATTCCCGCTCACTGCAGGCTTTCCGTTTCCGGCGCTAGTACTTACAGGATGCGACTGAAAGCTTTACCCTCAAATTTACATTTTGTACATCGCACTCTCGCAACTGCACTGTACTAACTCAAAATATGTCACATTCGGATAGTGGACTTTGAAGTATTTTTAGACGCACTTTTTTATTGCTGTTTGAATTCTGCTGAGCATGATAAGAATATCATTATTAAATCGTTAAATAATGTCATCTGATATTTATTATATTATTATATTTAATGTACAATGTATAACTTTATTGCCTTACTCTATTAATATTGTATTTTGGAATATACAGAAGAACAGAGAGAAAGAGACATATAATATAAAATTAAGGAAGCAAAACGTCAACTGAGAAGGTGATAAAGGAATGATGAGAAATTTTATAAATTAAATGTTATTCATTTGTTTTCTCACTGTTCTCTTATTTTTTATTGTGTTCTCCCTCTGTTTTTGCGAGTATATATAACCACACACTGTGTATTTTTAGTTTAGTTTATTTTTTTACCCTGTAAGGCTAAGCGAAATCGATCGGTCATAAAAAAATAAATTAAATCTGTGGTCTTGTACAATGTTAGTGTTTCATTTTCATTTTTCTATTTTATTTCCAAATATATTATTCTTTTCTTTTCTCTTTTATTTTCTTTTCTTACTCTCTTTTCTATTTAAGTGCAGGTATTAACTGTAGTATTTTAATCTATTTTTTTGCACAACTTGTCACGACATGATTATTTTCTTAGAACAGGCATCTGCCTAGTTATAAACTAATGTTGACTGAGCAATAATATATTCACACTTGTATTGCAGCGTACCCTCGACACACTTATGTATAAACCTTGTTTAGATTAGGGATTTTAAAAGTTTTATTGTTTATTATGTATTAAATTAAATTCATACTTTATTTTTACAAAAATAATACCTTGATTCACGTTAGGGAGAAATAATTTACTATATTAAGTAAGGCAAACATTTCCGGAATACGAATAACCTGACAAGTGGTACGAGGAGGGATATAGCATTACTGCTGTTTGCTCATAAACTCCTGAACGGTGGATTATTAATACCTGACATCCTGGCGGAAATTGAATTTTGTGTCCCTGATAATTTCACGCGAGACCGCCAACACAGGCTTCTGTTTCTTCCCAGCTGCAGAACTAACTTACTAATGGTGATGCCCCTGGGAAGACTAACTAGGTTAATTAACTGCCTCGCAGAAAATTTCGATATTTTTCACACGAGCTGCAACAAGTTTATGCAAGAACTAACTATTCCGTTTTAAATTTATTTTGTACTATTATAATTGTATAATTATGATTACCGTCTTCCTGTTCTTTTTATCGCTTTTGCATATTATTGGTATAAAACTGTTTATGCAAAATAATAAATAAATATTTTAAAAACTCATACTACCATTATCATAAGCGGAAAATGTTGTCTGTGCAATGGTGAAGGATTTTGTTATTAGAATAATCAAACCTACAAGGCCTGGGTGTAAACCCAACGCATTTCCCACTCGGTCACTATCCGATCGGATATTTAATCCACATATATAGTAAAAATGCAAAAAATTTAACTCCGTTATCCCAGTTTGACTTTTTTGGCACATTTAACACATCGATAAGAAGTATCATACATTGATTGGGACAAAATAATAAGGATTAGAATTGTCAAACCATTTCAAAATGTCTACATCATGCTTTGAATAAAACAGTGAGTGATTCAGTATTATATAAAAAAATGACTTACAGTCGTGTAGTTAGGGGATGTGATATAGATTAAATAAAAGGCGAATGAAATTGTGATAAGAAATTGTTCAATTCAATAAATAGGTATAATTTATTAGCTTTCACTGTGAAAAATAGTGTGAAAATATTGATAAAAAATAAGACTCATTTTCAAAACATACAAAATTCAAAAATGGACGTCCCGGCAAAGAAGGTACACTCGGAAACTAACCTAAATTTGCTTGGGTAGATTTATTTTTTATTTTCCTGATGATTATACTGTAAAATATTTTTTTAAGATGTTAACATTTTTCTAAATTAATAAACTTATGATAAAAATTGCTTGAAATTAAAAATAGCTTCCTATTCAGAATTGCCAATTATAAACTGACACTTTAAGTAGTTATTTCGTATTTAATAATCGCTATACCAGTTATAAAAATCGATTAAGTACCTACCTGCGCATTTTAATAAGTTCCATTTACGGTGGTGAAGGAGAGATATAAATGTTGTTTGTTAATTTATTCATTATTAAAAATATTTTTTTATAATTTTGAAGTTATATATTAACACTTTGGCCAGACTAGATAAACAAGCTCTAAAATCTTATAAAATTAGACTGGGGTATTTTCAGTATTTTATTATTTGTAACTAGCTACTCCACACTTACTGAAAACACAAAACACAGCCTTTGCAACCTCCCCTACTTCCTACTTCCCTCGCAGCCTTGGTTTCAATTTCCTTCCGGTAAAAGACTCCGGGGCGCAGAGGGTGTAGGAGGTGGGAGTTGGGAGTAAGGGGAGACAAGGGAGGCCAAGGGGTGGCAAGGCTGCGCGGAAAGCTAGCGGAATGGCGTTATAAAACTCCGGGGGTCGCTACCGAGGCAAACTCACCCCTTATGCTCTGTACAGTACACATACCTCGGCACCCACAAATTGTTGTCATTTTGTGTTATTTTATTTTATTTGAATGGTGTGTATTTAGGACAATATTTTTTTACAAGAATTAAAAGGAAAATGCAAAATTTTTCATAAGCGTATTGTATATCGTATAAATGCAAATAATATACGAATAACGGCCGAGTAGTTGAGTTGTTAAGACGCTCCCTGCGAAAATAAATGTAATTCTATTAATACGTTTTGTTTCGCATTTAATTAATATGAAACTATTATTATTAATTATATATCACGATTATTCATATGATGAAATTGAACAATTATTGAAAATGTCTTCATTAGAAAAGCGCAGGAAAGATTTTGATTTAATTTTCATTTACAAAATTATTAATTGTTTTATTGACTCACTTTCTCTGTTGCAACTTATCCAGTTCAACATTCCTTGCCGTAGACTCAAAAACAATTAATTTCTGTTCCTCAAATCATCACTTTACTAATTATGGGTATCATTCTCCACTGTCCAGAATGTCGAGACTTGTGAATTCAACCCATGGTCTTGAAATTTTCGGTACCAGTCTAAATGATTTTTGTCATTCTTTATGACTCTACCAAAACTTTGACTAGACCATGGCTTGAATGTTTTCTCTTATGTTTATTTTGTCCTATTTTTGTCATCGTTTCATTTATTATTATGTATGTGCTATTTTATTTCTGTTGCTCTTTTTTCCATTTCGTGTTTCATATGTCTTTTTTGTAATTGGACTTTAGTCCGTTAATTTACAAATAAATAAATGAAATAATAAATAGTATCTTTGCGGCAGATTCCAGAGTGGTAGCTACTTTTGGTGTCACCTTGGCAAAAGACCACCATTCACAATCGAAACGTTTCTTTAAATGGCTTTAGCCGTGTTTGGTGACCAGATGTGAATATCCAGTTACTTTCCAACCTTCCTCTTTCCCATCTCGTTCCCCTCCCCACTACCTGCAGTCTCACAACATACCCCTATTGGGGAAGCCATAGTCCCACTGGCTTCAGACCGGTTGGTTACCAGTTTGGACTCACGTGCGGTATTCACAATAAAAAACATGTATAGCAAAATAATTTGCATATATGTCTTTTTAAGGTAAAATTTTGTAATGCGTTTGGCGTCATGGTAATTTTAAGTGATGATTTTCACTAGTATGTTGCTTCAGACTGCATTCTCCAAGGTGAAGATTTTTCTTATGTAAAGCAAAAAGAAAATTGCTCGATGGTTTGAACCTTGGAGTAAGAATATATATGGAAAGAGAGCTAAATATTTTTACTCAACCTATATGAATTTGCGATAAATCACTTTCTCAGGGTTCTTACGTCGTGTACCACGAGAGATAAAGAAAAAAGAAAAGTCTTCACATAAGATTGCAGCACTTCTAAGTATGTAAGAATGTTCTCCGTCCGCGCTAACTTCACATCATCGAGTCGCATAACTTACGTCAACGGATTTCGAGGTTATTTCCTCTATTTATGTTGATTAAAAAAATAAAACTTGCGGTGGTTTAACGAATAAATCAAACATGATAGTGATATGTGCAAAGCGTGAATGTTTAAATAAGACCAAACAAACATTACAAAACATCACCTTTCAGAGGTATTTCAACATTTTTGACCGAACTTTAGAATTTTCCCACTTTTGATGATATAAAGACATAATTTAAGCAAACTTTCTGTTATTAGTGTTTTTGGGATATTTTGACTTAATTAATCATTGTAATGGTGTATTGATATTGTTTTGTTTAATATGTTTATTAAAAATGTCCGAATTCCGTGTGGACGGCAACTAATAGGCTATCCGACATCCTTTAATATATCTTTCATAATATTTCTTTAGTCTCTTTCTATCGAGTCAGTATTAAGTCAACCGTCCTGACTACACTGTTTCGCAAAGGTATTTTTGCATGTCCTCTAAGTAACGTTATTATTGAACTAATCCGTTAGTGAGTAATCTTTGTCACCGGCTTGTTATATCACTTTTGCGAACGTTTTATCATCATATGTTTTAACATAAGTGCCTACATCTACATAAAAGATAATTAAAAACCCTTAACCGTGAAATACTAACTCCTTACACGTACCCACCTACAAGTTCTCAAGAAGAATATCAATAGAATATGAGACATTTTTAAGACATTTGAAAAATTCATGTGCTTTAGTGCTTGTAAGAATTTTCCACCCACCTCGACTATTTATAAAGAATCAATAAAGTAATATGTAAGGACCACCTACCTTCATTTCCAGGTGATTTTATACAACCTTTTTTCACCGCCCCTCCCCTAGCTCCGCAGCCCGCGCCATCCCGAGCCACTTAGCTATGACGTCTTTTTCCCGCGTCCAAAGCGGGATGAAAAATTATAGCGGGAAGAGAAATGGTGCGATCCGCCATTTAGGTTTTTTTTCTTCTTTCTTTTTCATTCTTTCCGGCGCCACCGGGTGGGGGGAGGGATGAATATATTCAAATATGAGGTGACAGGGTTAACGATTGATGGGCTGGAATTCTAAAACAGGGGCTTGGAATTGCGAATTGGAATATCTTGCACGATAAATTATTACCTTAGACTATAAATTTATTATTCATAAATGTGTTTCTTTTTCTTAAAGTAACTAGCAAACCATCACGCCGCTTCACACTAAAGAGGATAAAACGCTAAACAACTCCGTCTTGGCATAAATTTCTTGTACTAACCGCATTTATTCGAAAGTTACATACAAATATATTTTGTGGAATCATACCGAATGTCACACAACATGGACATTTTTTTTAATATAATGTAAAAGAATGTGTTACTCTTTTGAAGAAAAGTAATAATGCGGTAATCAAATAATAAATATAAAAATATAAAATACAATGTAAATTCTCTTTATATTTAAATGACCAGTTTTTCATTTTTTTTTTTTTATAAACGTTATTAAATATTATCATTTAAAGGTAGTTAAGTTGCGAGTACTTTATTTGTTTCATTTTCTGTATAGCTGCGCCGAAGGAAATTAACTCTTGAGCCTGGCGTAGGAGTCAAATCAAAGGTTCTTAATAAAAAATGTTTCTTGTGTACGAGTTGTATAACAGCTGCTTTTGCCAATTAAAATCTGAATGTTGGTGCAACCAACGCGACTGAGCGCTATTGTTGCATAGAGGTACACTCCGAGATGAATGAATGAGAGAAGAAATCGGGGACGTCCCAGCAAGATGTGCTACGATCAAGTGAATCAAATGATCGAGTCGAATAATTTCAAGACTTAAAAAAATAATAAATAGTATTGTGAGCACCACACGAATTATAAATGATATTAATAATTGAATTACTGAAATAATTTTTTATACTTAAGTGCTTGAAGTAACAATATATGGAGGTACAGCTAATTATTTTTACCCAACCTACACAAACTTGCGATAAATCACTTTCTCCGGCTTTTTACTCCGTACACCATGAGAGAGAAAGAGACAACAAATTCCATACACCGCTTCTATATACTGTCGCAATGATCTTAAGCTCCTGGGTCACCGCGGGACTCCGCCCACATTTTTTATTATGCCACTAAACTTCTACTCACGGTTTTTTAGGTTATATGCTATATTTTTGTTGAAAAAAATACTGGAAAAAAGTGGCTATACGAATAAACAAAAACATTATGTCGATATGTGATATAAATAAATGTTTGAATGCCGTAGCCTCAGTCTTCGCCACGCCCAGGTGCGCCGAGTCAGGTTAAAATCATCAAAAACAAGTCAAAAACTGACTTCACTGCCTTGGATAGATACTACTCTATGTACTCTAAGCTTAGGTGAGTTTTTGTACTTTTACTTGATTATACTCGTATATATTAAAGCTAGTTTAAATATCATCTTTATATTTTAATTAATTAAAACAAAACCAATAACCTCCTACAAACATCTGACAAAAGTTCTATGGAGTTCTAGAATGCGGGACGGAGCGAGCACACTCACTACCTTAACCCCGTCAAATCTCGCGGGTGGATGCTGTATTATGCGGCTGTCGAGAAGAGGAATAAGTGCGGGAAGAAGGGATAGAAGATGATAGAAAGGAAGGCAGAGTGATGAATTATCAACAAAGTAATGGAGGTTATTGTAAAGACGACAGCGAAAAACTTTATTCTAAAGTGATCTCAAAATATTTTCACAAATTAGAATTTTCTCTTTTTTGAGGTATTTGTGGAAACGCAGAATATTTATTTAGGGACTATTAAATTACAAATTATAATTCACAATATTTGACCAGTGCTCAATGGTGATGCAATCTCGGTCAAATGACGTCGAAAGCGGTTTAATCTTTTGATTTTTTTTATCATTTAAAAATATATATGATTTGGTTGCACGAATATTTAAACTCATATATTACTCAAAATTGACGAGTATATTATAATATAATAATGAAAAATTAAATGATAACTTTGTATAAGACCACAGATTTTCTTTTAATTTTCATGACCGACCGGTTTCGCTTAGCCTAAGCCTCATCAGGGTACAAAATTAAACTCAGGGATCTCATTTTTACAACATTCAGTCCACTTTCATCCTTCCTCCGCCAGTTCGATGCCTCACTGCCATACATCAGGGTTGGTATAAGCACTCCATTGTGGGCTGCTAGCTTCGCTGCTTTGAATATTTTTTTTATTTGCGCCAACAGCATTCAGTTCTCCATTAATGCAGTTTACTAATCCTAATAGTAGAGTTTTCTGTAAACATTACAATTATTTTATGCTATCATTCTCAGACCAATAATATACAAGAGAGAGCGCTGTAGAGAGAGCTGTAGTCAGTTTTTCTGAGGTTTGCCGGATTCGGCTAGGACTAGGGCTAGGGTATTTATACATCCATTCATAGCACATGTCGACATAATGTTTTTGTTTATTCGTATAACCACTTTTTCACAGTATTGTTAAAAAATATATACATAATATGTAACCTAATAAACCGTTGAGTTATGTCAATTTATTTCGCGTATCATAACGTGTGGGCGGAGTCAACGGAGACGCGGGACACGAAGAACATTCTAACAATACTTTAAGGCGGTGTGATAATTCGGAAAAAATTGTTGTCTCTATCTTTCTCATGGTGTACGACGTAAAAACCCGGAGAAAGTGATTTATCCCAAATCTGTATAGGTTGGGTAAAAATAATTAGCTCTCTCTCCATATATTGTTACTTCAAGCTATCATTATTAAATACTCGACTGACACTAAACATTAAAGGATTTGTTACTAAAAGTTTGGTGTGGTTCGTTGAAAATACCGAGTGGTTGGTCAAACAGTTTTCGTGGTGTTGACAGGGCTATCTAAACTGGGATGGTATGTCGATCTACAACTGTACATACAGTGTCTATCAAATTAATGTATCTCCCACGAGTATTCCGTATGCCGGCCTCATGGTGACCGATTGATAGTTGTGTGAGTTGGCCGTCAGAGGGTTTTTCATTACAGGACTCACTTGCGGTGTTCGCTTACAAATGAAGAAATTTCCTACATTACCGACCGCCCCGGGCCGCTGGCTTTGATGAACGTACGCCCTACCCAATGGGAGATGGCCGAATAATTATATATATATAATTAATAATTACAAATATTTATTTATTTTTAAATTCAGCATAATATTTATTTATATTAACTTTTTGTTTCTTACATTATTTTTTTACATTACCTTCCTCACTAGGTCATAAGAACCTGTTCTGAGGTAAGTGACAGTGAGTACAAGTAGAATAATATAAAAAAATGATGGTATTTGTTACACAATGCTAGATGATACAACAGACACTGACCGTAAAACTCTCTTGATGTATTAATTATTCCATATAAGATACATTGACAGTAGGTAACGTTGCAAGGCACTAAATCCTAGAATTAAAGACAGTGGATACGATACAAATATACATACATTTTACATCGTAACAATCCTACAATTGTTTATAGTGAACACATTACATTTCATACCTAAAAAAAACTTTAAAAATGCTCAGTTTAAAGTAGAATATAATAATAGTGGATTATCCGTTATCATATTAATAATAACGGTGAATTTATTAAGCGTTTTTTTATGTACATAGTTCACCTCGAGTGCGCTTCACACTAAATTACCTAACCTAATATAACAAGGAGAAAATAATATGTACATAAATTAAAACTATCTAAAATCATGATCGTTATCATTAATAATGAGAGAAAAAAATGTGTAAAATAGTGCATGTGTACATCAACATATTGAAAAAAACATTTTACTAGAAGCTAAGATAGTAAAAATCCAGATTTAAAAAATTAAAAAATTATATGAATACCGCACAAGAGTCTCAACTGCTCTCAACCGTCTGGAGCCAGTGAGACTATGGCATCCCCAAATAGGGTATGTTGTGAGGCTGAAAGTACTGGGGAGGGAAATGAGATTGGGAAGAGGAGGGTTGGGAAGTACCTGGCTATTCAGATCTGGTCACCAAATGCGGCTAAAGCCATTTCAAGCAACGTTTCAATTCTGACTGCTAGTCTTTCACCAGGGCGATACTTAGAGTACTTAGAGTAGATGTAAAATATGTTCAAATATTGCCAATTTTTTTTAAACCAATGAAAAGGAAATAATATTGAGAATAGTCCACGCGTTGGTAATATTGTGAGTAATGTGGTTTTTTAAATGTACAATTTTTAGCTGGTTAGTGGCTGAGTGGACAAATGCGTTGGGTTCCCAACCGAGTGTAGTAAGTTCAATTCCTCTGCTAGCTAAGCCCTCCATCACTGAACAAGTAACATTTTCCGCATATTATTATGGTTGTTCAAATATATTTAGGTTATTCGTAACCCGGGAATGTTTGTCTTTCTTTTTAAATACAAATAAATATATTCTTTACATATAACAATGTACATGTTTTCAATTTATACAATGGGAACAAATCAACATGTTTGGGTGTTGAGGTTAGGTTAAGTTAGGTGAGGTTAGGTTACGTTAGACTAGACTAGATTAATTTGGGTTAGATTAGGTTTTTTTTTTTTTTTCAAAAATGTTCGGACTATTATTGACTTTGCTTATTATTTGTCAAGGTTTATATTTTCAACTGTGTTTGTTAAAGATATGCTGTATTTATTTTGACTTTTAAAATTTTGATTGATTTAGGTTAGGTTAGGTTAGGTTAAGTTAGGTTAGGTTAGGTTAGGTTTGGTTGGGTTAGATTAGGTTAGATTATGTTAGGTTAGATAAGGTTTGGTTAAGTTAGGTAAGGTTAGATTGAGTTAGGTTAGGTAAAATTAGGTTAGATTAGGTTAGGTTAGGTTAGGTTTGGTTGGGTTAGGTTAGGTTAGATTATGTTAGGTTAGATAAGGTTTGGTTAAGTTAGGTAAGGTTAGATTGAGTTAGGTTAGGTAAAATGAGGTTAGATTAGGTTAGGTTACGTCTAGAGTGTTGATTGATACATGTGATTGACCATCGATAAAAGTACTAATATTTTTGTAAATATAAAAAAATATCAATCTTTCTGGAACGTAGTCAACTCCTTTCGTACACGTGTAGCCATATTGTACCTGCTGGCACCTCTTCCTTCGTTCACCTGCCGAAATAATTTTCGCGGTGTGTCGTAGTGCCATTTTTTATTTAATGGCTTCCTGCCGGTCGCTCCCTTTCGCAGTGATGTTCCCGGTTGTGTACAGCCTTTCTTCCAGCGATAGTAACAGCCCGCCCCTCTCCCGTAGGGGTGGGACAACCCTTTAATGCCCGCGGCACTTCACCCGCCGCCCACCACCCAACCCTCTTCCACTCATAACCCGTCTATCCTTTCGCTAAACGTTTGGCTGATAGTATTTACTAATGGGTCGCCGCTGTGTACCCATCTTTGGATATTATGTTTTCATTATTATAAAAAACACATTTAAAATGAGAAAGGTAAAATGATTTTGAAACGAAAATTCACTTCATGGCTGAGTTTTTCATATTATAATTAGATGTATCCCGTCCCTTAGAACGTAATAAAACTACCCGAATGTATATTTTAATGTTATTGTAAAGCCGCCTCTGTCAGAAATAAAACAAAACCCAAAGTCACAGATGTTCACTATGAGAGTCAATAAGCATCCATCCCGGACACTAATTGTATTATATGACATAGATTTACTTAAAATTGTACCCGTCTGAAGATGCCCGTCAAAGGTGAAACCGGTCAGGTCTTAAATAAATAAAATTGTGGAATAAACTTAAAAATTTGGCATTATTATAATCAGTAAAAATAACGATTAGAGCTCACTAAAGAGCGTACTACCCTAGACTGAGACACGTTTGATAGGTTCCCCTATCTCAACAAACGGATTTGGAGCACAGTCGTCAAGTAGGAATGCTATCTTTTTCTACAGGTATTACAATGTAAGATTCTCCGAGGAACTTGCATTACTGATCCCATTTGGCACCGGTGCATAGCCGGGAAAGTCGGCCAACATTTGTACATGGTGGACATTCGATATATATTATGATAACAGGTTGCTTCTACGACTCGGTCTTATATTCAACAGCTCAGCTGTAGAATGATTTGCCGGCCTCTGTGTTTCCTCTTTCCTACAAAATGGGCCTCTTCTCTATTTCATTTTCTCAGATAGATCCTCTACACACCATCCCCAAAGATGACATAGACTCTGAGAGATTTTTTTTCTCTCATGGCTTATTTTTTTATTTTATTCTTGCTAAAATATGAAAAATACATGGGTTTGGTTCATGTCTGTCTCACTAGGAGATTCTTGTGTCGAGACAGGTTCTTGTTTGGAGATAATGTGAAAAAAACACACTTGTTTTGTAGGATATATGTTAGTTACAAAAAATTCAAGATATTTATCTTTATAGTACAAAAAGTAAAAGAAAATTGTGTTTGTATATATCTGTGAAAAAAGTACCCAACAATACTGACCCCTTCAAAAAATCGTCAAAATTCCCATTAGATATGACACAAATGGTCCATATCTTCTCTCAGCATTCTATATGTTAAACTCAGGCTCTATGCAAAGCTGGGATGTTGTTAGTTCGTTCCCCAGGAGGCTCATAATTCTCTTCCCGGGCTGACCACGGGCCGTCTTGCCCCCGAACTATCGGCCGGCCCCTCCAGCCGCCGCGGGTTGCGCCACTGGGAGGCCAGCGCTAAAATAGGATAACACTATTCATCCGACTCGTGAAGGAGTTATTGCTCTTGTTTCGGGGAATTCGTAACCTCGGGTCGGGAGAGCCCTGGGGATAAAAATTACCTTTAATAGCCATACAATTACCTTTTGTCTTTAAATTGTTTAACGCATAAAACTATTCACAAACTACAACAATTATAATTAAAACAAAAAATATTTTAGTTTTAAGCCACTTTATTTATACACATATAACAATTCGACCGGTTTCAGTCGGTTTTAAACTTAACTTAACCTTCTTCACCTTGGGGCCGGAACGTATATATATATATAAACTAATTAGTTAATTCTAATTGTAAAAAGTCCGATTTTAAGAATGTTCCCCTTCTCCTCTTCCCATCCCCCTACCTCTCTACCTACTCCATTACCACCCCCTCTCTGATGCTTTGTCCTGTTTATACTAATGTTTTGTCTCTTTCACTAATTTCTTTGTCTACTGTATAACTCTATATTTTAATCTTAGTTTAAAGCCTTCTCCCAAATGGTCCATATATTTAAGATAGCTGTAGAGCCACAAAAATCGTCAGAATTAAACGAGAGTTAAAGCATTCGATGCAGAAAGAAAACTTGGTCCAAACTGCATATCTAACTCATTTTTGACCAAAGTGTCGCTTAAGCCCTTTTGCTTTCCAGCCAGGATATCATAAGTGTAGTTTAAAATAATCGCTCTATATAAACGTGATTGTGATTTAGTGATATTTTGACAACTAACGATTTTGCCGTTGAAAAATATTTTTTCAATAGACGATTTTCACCTGGGTTAGCTATTTTTTTTCAAAATCCAACCAGGTACTGAAGACGAATTTTATTGTAAAATAAACAAAAAACTTTTAAGTGCTCTGTAGTAAACGTTTCAAAATAGCGCTTCAGCCTTTTTGTCTTTCCGGCGACGATATCTTTTTTTTATTGTTACTTAGTAAGGAAAAAATTATGAACATTACTTCAAAAAATTGTTTGATTCTCATTAATTTAAATGTTCATAAGTTTATTGTCAATTTTGATTTCATTGGTGCAAGGAAACCGATATTATTTAAATTACAATGTGATCTACGAAAACTGAATGAGGATTATTATTTATTTCGCTTCGTCAGGTTTCGAGCCCACAATCTCCGAGCCAAAATGCGTATCTCTCACCGCCTGCGACTGACTTAGCTTTATGTGATTCAGATGGTAAACAGTTTCTTTGGATGTTGAAATATTAGCACATATTAGCCCCCTCCTTGGCAGCGACGCCGAAGGGTTAAGTGGGGTGGTTAACCCCCCGGCGCCGGGGGACGAATAATCCCGGGTATTTTTAATGAGAAACATTGTAAACAAGCAATATAAATATTTTTGTCGGGCGAGGCGGATCGGATAGGTAGGTTTCCCGGCTAAATACCCCTTGAGATGGGAGCAGCTATTTATTACGACCCTCGGGAGTTAAGAAAACCCTTTCGTGATTGTCGTGTTGAGATTCTGCCGAACAAATAAGAATGAATTAACACAAGCGTGGATATTTTAAATTAAGGTTTAAATTTCAATCGAGGATTTTTATTCCGAATGAGGTTTTTTAACATTTTTCTTCCGATTAGAGTTTTTTTTATTTTAACTAGTGGAAGTTTTCTCTTGCTGAAAAACTCATTCTTAATTTAAATCCTACAAAACAAATACAATAATTTTTTTTTTAATTAAAAAAAATTATTTTGTGTAAGACCACGGATATTATTTTAATTTTTATGACCGACCGGCTTCGTTTAGCCTAAGCATCATCAGGGTACAAAATTAAACTAAACAAAAATACAAAGTGTGCGGTTATATACACATTCAGAGGGAGAACAAAATATAAAATAAAATAACAGAACAATGATTAAAAATAAATATATAGAAAAAACTAATGTTCGTGGAAATAACTTATACAAAGTTATAATTTCATTTCTTTTAAATATGTCAAACCACAAAGTGATTGCTTTCTACGAAAATACAATAATATTTTTACAAACGTGGCTTAAAAATTATACGAAATTACATTTACCGACATGATGTTTTTATTTTTTATTTTTTATTAATTAGTTTGTATAATCTCACGATTAATTCGTTAAAAATAATTTACAGTATATTTTCCGCACGTTCTAGAGTGGTAGATACTCTAAGTATCGACCTGGTGTCGATCAACATTCAGAATTGAAACGTTGCTTGAAATGACTTTAGCTTAGTTTGGTGACTAGATCTGAATAGCCGAGCACTTCCCACCCTTCCTCTTCCGCATCTCCTTTTTCTCACCATTATCTTCAATCTCACCACTATATTCAGTCTCACGAAATAAAAGTTATACGTCATGATAAAAATATGTTCAATTATCGAATAACTTGGATGGAATCGAAATGTTCGTGCAAAAATGTTATCATTTAAAAATTCTTTACATTTTTCTGAAATCTGTTAGTGACTTTTGTGCTGCAACTTAATTTAGTTGCCCCAAGCAAAGTACACTTTAAAATAATGTCATGCGCATATTTCGCATACTTTGCATCTACCACTGAAAATATAATATGTTAGAAGTGTGTTGTGGGCGTGCCTATGTTCTCAAAGTAAGGTCAATTTTATCTTACTTTTGGTTAAATTAATAAAACACTTAAAATATTGGAATCTCGAACAGATAATCATTTTTATTGGCCTGTCTTGAGTAAAGGATTATCAAGGTCTTATTAATATGGGTAATCAACTAAATAAACGCTGTTTCCCTGCAAGGAAAGGCAGAGACGATGAACCTCCACACAACTCTGTCTTGGCGCAAACTCCTTCCTTTTTTATAGTAAATACCGCACAAGAGCCTCAATTGCTCTCAACCGTCTAGAACCAGTGAGACCATGGCATCCCCAATTGGGGTATCTTGTGAGACTGAAGGTTGTGGGGAGTGGAAGAAGATGAAAAAGACGAAGGTTAGGAGTACCTGGCTATTCTGATCTGATCACCAAACACCCCTCGACCTCTGGATTCGTAGTCGAGCGTCTTACCACTTGACCACGGAGGCCGTCTAAAAGACTGCTAGTGGACGCTAGGAACTCTGTGTTCAGTGCCATCTACCTATAAACTGACGAGACCTCACACTTGATAGAAAGCTTCGTGTCCCCATGTCTTTTTAAATGGCCAATTTGGGTTTCCTCTTCTCCCGTGATGTATGGCCGGATTCATTTTCGAGCGATTTGGCCCCGGGGCGGAGCGGCGTAGCAGCGCCGAGGTCACCGTGACTTATCGAACGCCCCCCGCTTATTGTACGGCACTCCTGGGCCCGTTAAACTACCCCCGTACTTTACAGCCGACCCTCACATGAATATATTTGACATAGATTTTTCTTGACGGCATCCGTTTTGAATGTGGGAGGGTCTTTCGATAAGTTGGCCGTTGGTTTTTAGTAATTTGAATCATAATAATACCACATAAGTATTTTTTTAAAGTACCTCTTCACTTCGTAGGTAAGTTAAATTAACAGTTATTAGAACTCGTTTATTTTTACTCTGTAGTTGGCCATACGTCTTCTTATTACGGCTCTGAACCCGGGCACTCGCCCTTCGCGAACCTTTCTGAGGCACTACCTTAGAGCAATAATATACAAGGATGGATCGCTAGTGTAGTCAGGATTGATGATTTTTTTCCTGACTCGGGCGTGGCTAGGGTATTTATACATCCATTCATAGCACATATCGACATAATGTTTCCGTTTATTTGTTCAATCACGTTTTTAC
Organism: Drusus annulatus; assembly: GCA_022651775.1. Lineage (NCBI taxonomy): Eukaryota > Metazoa > Arthropoda > Insecta > Trichoptera > Limnephilidae > Drusus > Drusus annulatus. The sequence goes on from JAGWCC010000079.1 coordinate 646,823, forward strand.
AGTATTGTTATAAACAAAAATATAGGATATAACCTAAAAAAAGTACAATAAAACGGAGTGGGTGGAGTCGCCGGAGACACGGGAGACGGAAAACTTGCTTACATACCTGAAAGTGGTGCTATATTATGTGAGAGCTTGTCTTATCTCTTTCTCTCGCACGGTTTGCGACGTGAAAACCCGTAGAAAATGATGAGACGTAATGTATGCGACTCATGATGTGAAGTTAGCGAGGACGGAGAACATTTTTACACACTAAGAAGTGTTGCAATATTATGTGAAGATTTTTCTTTCGTCTCTTTCTCTCTCATGGTATACGACGTAAAAACCGGGAGAAAGTGATTCATCGTAAATTTGTACAGGTTGGGTAATAATATTAAGCTCTCTCTCCATATGTATTCTTGTTCTGAAGGCACTGCAGTACCAGGATAGCCCGAAAAGCATCCGATACGAGATTTTGTACTCCATTTTAGTATTTCCATTATTTTCAAAGTTACTTGCTCGAAATTTGTCCACAGCTTCGATGTACGAGTATACAGGCTGGTTCAGTACGTTGCTGTTGCAAAAAAATGCCGTTTTGCTTCTCGGCTACATTTGTTGAATCTTCGAGCAATCATGTGACCTCTAATCTACAGGGTTCTCTGTCGCCCAATATCAGCATCATTTTAGAGCTCAGCTGTTAAAATATGTCCTTAATACTTGACCTCGGATTTTTATATTATTTTTGTTCTGACAGGTAGTATTTTCATTGGTCTTACGCCTGTCTTTTGCACTAGTAACACCGATTTGGTTGGGTTGTAGACCATGTTGTGTTCAACAGCATATTCTTCGCATATATTTAGCAGCCTCCTCATGGCTTTGATGGTTGGTGACAGAATGACCCCATCATCTGCGTACGTAATGTTGTTTATGCATGTTTTTCTTAGGTAGCAACCTACGTTTGCTGAGGTTTTATTTTTTATTTATTTTATAGTGAATACCGCACAAGAGTCTCAACTGCTCCAAACCGTCTACAGCCAGTGAGACTATGGTATCCCCAATCAAGGTATGTTGTGAGGCTTAAGGTAGTGGGGAGGAGAAGGATATGTGGAAGAGGAAGATTGGGAAGTACCTGGCTATCCAGATTTGGTCACCAAATACGGCTTAAGCCATTTCAAGCAACGTTTCGATTCTGAATGGTGGTCTTTCACCAGGGCGCTACATAGAGTATCCACCACTCTGGAACGTGCCGCAAATATGATTTTGTTTATTTTACATGAATTAAATGTGTTATGACACATTTTAATTAAATATAAGTTATTGGCGTACGCCGGGTTTGAACCCGCGACCTTTGGATTCGTAGTCGAGCGTTTTACCACTCGACCATGGAGGTCGTCAAAGGTGAGTTTTTCGCTTAAATTGTTCATGTATACGTAATGATCACGCCATTTGAAACTTTTTTTTTTCATTGCTCGACATTGTGTGCGTTATTATTTCATATATAATGCGTCACACTACTTCAGTTTGTACTAATATAACTCCTTCGGATATATAATACCTTGTCCATAAGTGGAGTGTAAATAAATTATTAGTTTCTTTTATTACACTATGCATGTATCTAACATATTTTTATATCACTCATTTCTTTTAATGTATTTGGTGAACAACTGTTTTTATGAGATCTTTGTTAAATAAATACGTTTTTCGACTTTCAAAATGTTTTGAATATGCTCATCGCTATTCATACTATTTCGACGCTCCTCCAGTTTAGCAATAAAGCTACCGCCCTAGACCTCTTTTAGTCATTTTCCTCAACTCATATGGAAAAACACTTTAAATGGCACCAGCTTCTGCAAGAGATGGAAATAACCGTATTATTATTCATTATTCCACGAGACAATTTACCATCAACTCCGGCAGCAAGACTTTTAAAAAGACGCCAGCATTTCGTGCTACTTGAATTTTTTTTTTCAGTAATAAATTACTAGGTTTTTTTAATGTGAATATGAAATATATGTTCCAACTGCCCAGGGTGAGTTATTCATTTGCTCTCTGACGGTACAAATGTGTACTCTTCTATAAAACTTCATGTATCTTCTACACCAAAAACATTTTTCGACATATTATTCCTGTAAGTACATTATTGGACATTATTTTGTAGGTAGGCCAGTTTTTAACGCTTATTTACAAAAACTGATATAAAGGGAACCAGTTTTACATTGAGCTGTCACATGGTTAGTCGAGTTATTTTAGTTCTTGTTTGAAAACACAATTATTATGATAGTGGATTTGACGGCCTCCATGATCGAGTGGTAAGACGCTCGACTACGAATCCAGAGGTCGCGGGTTCAAACCCGACGTGCGCCAATAACTTTTATACAATTAATATGTGTCATAATACATCTAGTTCATATAAAAATAATTTAAAGTTTATTTGCGGCACGTTCCAGAGTGGTTGATACTCCAAGCATCGCCCTGGTGAAAGCCCACCATTTAGAATCGAAACGTTGCTTGAAATGGCTTTAGCCGTGTTCGGTGATTAAAACTGAATAGCCAGGTACTTTCCCAACCTTCCTCTTTCCCATCTCTTTCTTTTTCCCACCATATTCAGCCTCACAACATACCCCAATTGAGAATACCATAGTCCCACTGACTACAGAAGGTTTGGAGCAGTTGGAACTCTTGGCCGATATTCACAATAAAAATAATTTCACCATTACTTTGCATAAAACACAAATACTAATATGTCATTGGCAGAAAAATATACACGTGAAAAAAAAATCTTACTAAAATAATTGAATAAACACTACGGGAAATAAATTTTGTAAAAACTATATATATTTTTTAAATACATATAGATTATTTTTTATATTTAAAGATTTATTTATTTTTCAAAGATAATATAAAACAGAGAATATACATTATATTGTAAAGTGTTGTATTCATGTATAATTATTTTAAAATTTTCATTATAAGGATGTACCCTCATAAAAAAAACCTGTGTGTTTGTGTGTATTGAGGTAGGTGTTATTTATTAAGTTAATGAGAATCTGTTGTAACGATATTAATATTAATTAAATATTTCAGCGTATTTTGAATTCTTTAAGATCATCATTAATCAATTTTATAATAAAACACATAAATTTTGTTCATAACTACTTTATTATTTAATATAACGTCTACCGGTTTCGAAAGTACCCTTTCATCGTCAGGACAATTTTAAAATCAATTTTATGTTTTCCGGTAAACTATTAAAGAATTTTATTCATTTTTTTTACATATCAGTAATGTGCAGATTTTTTTTATTTTCGAATTGTGCGGTTTTATTTAAAATATTTTTCCAAAGTATTTGTAATCTTGCGTGTTACAAAAAAAGAGTATTTAATTTTCTGACTTTTAATTGTTTAGAAAAGAGTTCTGAGGGATATAAAGATGATGTTTTAAAGATTTTTGTAATTTTTAAGCAATGTTATTGATTGATATAATAAATATGATATTATATCGATGGATTTTTTTTTAAATTGCTCCATTGTGCAAAATGCCGTTACGTAAATTATTCCTTGAATATATATCCAGTAAACATTTCATTCCTTATTTAAACGCCTCGTTAGACTCACAATCGCAATCAAATGTATTATACGCATAGACATAAAATACAAATCTTACGAAAAGTGTAACAGCACCAGTAACGTCTTATATTCCGTTTCACCCGCGTATGAAAAGGGTAGCCATTCAAAGAATATGTGTGTACGGAAGAGATAGCTATATGAACGTCTTACGCCACTGTTATAATCGGGTATTGCGCTACTAGCTCTGGTTGTCTTTCACAAACTTATGTATTTCTACATTCGCTATCTCGCACCGTTTTTATGAACCTTTAAACCTTGTGAATAATTGCATTTATTGAACTGAAATTTATTTTGGGAAATGGAAAGAAAATGAGATAAGCTTTTTCAAGGTGGAAGCCTACAGCGACGCGTTTGTGGCAACCTGGTGACAGCTTGTTTGTCGAACGAATGTTTTGTGAAACTAAACGCCTGATTCAACCTTTTTATCAGACAGTTATATCAAGGTAAATTTTTAATGTATATCACACATAATAAAAAACACAAGGGCCAAACAAGAAAGACAGCAATACAGCTTTTGCACAAAAGACACCATATCGCGCCTCACACTTACAACCGGTACAGACTGTAGCCATCACCAATATGTATTCCTTTAATCAAAACATTACTAAATGGCTAATGAGTAAGGACCGCAAAGAAATTGAAGACTTCCTTGAAAACGACAAACTAATAAACAAATAGGTATGTCTTCAGAACAGGACCTAGTGAGTTGTAAAAATGCAATGTCAGAAACAAAAAATTATTGAAAAACGCAGGTATGTCTCGCGGACTCGGTTTAGTGCATCCACGCGCGTTGTTTCAGTAACGTATCCATATATAATTTTTTATTAATCTAAGATTTTACACGGTGCTTAGCAGTTTTCATGACCTGAAGAATGACTTGGAGAAAGCATTTAACTAATGTTATATCTGTGAATTATTTTTATTGGTAAAATGTAAGAATTTCTGTTCTCAAGTTAGGCAATACTCGTAGATTCGGTTTGCAGAGGCGTTGTTCCATAAATGTAAATGAGGTGTAAAAATTAATCCCAAAATTCCGAAATTGCTGTCTTTGAGTTTGGTGCGAAATTGTAAACTGCCCTCCGAGGAGTTGAGAGACAAAAAAGGAGACGGGGAGAGAAAGAGTCATGGGGTGGGTGTTAATTAAAATTATGCCTAAAAACTTGTAAAGGGGGAGGGGGAGAGTGGGGTGAGGCGGGTTAACGGGGTAAAGGAGACGCCCTTGGGACCGGAATGTCGGAAAAGTCGAAGTTTTCTCTGTTCCTAGTAGATGGCGAGAAATGGTTACATTATACAAAGTACCGAGCATTAGAAATTAGAATTACGCCATTTTACTAAAAAATACATGTACTTACCATTTTAGAAGAGGCGGAGATTTTTTTCATCATTTTTTTTATTTATTTAATACATTTTTGGGAGGTGTTTTTTGTGAGTGAATCATTTCAATATTTTGATGTTTTTTTTTATATTCGAATGTGTTAAACTATGGCTACCTTTGAAATTGTGATTTAATGTATGTGTGTTCATATATTTTTATTTTTTTTAGATATTTATCCTCCTCAATCTGAATGCTGTCTGGATAGACTCCTTCTTGATGGTCTTCTGTAGATATGAGACCTAATATCCTATTTTGCCAATTTTTATATTTATTATTTATTCCCTATGAATTTATGTTTTTCTTTTCCTTATTATTGTGTATATATGTATCACAACTTTATTTTATGGTTATTATCATGGAGTAACAATGTATGGAGAGAGAGCTAATTATTTTTACTTAACCTATACAAACTTGCGATTAATCACTTTCTCCGAGTTTTTACGTCGTACACCATGATAGAGAAAGAGACAACAAAAATAACACACAGCTTTTATGTACTGTAAGGATGATCTTGGTCTCCCGCGTCTCCGGGGAGTCCGCTCACATGTCTTATTATGCGACTAAACTGGACACAACTAAACGGTTTTTTAGGTTATATGCCATATTTTTGTTGATAACAACACTGTGAAAAAGTAATTTTACGAATAAACAAAAATATTATGTTGACATGTGCTATGAATGGATGTATAAATACCCTAGCCCTAGTCCTAGTTACGCCCAGGTCTGCCGAGTCCGGCAAAACTCATGAAAAACTGATTACACTGCCTTGGATAGGTACCACTCTATGTACTCTAAGGGAATAACATCTTTCACCTAAACACAGTCCATAAATCGTTTCCGGAACGGCAAAAGGGCTGAAAGGCCATTTAAGAAAGTTAACGCCAGACCATTTTATTTTTTTTTTTGTTTGTTTTACGTAAGTATTTTGTAAGTCTTGGGTGCCTGGTTGGATTTTGAAAAAAAAAAGTTAACTCAGGTAACTCAATGCTCTCACTGAGTTACCTGAAGCGAAGAAACGCTAGAAAAGTCTCAAACTTGTGTCGCTTAAGTCAAGCCTTTTCCCAAATGGTAAATATATTTTAAGTGGCTGAAAGCCTTCAGAACGAATCGATAGTCAGATCATTCGATGCAGTAAAAATAACCAATCAAAACTGCATATTTAACTCATTTTTGACCAAAGTGTCGCTTAAGCCGCCTTTTCCAGCGACGATATACAGGGTGTCCCAGAACTCAACGTCAAGCCGGAAGCGGGTGATAGGCCGAGTCATAATAGTTATCAGAAAAATATTTTTAAGAATCTAAGTTATGTATTTTAAAAATTATAGGCATTTAAAAACATCGAGAAAATCTACACTCTGTGATGGTATTTTAACTCTGTTTTAACACTGTTTAAACGTTAAAACACCCTGTAATGGTGTTTTAACGTTTGTAATAACGGGAGTTAAAACACCGTCACAGGGTGTAGATTTTCTCGATGTTTTTAAATGCCTGTAGTTTTTAAAATACATAACTTTGATTTTTTTAATATTTTTCTGATAACTATTTTGACTCGGCCTATCACCCGCTACCGGTTTGACATAGATTCTTGGACATCCTGTATATATAAATATTTTTTATCTTAAAATCTGTTTATTTATTTATTCCCAACCGAGCTTTACATAGAGATGAAAAGATTTATTCAATATGGTTTTTATGGTTTTATTTATTATTATTATTTTCATTGTTATTTTATGGTTTTTATGGTTTAAACATGGTTTTATAAAAAAAAAACACACAAAAATTCGTGTGATAACACATCTCACCATATTTTATTCCACCTAAGTAACGAAAAGAGTTTTTTTTTTAAGTCTTATCAATTTATTTAAACCAATTGACGTGATGTAGGAGAAACTTATTTAATCACCATTGAGATATCATTAGAGAAGGGGGAAGTTTCATGGCCGACATTATTCTGTCCGAAATAACCCTTTGGAGTTATTAAAATTTTCTTTTTAAGGATATAATATTAAAATGAAGACATTTGCATACTTAATCAACTGCTCTAAACGACTGTAGGGGGCGCTTTGTACGAAAAAGGGATAATTAAAGGCGGTAATTAGTTAGGAGTAAGTTCTTAAGGCGCATCAGTTAAGAAAGAAGAAAGGTAAGATAGGTAAGAAATATAAAAGTGGTAAGAATTGAACAAGGTGTTGTAAGAAAAACATTTATTTTTTTTAAAAAATTAAGTTTGTTTTTTCAGAAAAAATAAATTTATTTCACATCTTTTTGCTTTATCAGAAGCAATCGCTTAGTGGTTTGAATTATATTTAAATGAAAAATCCCTTTTTTCTAAACCACGAATTCATCGTGTTTTAACGCTAACCGGTTTCGCTTAGATCATGCTTCGTCGGGGGAATTGTAATAACTAGTTATAAGTTATTGGCTATAATAATAGTTATTTTAATTGCCATTATAAAGCTTGATTTAAGCGAAACCGGTTGGCGTTAAAATATAATAAATCCGTGGTTTATAACAAAGTGATTTTACATTTAAATATTATTTTTATTGATTGATCAAAACATTGGCTTTGAACATGTTAAAGTCAATCGGCCTAATAAAGAAATTTTATTTAAAAAGACGTTTGAAAGAACTTAAAATATGAAGGTAGTTTTTTAAATAATTTTTTATTGTTGTTGTTAATTTTTTGAATCAAATTTATTTTAACTAATAATGTTATTAATTTATTTCAATCAAATTTGTTTTTGTTCAAAAAATTAATTTAATTTAATAAATTATCTATATAGTATTATCAAATCTCATTTAAATATTATTTTATTTGTGAATCTCATTGTTATTGTTTCTTATCAAATATATATTATATTATTAAAAAAATACAATCGTTAATCGGTTATCTGGCGTCGTGGGTTCAATTCCTCTGCTAGCTAAGTCCCCCATTATTACAGGTTATTCGTAACCCGGGAATGTCTGTATTAAATATTTTGTATTTTGACGGCCTCCATGGTCGAGTGTTAAGACGCTCGACTACGAATCCGAAGGTCGCGGGCTCAAACTTGGCGTGCGCCATAACTTTTATTTAATCAATATGTGTCATAACACATTCAATTCATATAAAAATAAATTTTAAAAAAAGTATATTTGCGGGGCGTTCCAGATTGGTAGATAGTCGACGGCCTGCATGATCGAGTGGAAAGACACTCGACTACGAATCGCAAATAAATTTTATTGAATTAATATGTGTCGTAACACATTTAATTGATATTAAATGAAATAAAGTAGACTTGCGGCACGTTCCAGAGTGGTAGATACTCCAAGTAAAATAATAATACTCTGGTTAAAGACCACCATTCAGAATCGAAACGTTGGTTGCTAGAAATGGCTTTAGCCGTGTTTAGTGACCAGATCTGAAAAGCCAGGTACTTCCCAATCTTCCTCTTCCCAATCTCCTTCCCCTCTCCACTACCTTCAGCCTCACAACATACCTTATTTGGGGATGCTATATTCTCACTGGCTCTAGACGGTTGGGAGCAGTTGAGACTTTCGTGGGGCATTCATATAAAAAAAAATTAAAAATAACTCTAGCTTTATTTTTAGAGACAGCTTTTTCAGTGTTCAAGGCTCTGAACAATCTTTTATAATACCCTTTAAAAATACTCAAGTTATGTCTCATTTTCTTTTTAAGTTTTACCTGCCTTTTGCGTATAAATTCTTCTGCGAAAACAAAGGTGCATCAAAATGAAATTATCACATTTATGTTTAATGCCCTTACCTAACCGCGCTAATGTATAATATGGGCTATATGACATTTTATTGGAGGCATAACATCCCTGACATTAGGGACACTTTGGCCGCCATTTGAGGCACCTAGCGTGGATATAAAACCATAAAACAAGCACTTATTCTAAATTGCACCATTATACATGACACATTGGGGTTTCGCTCTTTCAAACAATGTCCCGGAATTATATGCGAAGGACATAATAATGTGTACGGTGAAATTTAATTTGCCAGCTTTCGGGAGTGGAATACAAATTATATATTTATTAATTTCACTGTCGGCAACCAGCGGGTTTATTGGCATCAAATCGATTGTTACAAATATATGTACTTTACCCGTATCACTAGATGATGTCTGTTCTGAGACGGGTAACAATATAAATAAACAAATTTAGGATTAATAAAAAAAAACTGTAAGAATGGTAATTTAAAACAAAAGTTCATAAATACTTAAATGTATATATTTTTAAAGTGCTTAAAATTACTATTTTTTTGTAAATTTGTTAAAAAGCATTCAAAATGCTGAAAAACAACATGTATTTTTTTTTATTTATTTAAATCAGGAGATATTTTTTACGTGGATACCGCACAACCTACCGTCTAGAGCCAATGAGACTATGGCATCCCCAATAAGGGTATTTTGTGAGGCTGAAGGTAGTGGGGAAGGGAAGGAGATGAGGAAGGGGAATGTTGGGAAGTACCTGGATATTCAGATCTGGTCACCAAACACGACTAAAGACATTTCAAGCAACGTTTCAATTCTTGAACGGTGGTCTTTCATCAGGGCGATACTTCGAGAATCTACCACTCTGGAACGTGCCGCAAGTATACTTTATTTTATTTTATATCAATTAAATGTGTTATGACAAATTTTAATTTAATAAAATTTATTTGCGCCCACCGGGTTCGAACCTGTGACCTCTGGATTCGTAGCCGAGCATCTTACCACTGAACCATGCAGGCCGTCAAATTAAAAATCGTCGGTTAATTAAAATGTCAACATATTTTAAAAAATGATAAAAAATATCATGTGGTATAGTTGCGGATCGTTCCAGGGTGATACATACTCTCAGTGTCGCCCCGGTGAATGACCACCATTCTCAAACGAAGTTGCTTAAAGTGGGTTTAGCCGTGTCTAGTGACCAGATCTGAATAGCGGATTACTTTACAATCTCCCTTTTCCCCTCTTCACTCCATTCGGTCTCAGAACATAGGTACCTCAATCGGATATGTCATAGTTTCACTTGCTCTGTTAAGATTAAGTTTCTCGTGCGCTATTCACTTAAGATATACATGGCATGTTCAAAAGAAAAGGTGAATTTTGAATTTTCACGGGCTGTGTAGATTCGATTATCGATTTTTTTAAATTTTGTTATGTTGGTTCACATATGCTTATTATATGTTTGCATTATCAGCCATTTCGGATTAGTGGTTTGTTTTTGACAACTGGAAAGGTTAGTCACGTTTTTGTGTGTTCTTCGATTTTTTACTTTTGAAAAAAAATTGATCAAAGATACTCCCATGTAGAGAAATGATTTCGATTGTGACCATTGTCTTTTTATTTTCTGGCTTTTTCTGTTTCATTTTTATGTTGTTCATTATTAATATTATTTAAATATATAATTATTACCCATAAAACAATTCTAAAAATAGATATTCTTTCATCGTTATCATACGACGATCAACAACGTCATCGGCTATCGGAAGGCTAATAGAACCCAAACGCAACCCAAATATGGTACTAAGTTTGGAGATCGCGCTTTCGGAGTTTCGGGGCCGAAGGCTTGGAATAAACTTCCTCCGGAACTAAGATGTATAACGAGCCCAACAGAATTTCGGTCCAAACTGAAAACCTACCTTTTCAGACTCTCATATCCTTAAATTCATTAAAAGAATCTTAACATAATCTGTCTCTCGACGAATCACCTTTAGATATACAAATTTTAACCAAATCCTGTACTGTACGACAAATTCAGAAAAACATTTTTTTAATTTCGCTCCCATGCCCTAAAGCGGAAAAAAAACGTAATTATAATTTTAAGTTAATAAGAGTGTCTATCTGATGGGACCTGTCAGGTAAGTATGTTCCTGTATATTTTCTTATTTAAACTAGGAATTGATAACTAATATTAGAAAATAAGATCTGTACAGCGCCCTTGAGGTGATTTTTCACAAAAACGACGCTATACAAATCATCCAAAGATTATTATTATTATTACACATTACCTTCCATCGCCTAAAAAACCTACACCGCTCGTCCATACAAATAACTAATTAATACACCCACATGAAAGCATTACCTACAAAACAAACTGCCTTAACCTTTGAAAATTATACAACACACGTGTGTAATTATCGAAAAATGTCGATTTCCAGACCACCCAGCTTCACACTTGACATTTGAATGGGTCCCATCACTATTTGTCTACAATATCCATAGAGGGTGAACAATGTTTAATCGATTCCGCCGGACCATGTCAACAATGTAAAATCACGTAACCGATAATTATCCCTAATACGAACGCCATTGTTTCCCATAAATGAAAACCTTTGGAAATTTTCTACTGTTCGGGTCTACCTGATATTGTATCTACGGAAGAGCCTCGTTTGTAGAACTCGATACTTAAAGCGCCTACTCATATTTTATGAACAACAGGGGTGGATTTGAGTTTGTTTTTTTTTTTAATTTTAATTTTGTCTGACTGGGTGAATACTTGAGACCTGTGAAAAATGTCACGTCACATTTACTGACTAACTAACTAACTATCACGCTGTTTCCCCGCAGAGGCAGGCAGAGAGAACGACTGCCATACAACTCTGTCTTGTCACACACTTCTTCAGTCATATAAGGGTTAAGGAAGCAATTAAGGGTGGTGGTACAAAAAATGAATACTTCCTTCTGACAGCGATACTATATTTTCTTAGCTTCTAAGGCATATAATGGATTCAATAAACTAACTAACTAGCTAACTAACCATCACGCCGTTTCCCCGCAGAGGCAGGCATAAAGAACGACCGCCTTACAATTCAGTCTTGACACTCACTCCTTACTTCATTCAAATTCATACATCGTCTCATACATACTCTTCTGTTATTCTGACTATTGATATGGCCCGATTCAAGTACTTAATAATAATAATAATTGGGCAATTTATATAGCGCCGTTTTTGTGGCCGAAATATCACCTCAAAGACGCTTTAAGAATTTGAAAAAAATGGTTCACTTGATAGTGCCATTTCTTCTTCGGGCGTCCCCGACTTCTTCTTTCACTTTACTTTCGCATCATACATTATTTTCACACTTCTTTCTTCGTCCATTTGATCTACAAGCCCAAACCATCTAAGCGTCCCCTTCTTGATCCTATTCATTACGCTTACATCAGCCTTGCATTCAATCCGGACATTCACATTTTTAACACGGTCATACTTGGTTTTGCCGCACATATGCCTCAGGGATCTCATTTTCACAGCATTCAGTCTACTTTCATCCTTTCTCTATCTCACTGCCACGTCATGGTTGGTGCTAGCACTCCATTGTGGACTGCTAGCTTCGCTTCTTTCGACAGTTTTTATTTTTATTTGCACCAACAGCGTTCAGTCCTGCATTAATGGAGTTTCCTGTATTCACCCTTCTTTCAATATCCTTATCTGCCTTTCCGTTCCTCTAGAACATACTTTCACATAGAACATACTTTCACATAGAACTGTTCCTTTGTCATAATTAAAATGCAATTCTATTGTTTTCTCATTGTTTTGTTATTTTATTTTATATTTTTTTCTCCCTCTGTATGTACAAATAACCACACACTTTGTATTTTCTGTTTAGTTTAATTTTGTACCATAATGATGCTTAGGCTGACGGCCTACATGGTCGAGTGGTAAGACGCTCGACTACGAATCCAGAGGTCGCGGGTTCGAACCCGGCGTGCGCAAATAAATTTTATTTCATAAATATGTGTAAAAACACATTTAATTGATATAAAATGTAATATATAGTATATTTGCAGCACCTTCCAGAGTGGTAGATACTCTAAGTATTGCCCTGGTGAAAGACCACAATTCAGAATTGAAACATTGCTTGAAATGACTTTAGCCGTGTTTGGTGACCAGATCTTAATAGCCAGGTACTTCTCAACTTTCCCCTTCTTCTTCTCCTTCCCCTTCTCACTACCTTCAGCCTCACAACATTTAAACCCCTATTGGGGATGCCATAGTCTCACTGGCTCTAGACGGTTGGGAGCAGTTGAGACTCTTTTGCGGTATTTACGTAAAAAAAGCTAAGCGAAATCGGTCTGTAATAAAAATTAAAATAATATTTGTGGTCTTGTGCAAGGCATTTTCTTCACAGAGTGATTGTTTTTTTACGAAAAGGTTTTGTTTTTTTTTTACCACTTCCTCTATGCCTTAGTTCAGCCCATGACGACAAGTTGTGTGGCATATTGTTAAATTAAGGTATTTTAAACATTTGGTGCAAGTAGACTTGGTAATACAGACACGTTTACCATAGGTATAAACTGCCTAAGTTAATGTCATAATATCTTTACTGGAATAACATAACTGTAAGATAAAACGTAATGTTGTTTGAAGATTCGCAAATCAGCTCGAAGATGAGACATTTCACATTTGGTGTAATGCTTGTTCTATACTTGTTGTTACAAGATTACTGAGGATGTAACAGTTATCTTTTTGGCACGTTCCGGAGTGGTAGATACTCTCAGTATCGCCCTGGTGAAAGACCACCATACAGAATCTAGCTTTGCTGGAAATGGCTTTAGCCGTGTTTAGTGATCAAATCGAAATAGCCGTACTTTTAAAACTTCGTCCTCCCCATCTATTCAGTTCAATTGAATTAAATTTAATATTATTATAATTTAGTTCTGCTATTTTTAATTTTTAGTGACAGCTGTTTCGGCGTTTAAGGCCATTGCAAACAGTTTTCGTGCTAAATAATAATAATATTAAATTTAATTCAATTGAATTTTATAAAAACTAAAATGGAGTTCTATAAATTGAACACAAAAACTATAAAAAAATAAACATTCTCAAGCCTCACAAAATACCCTAGCTGGGGGTGCCATAGTTCCACTGGCTTCAAGCAGTTTGTACTCTTGTGTGGTATTTAAAAAAATATGTATTAAAAATATTTTTGAAAAAATTTCAACCCCCTGTACAATCATAATTTAATTACTATCCACTTATTACACATTATTAGGTTAAGAGAAAACCTTTAATTTGTTAAGTCTTTAATTTTTTTCAATGTATTTAAAAATTGTATGATAATTGGTCTCTCAAATAAAATAAAATAACATAAAAATAATCTTATTAAATCTAAAAACACAACACTGAAATCAGATAAAATTAAAATCGAGGTGTTTCAAGCTTTTTTTTTACGTGAATACCACACAAGAATCTCAACTGCTCCCAACCGTCTACAGCCAGTGACACTATGGTATCCCCAATCGGGGTATGTTGTGAGGCTGAAGGTAGTGGAGAGGGAAAGGATATGTGGAAGAGGAAGGTTGGGAAGTACCTGGCTATTCAGATCTGGTCACTGAACACGGCTAAAGCCATTTCAAGCAACGTTTCAATTCTGAATGGTGGTCTTTCACCAGTGCGATACTTAGAATATCTACCACTCTGGAACGTGCCGCAAATATACTATAGTATATTATATATCAATTATCAACGCCGGGTTTGAACCCATGACCTCTGGATTCGTAGTCGTGCGTCTTACCACTCGACCATGCAGGCCGTCAAACCATCATTTCGTTACATTTGACATCGTTAAAATTCAACGATTAACGCCATTTTTTTCTCTTTTTACATTTTACTAGTGTCCGTTAATCATTGATTCTTTGCCCGTTTCACGTTTCGAACAATTTATGATCAACTCACGGTCGTAACAACGTGGCCTTTATACTTTTCAGCCGATCACGACTTGTTCAAATGCTGAAACGGACCGACAATCGACGTTTAACGGGGACCGTTCAAACGCCAAGGAAACCAAATGGCGCTTATCGTTGAGTCGCCAAGTATGAAACGACCCGTAGTCAATATTTATCCAATTATTTGACGAAGAACAGATTAAACCAACGAGAAAGAAAACACAAATCCAAAAACGACAGAAAAAAGTGGGAAACAAACCGCTCTCCATTTGACACACACCGCAAGGCGTGTCTAGTGCAAAATCTCCAGCGCTCTCGACTTTTCTTACAACGAGTGTCACTGCGTGTGTCGTCTCTCTCTCGGTTTTCCCGGAACACGCCCATTGGTGACATCGGGCCGGACACGCCCCCCGCGACACGGCCGGCCAATCGCGGCGCTCGGGGCTTTTCAAATTTAGAACGAGAGCTTTTCAAACGTCAACGAAGGACCGGAGAAAGGGAAATTGAGAAAAATGATATTTACTTTCGTGTGGGCGGATGATAAATTTACGTACTCTTCTGCGTCGCCAAAGAATTACATAGGTAAGAAATACCTATTCCAATTCCGTATTAGTTAGATAATAGATTAAGGTCAATTTTTCCTTTCTTCTTTTTATTTTTATTTATTATTATTTGTAACTGTTAATTCGGGGTGGAACTCCATTTTAATGATTTTAATAAAACTAAATTTTTAACTTTATTCCACTATTTTTTTTATTTAAGACCTGACCGGTTTCACCTTATGACGAGCATCTTTAGACTGGTGTGGACAGGCAAAGTTAAAACATTGGTGTTGTTAAAATCTTTTTATATAGTGAATTATAGTGAAAACCGCACAAGAGTCCCTACTGCTCCCAACCGTCTGGAGCCAGTGAGACTATGACTTCCCCAATTGGGACATGTTGTGAGGCTGAAGGTAGTGCGGAGGGGAAGGAGATGGAGAAGAGGAAGGTTGGGAAGTACCTGACTATTCAGATATGGTCACCAAACACAAAAAACAAGAAAGAGACGCTTAGATGGTTTGGGCATGTAGAGCGAATGAACCAAGAAAGGAGTGTGAAATGAATATATGATGCGAAAGTGAATGGAAGAAGAAGCCGGGGAGGCCCAAGGAAGACATGACACGATCAAGTGAATCAAAAATTTGAATCGGGCCACGTGAAGAGTCAGAATAACGGTCCGTCCTCTCCCCCTACCCCTGCGGGGAAACGACGTGATGGTTAGTTAGTTAGTCACGAAGTACGGCTGAAGCTATTTTAACCAACGTTTCGATTCTGAATGATGGTCTTTCAGCAGGGCGATACTGAGAGTATCCACCACTCTGGAACGTGCCGCAAATATACCATATATTATTTCATACGAATAAGATGTGTAATGACACATATTAATTAAACTATATTTATTTGCGCACGCTGGGCTTGAACCCGTGACTTGGATTCGCTGTCGAACGTCTTACCACTCGACCACGGAGATCGTTGGAGACTTCTAGTAAAATTAATTAAACCAAATCTTGAACAGATGATACATTTTATTGGTCCATCTGAGGTTAAAAAATCGAAAGATCTTACGTAAATTGGCGCCATCAGTTTTTTCTTCAAACCTGTATTAAAAAATACACCTCTATGGATCATGAGTGAAAATACATCTTTTGAGTAGAGCTTGACCGGCTTAACTTTGCAGTCGATGATGTCACTGCGTGTTATAAAAATGTTCGTCTGTTAAGTTAAGTATGTCAATCAGTACTTTTATTCTAATTGGCATTGATTGGCACTCCCAAAATAAATAAAAAAGATCTGATTAAGGTGACTTCATGAGAAGACTTTCATGGCCCACGACATCCGTAAATTTGTAAATTTCAGGTTTTTTGGGTAAATTAAATACAGTTCTAAGATGTTAATTCATAGCTTTTTACACTCTTTGTACTAAGTTATCCAAGTTTTACTTACATTATTATTATAGAAACTAGTAACTTTCTGATAGAATATTATGTATAAAATAAAAATAAAAACTAAAACTTTATGAAAATCACATTCTTCTATAACGTAAACATCGCTTAAACATCATTATTCCGAAACCGGTTGGTGTATTTCTATCAAATAAATTGATTTACTCAATGTTATATTGTTTTATTTATTTATTTTTTCATTTATTATAATTTTAAGAGTCGTTGACCGTCGTTGGCTATAATCGTGTTAGTGACTCGATCTGAATAGCCCATCAACCCCCACTCCTTTCCACCTCAAAAAATCGTAATTTAAACCATGGTCTTAGTTATTTTCAAGCTTTATTAGACCCCAAAAACAAAAATCAAATTGATAAAAAAGGGTTGGGTAAGTTTATTCAAATTTTGAGTCGGAAATCATTATACGAAAGAGTTGACAGTCTTGCAAGACGTTTTCAGACATTTAGTCCTTAGAAGTCTAAATATCTAACATAAAAAAATAAGAATCCACAAAACTTATCTCGTCTTATTTTGTTGGTGAAATGGTTCAAAGACTCTCAGTTCTCACTCCGTCCACAGAATATTCGGCGCCACCAGACGCCTTAGCTAAAATCAATAACCTCTGGCCAGACGGTGTTATGCGTATTATAGCGATATTATAGCCAAGTGCCATATTACAGCTACAGCTGTATGCTTACACAATTCGAATGTATTATCCACTGATACGCCTAGCTTGTTCACTTATTATTGTTAAATAATTAGTTTACGAACTATTTTCCTAAAATAACATAACAAATAACACGAAAACACAGAAATACCCCCTAGCAAGGTGGTCGAATAAATTATCTAAAATGTGAACCAATACAAATTTGCGATAAATCACTTTCTCCGGGTTTTTACGACGTATACCATAAGAGAGAAAGGGACAAGAAAAGTCTACATATAATATCGCAACACTTTTAAGTATGTAAGGATGTTCTCCGTCCGCGCTAACTTCACATCATCGAGACGTATAACTTACGTCATCGGATTTTGAGGTTATTTCCTATTTTTTTTAATTAAAAACTTGCAGTAATGATACAAACAACTGTTACAACATCATTTGCGCGTAGTAAATAAATAAAAAAGACTACAAATCGAAATGATGGAAAAAAGATAATTAGTTGACAAAAAAAGTCGAATATAGCGATGACGAATATGACAAAAATTAATTCCTGTTTTATAATCCCTTTGATTAAGAGCTGTAATATGTTTTTATTCAGCTATCTGAAATCAGGAACTGATTAAAATATGAATTTCCCCATCTAGTGTAGAAATCCGCTATCATTGTACATAATTAACATTTTTTACTTAGTACTAACAGTAGGTATTATAAAAATACAATTAATATATAATTTTATTCTTATAATTTTTACTCTCTCATAATAACCTTCATAATTAAGTTAATTCTACTAAAAGGGGGTACACATACTATCATGAGTTACCTATACATTAACTTTAATGATTATAAAATGTACTTATATCATATTAATGTACACATTAAAAATTATTTCGGTGTTTTATGGCGTGTGTTTTAATGTATTTGACGGCCTCCGTGGTCGAGTGGTAAGACGCTTGACTAAGAATTCAGAGGTTGCGGGTTAAATCCCGGCGTACGCAAATAGCTTCTGTTTAATTTATAAGTGTCATAACACATTCAATAATTTTAAAATAATGTATTGTAAATTTGGGACACGTTCCAGAGTGGTAGATACTCTAAGTATCGCCCTAGTGAAAGACCACCATTTAGAATCGAAACGTTGCTTGAAATGGCTTTAGACGTGTTTGGTGACCAGATTTTAATAGTCAGGTACTCAAAAATCTTCCTCTTCCCCATCTCCTTCCCCTCTCCACTACTTTCAGCCTCAAATAGTCTCACTGGCTCTAGCAGTTGGGACTCTCGTGCTGTATTCACTATAAAAATAAAAAGAGTTCAATAAGTTTTTATATTCTTGGTGATTCTTTTTTTTATGAGAATACCATATAAGGGTCATAATTGCCTGGAGCCAATGGAACAATGTCATCCCCAAATAGGGTGGGTTATGAAGCTGAAGAGAGCGGTGAGGGGTAGAATTTGAAGGGAAAAGTTGGATGGGTTATTCAGATCTGCTCACTCAATATGACTTAAACTATTTTAAATAAAATCTTTTTCAATAAGTTTGTCGTCCTTGTAAATATTTTTTAATTTATTTATTTATGAAATTGTATACGCCCAAGAGGGCTTTAACATATAAAGTTATATTTAACAGTGATACAAGTGAAAAATATTTGCTCATACGAAAAGTAAGAATGAGAGGTAAACATAAGTATTCCATATATTGCATTTCTTTGATTACATTAAAATAATTTTGATTGAAGGTATGTGATATCATAGCCTTGTTGTATCTACATTCCGTGCAGTTAAATACATCAGCCACCTCTGCGTATGTATTACCCACTACATCCAATCTAGGTACAAGCGAGAATCTAAAAGACTCAGTCCTGATATTATTGTTACAACCAAATATAATTTTAGATCGAGTAGTTCTCGTTGGTATGTCAAAGGCAATAATGTTCACTTAATCAGAGTTGTATATAATACCATTGACAACTTTCAAAATAAAAGTCAAGTCGAAAAAAAATCTTCGATAAAAAAGTTTTTATAAGTTTAATTATTTCGTCAAATAGGTATGGTTTATGGTTTCAATAGGTAGATTTTATTTGCAATAATTTATGATCATCGATAAAAAGCATTGGGAAAAGACAGTAAGCCAGATATAAATCAATTGTATCGGACGCTTTGAGCCTCCACCGGCTGCTCATTAGAGTGATAATAAATAATTAAATATGTTTTAGCATTAAGTGTAAATAATAATGTTAAAATTTCATGTTTTGTTGTTTCCGAGCAAATACTGCCCGGGAGCTATGTTTACGCCGCTTGTCCGGACTCATCTGACGTGCCTAGCGGCGGGGTACGCGCTATATACGTCCCACTCCACAACGATCAGAGGCTAAGCGATACAACAAGCTAGCTCCGACCCTTTCCGGCGACGGCCGAGAGCTTATGGCGCTCTACCGGCCGTTTGTCAAACGATTTACTAGGCTGGCAGTATTTACGCCGCATCCCCTCTCTAGCGCCCGGAGGCTGGCCGCCCCGATCAATGGACCGATCCGTAGCCAATGAGCGCTAGGCAGAGATTCGGCGTATTTCAAAAATCTTATTGTTGCGTAATTATGGTTAGGTATTAATTTAAACCGGTCCAAAGTAGAATACTCCCAGCATCTCTACCGACATCATCTCTCCTGACTCTACGCTTCTGACCGCTTCTTCCCGCCTGGACCCTACAACTTCGTTTGACTGCTTTTCCTTGGACCATCCGCCTTCTCCCGCCTTGACTTGAAGAAACTGGCCCCTCAAAATTTATAGTCAATGTGCTGACAAAACGTCTGGTACATTGTGGTCCTTCGATTCAGGATCATCTCGTCTTCATCAGCAGCCAAGATGTCACCAACACTACGCTCAGGAAAGAGCACACCGGAGGGATCTGCACCCGCTGAGGAAAATTCTCAAGCCGCCAGCAGCACTGCGCCCCCGATTGGGGCCAACGCCCAGCCGCCTACCTCGTCGGCTGCCGCGGCAGCCCGGGCCCGGGCTGCCTCCCAGGCTGCTGAGCAAATCGCACCTTCTGACGCCTCTCCCGCTCTCACGGCCAGCCACGATACATCGTCGGACAGCGAAGCCGCAACTGCTGACAGAATCAGACAGTTACGACGTGAGTTACGAGATGAGAGGCGCCGCAACCAGAAGCTGCAGGAGGCCCTTATCGCCTCGATAAACGCCTCATCACAGCAGACTCCGCGACCTGAATTCACCGCAAACAGGGAGTCTGCCACCGTGCCGCCACACTGCATCACGAAGGAAGCCGACAACGACTTCATCCGAGGACTTCAACAAGGAGTCACTCCAGGCGCCATACAAGGCGACCATCAAGGCGCAGAGTACCGGCCCGCAGCATTCGTGACGACGATGCAAAGCCGTACAACCCCTCTGCAGCCTCACATCAGCACACAGGGCGCCAGGGTGCAAGGCGCCCCACAAGGTGCTACAAGAGGTGCCTCAACAAGCACCAACATCGGGAGTCTGGGACCAGCACATCAGCCGTACCAGCCTGCTCAGATGACAAATCAAGGAGCCGCGGAAATACCTACCGCTCCTTTAACACCGGAGTATGAGCCGGGAACAATCAACATCGAGAGCCTGGGACCAGCACATCAGCCGTACCAGCCTACTCAGATGACAAATCAAGGAGCCGCGGAAATACCTACCGCTCCTTTAACTCCGGAGTATGAGCCGGGAACCATCAAAAATCAGGAGGCCGCGGAAATAAGTACCGCCTCTTTAACACCGGAGTATGAGCCGGAGGGATGTACCTACACGCAGATATTAGGTAAAATACCTACTGCGAAGGATACATGCGCGGATTTCCCGTGTCGTACCACGAAGGACGAAACGGCGCGCCAAGCCCAAGAATGGGTCAATTGCAGAGCGGATCCCTCGCAAATCGCCGTGTTTGTGGTCGAAGCCTTCCACAACTCACGGGCCAGAGGATCGACGCGACTGCAGCCTTATATCAGCACACAGAGTGCCGCTCAAGGCGCCTCACAAAGTGCTACACAAGGCGCCATCAACAAGGAGAGTCTGGGACCAGCACATCAGCCGTTCCAGCCTACTCAAACATCAATCCAGAGGGCCGCGGAAATACCTACCGCCCCTTTTACACCGGAGTATCAGCCGGGTACAACATGTGCGAATTTCTCGTCTCGTCCTAGGTTGGACGAAACGGCGCGCCATACGCAGAGAATGGGTAAAATAGCCCCCCTGCAGCCTCAAATCGGCGCCTTTGACAAGCAAGGCGCCCTGGAAGGCGCCACGCTCGGCGCAGAGTACCGGCCCGTAGCATCCCACGATGCGATGCACGGACAAACATCCCCTCTGCAGCCTCGAGTCGACGCCACGGACACGCAAGGTGTCAAAGAAGGTGACACACAAGGTGTTACCCAGAGTGTCACACAAAGTGACACACACGGCGCAGAGTGTCAGCCCGCAGCATCCCACGTTGTGATGCGCGGCCCGATACCTCCTCTGCAGCCTCAAATCGGCGCATTTGAAAAGCAAGGCGCCCTGGAAGGCGCCACGCTCGGCGCAGAGTACCGGCCCGTAGCATCCCACGATGCGATGCACGGAAAAACACCCCCTCTGCAGCCTCAAGTCTACGCCACTGACACGCAAGGTGTCAAACAAGGTGACACACAAGGTGTTACTCAGAGTGTCACACAAAGTGACACACATGACGCAGAGTGTCAGCCAGCAGCATCCCACGTTGCGATGCGCGGCCCGATACCTCCTCTGCAGCCTCAATCATCGAACCAGGGAGCTGTAAATATACCTACCGCCCCTTACACCCGGGAATATCAGCCGGGAACCACATATACGCAGATGATGGATCAAATACCAACTGCGAATAGTGCATACGCAACATTCCCGAGTCGTCTTACAGCGGACGAAACGGCACGACAGACCCAAGACAGGGTCAACAATAGAGCGGACTCGCTCTCACAAATTGTCGGGTACACGCGTACATACCTGCAGAGCGGCCGCCCGGATAATGGCGGTGAAGTATTAAAAAGTGAAAAAAAATACTACAAGTGCTTCACCGTCAAAAGTGCCACTGTCAAAAGTGATAGTGTCAAAGTGTGTGGGCGAAAACGCCACAAGTTTTCCGCCGCGATCGGAATAAATCTCGCGATGTGGAAAACAATTAAAAGTGCCACTGTCAAAAGTGATAGTGTCAAAGTGTGTGGGCGAAAACGCCACAAGTTTTCCGCCGCGATCGGAATAAATCTAGCGATGTGGAAAACAATTGAAAGTATCCAAGTGCGTGGGCGAAAACGCCACAAGTTTTCCGCCGTGATCGGCAAAAATGTCGCGATGTGGAAAACAATCCGAGAACTATCCGCCTTTCTCAAGGGGTTTATAAATGTGACTCCCAGATTGGGATTAGTGGACAGTACCCGGTCGCCGCGCGCTCGCCGCGAGCAAGTGCTCGCCCAAAGTGATCGCAATGAAGAAAGTGCGGTAAAAAAAGTGAACTGTGCGCTATGGTCAAACTTCTACAAAAATCGCGAGTGCCAAGTGTTCCGAGAGAAAAGTGTTCACAAGCGATGGCAAAAAGGGAGAGACGAACGCCTGTGTTACAAGTGTCTCAATTCAGTGGGAGTGAGCAGGCTCACCCGCGCTCTTCAAATACGCGGGACCAGTGGAACGCGTTTGACGAACAATACGTCACAGCGCGTGAAGTTATCAGTGCGCGGTAACAGTGGCAAAAACATTTTTTCGGCGAATATGGTCGAAAACCTTGTTGACCTGCCGCAACAAACAGTGGCCGGCAAACGGCAAATAAAACCCATGTTATTACTGGGAAAAGATAATGCTCACCTCATCGTGTCGAGGGAGGTACGTGAGGATGCGAGACAAAGGATGCTATCTCGTGCCGCCTGGATATTACACGGAGGTAGCAAACAAACCGAAGATGACGTCACGCTCAACGTCATCGGCAAACCGAACGAAGCAGATCGCCTCTCTGTGTCAATAAAACAAAGTTCCGTTATTGACTCGCCCGGCGTGACGTCAGCGGCCCGCATGGACGCAGCCACGCAAAGGGTAGAAGCCCTCACGGCTAACAAAACACGGCCCTGCGACACCGCCACGGTACGAGATGAGAGCACCCTTCTTACAAAAGGGGGCTTTCTACAGAAGAACTGAGCGCCCAACTGCCCCGCTCCTATTGGTGAAGTGCCGTCCAAACGGCGCGCCAAGCCGGCCGCATCGATACGCAGCTGGGCAGTAAAAAACAAGAGAAACTGTGCCTAGTATTAAATTCTACAGGCGACCGTTTTCTCTACAAAACAAAATAAATATGTATGTCCAAAAGGGACCAAAAGTGAAAACATATTACGTCCAAAAATGGACCAAAAAGAAAAAGAGGATTACGCCTGAAAGAGGCGAAAAAGTGAAAAAAGATTGCGTCCAAAAATGGACGAACCGGCTACAACTCCTCCGCCATAGCGACGAGTCTACCCCGAGAAGCTGCCTGATGGAAAAAACAGTGTTGAACAGCTATTAGCCTTTTGTGACAAGCAAGTTAAAGTGTTGCACAATCGTAACCTCACTGAAAAATCCCAGGAAGGTACACATTCAACCTTCCTGGCAAGCAAGTTTAAAGTGGCATAAAAAGACCCTTTCCATCCCGCGCCTACAACTACAGACAGCATTGATGGCCGCACGTTTGGCAAACACAAACGAGCCTAACAACTAAATTTATTGTCACCCCGTCTCCCTACATGAGAGGAGCCGGGAGCGTTTCAACACACAAAAACGAGCACCACGTGAGGAAACCCTTCTCTTGGCCCCGCTGACAAAATGTCTGCGCCGGAGACCCCCCGCAGAGGAGCGCCCCCGCCGCCTGAAAGGCCGCGCAGGACGCCGCTGTACGAGAGGGCCCCGTCAAGTCCGAGGATCCACGCCGGAGATTCCCCCCACAGAGGAGCGCCCACAGCCGCCTAAAAGGAAGGCCGCACAGGACGCCGCTGGACCAGGGGACCCCGTCGCGTCCGAGGATAGCTGGTGCCAATGGATTAGCACCGGGGTGGGTGTATCGGACGCTTTGAGCCTCCACCGGCTGCTCATTAGAGTGATAATAAATAATTAAATATGTTTTAGCATTAAGTGTAAATAATAATGTTAAAATTTCATGTTTTGTTGTTTCCGAGCAAATACTGCCCGGGAGCTATGTTTACGCCGCTTGTCCGGACTCATCTGACGTGCCTAGCGGCGGGGTACGCGCTATATACGTCCCACTCCACAACGATCAGAGGCTAAGCGATACAACAAGCTAGCTCCGACCCTTTCCCGGCGACGGCCGAGAGCTTATGGCGCTCTACCGGCCGTTTGTCAAACGATTTACTAGGCTGGCAGTATTTACGCCGCATCCCCTCTCTAGCGCCCGGAGGCTGGCCGCCCCGATCAATGGACCGATCCGTAGCCAATGAGCGCTAGGCAGAGATTCGGCGTATTTCAAAATCTTATTGTTGCGTAATTATGGTTAGGTATTAATTTGTAAACTAGATTTGCGGGAATTCAGTCATCGGTACGATAAATAAAAGTACACAGATCTGACGGCTGAATTCCCTACTACATAATTGTATAAAATAAAAAGTTGTAATTATGTTAATTAAGTAGTTATAAGACAAAACATGTACCACCACCCCTTATGTAACCCCCCTAGTAATTTGTAAATTGTAAAACTTTGAGATTAATAAAAATGCTGGGAAGAAGTGGTTTATTGGAAACGAAAGGTCATAAAGAGAGCTGATGTTGGTATATTTTGCCTTCCCGCTAGAAAAATGCTAGCGGGAGCTACGAGCTCTCAAAGAGGAGAACTCGCAAGAAACCGGGCGTTTTGAGCGCGCCCGAATCCCGGGTCCAGCGGATGCTGGGCCGGGGATATAAATACAGGGCCCAAACCGGTCCAAAGTAGAATACTCCCAGCATCTCTACCGACATCATCTCTCCTGACTCTACGCTTCTGACCGCTTCTTCCCGCCTGGACCCTACAACTTCGTTTGACTGCTTTTCCTTGGACCATCCGCCTTCTCCCGCCTTTGGAACTTCGACTTGCTGCAACCGACCCAGGCCCGCTTCGCTGATTGACTTGAAGAAACTGGCCCCTCAAAATTTATAGTCAATGTGCTGACAAAACGTCTGGTATAAATATTTTTTTCTCAATATATTGTCGATATTCATATCCTGGTTAAAATGAACCGGTTCCCAGCCGGTCACTGGAACCGTCGATATTATTTCTCCGAGGAACCGGTTCCTAATTTTGGCAAAAAAATATCCTATATCCTTTGTTCATTCTATTAGTAGTAGTATTACTAAAATTTCTCTCGCAAACCCCCCCTCCCCTTGTTCCCATATAATAATATAACTTTCTTGTAGGAACTTTTCTGGCATCAGGAACCGGTTCCAAAAAGAACTGGATAAATAACCGGCTCCTCGCCGGTCACCGGTAACTGGAACCGCAGGTACACTTAATTCCTATATCGACCATATCTACTATTGATATACGTTCAGTATTTTCAATTGTTCAATTGGATAACAAATAATGTACTGGCGAAGTCGGGAAATACAACAAGATATACATTTGACGGCCTCCATGGTCGAGTGGTAAGACGCTCGACTACGAATACAAAGGTCGCGCGTTCAAACCCGGCGTGCGCAAATGACTTTTATTTAATAAATATGTGTCAAAACACATTCAATTAATATAAAATAATGTATGGTATATTTACGGCACGTTGGTGTTTATAGTGGAATGCACGAATGGATTTTCTGCTTTGTAGTTAAGATTTTCACATTTTCTCTAACATGGCAATTCCAAAGGTCGCGGGCTCAAACCCGGCGTGCGCAAATGAATTATATTTAATTAATATGTGTCAAAACACATTCAATTAATATAAAATAATGCTTAGTATATTTGCGACACGTTGCAGAGTGGTAGATACTCCAAGTATCGCCCTGTTGGAAGACCACCATTCAGAATAGAAACGTTGCTTGAAATTGATTAAGCTTTGTTTGGTTACCAGATTTGAATATCTAGGTACTTCCCGACCTTAATCTTCCCCATCTCCTTCCCCTCCTTATTACCTTCAACCTCATTACAAACCCCGTTTGAAGATACCATAGTCTCACTGGCTCTAAACGGTTAGAAGCAGTTGGAACTCTTGTGTAATAATCACTGTAAAAAAAAATAATCTAAGTCCTCCATCATTGACGGCGGTAAGAGTTTTTCAAACATTTTTGGGTTATTCGTAATCCGGGAATATTTGTCTTTTTTTTTAAATTATAATTTACAAAATAAAAATAAAATACTTAAATAAAACAGATAAATTTTGTTTATAACCACTTTATTATTGAATATTACGACTACCGGTTTCGGAAGTACCCTTCCATCATCAGGACAATATTAACAATATATGACAATATTTTATTAATATTAAATTCTAATACTGTCCTGATGATGGAAGGGTACTTCCGAAACCGGTAGACGTAATATTGAATAATAAAGTAGTTATAAACTTAGTTTATCTGTTTTATTTATAAATATGGCAAGCCACAAAGTAAATGCTTTTTACGAATATGTAAAATACATACATCGAATTTCTTTCTTCAATAGATAATAATCAATTTCAGTAACCTGTATAAATCGGCGGCATTGGTCATCTTTCAAATCGGCACAAACCATTCTTGAGAGGTTCTCCGTTTAGGGGTCGTACTTCTAATCTGCCTTTGAACATTTCTACGTGCAATTTGTACCGCTGATGGTAAATCACCCCGATACGATTTTCTTCTCCAGTGTTATTTTCCGCCATCGAGGTATGCTACAATTTACCCTGAGCAGAGTATGTTCGCGACTACCCCCAGCCCCTAAGTGCCCGTCGTTATTTTTCTTTGCCATCCCCGGCGGGCGGTCGGGGGGGGGGGTGAAATCCAGGATATAATCGATACGGCGGCGGGGTGGGCGGGTATGTAGGTCACCCAGCGAAAGGAAAAATCAACTAATGATAAATAGGGTGCATTACGTTTTATGTTATATGCCTACGTAGAACGTTCGATAAAAATATATTTATTCATTTTTAAAATACCTCGAAACTAAAAGCATAGCTTGTTTAATCCATTCAATCCAGAGTAATAGATAATCTAAGTATTGTCCTGGTGGAAGACCACCATTCAGAATCGAAACGTTGCTTGAAATGACTTTTTAGCCGTGTTTGGTGACCAGATCTGAATGGCCAGGTACTTCCCAACCTTCCTCTTCCCCATCTGTTTCCCCTCCTCACTATCTTCAGCTTCACAACATACCCCAATTAGGGATGCCATAGTCTCACTGGCTCCAGACGGTTGGGAGTAGTTGGGACTCTTGTGCGGTATTCACTATTAAAAAAAATATATTCAAAACTTATGTTGTAGAAAAAACTAACTAACTCACTAACCATCGTGTCGTTTTCCCGAAGTGGTAGACAGAGAGAGCAAACCGCCACACAACTCTGTTTTGGCACAAGCCCATTTCTTAATTCGCATTCATACATCGTCTCATACATACTCTTCTATTATTCTGACTATTAAGATGATACAACTGAAGTATTGTATGTCTTCCTCGGGCGTCTCCGACTTCTTCTAATATTCTCTTTCACGTGTTTTCTCTAGACTCATTACTCCATTTATATACTCTGGATGTCAAAACCATATAAGCGTCCCTTTCTGATAATGCCTTTGGAAGGCGAAACAGCTGTCAAGCGTGATAAATTAATAAGAACATTTTTTTTAAATCGTTTTAATTTTCATAATAATTCCAGTTGTTACCTCTGAAAAATCACGGGATATTTTCTTTATTTATTTTCTATTTTCTTTATTTAGGAAACAAACAGTCATATAAGTTTAAATATAGTTACAATTATACATATTTTCGACCAATCAAGTTCCATTAATAAGTACATTTAGGTTATATTAACAAGTGAAGATTTAGGTATAAGCATAACATGTTAAATTAAGTACAGTAGATAGATAACAGTAGAATTAGTATCATTTAAAGTAACACTTCAGTAAGTTTCATTTTATAGGATTTCAATTTATGGTTGAAAATGTCTACATCTCGCAGGAATAAATGTAACATGATTTGAGTTGAAACTGAAATTTCAGTTGATTTAATTCACTCATTAATATTTGAAAATCTACAAAAAAACATACATAATAGGATTACGAATAATCTGCATTTTTTTAAATCCTACTGCCATCATAATAAGCGGAAGATGTTGCTTGAGCAATGATGGAGGACTTGGCTAGCAGAGGAATTGAACCCACCACACCCGGCTGGGCTCATCCGACGCGTTTGTTCACTCATCTACCAATAAAATAATATATACTATATTTGCAACACGTTTCAACGTGGTGATACTCTTGGTATCGCCTTGGTGAAAGACCACCATACAGAATTGAAAGGTTGCTTGATATTTCTGTAGCCGTGTTTAGTGATCTGAATAGTCAGGTACTTCCCAACCTTCCCCTTCCCCATCTCCCTACCCGCCTCACTACCTTCAGCTTAACAACATATCCCAATTGAGGATGTCATAGTCCCACTGGCTCCAGACTGTTGGGAGCAGTTGGGGTTCTTGTGCGATATTCACATTAAAAATATACATTAAAATAATGTATTATACATCTTAACAACATTTACCTACATAATTCCATCGGATAAGATGATCATTATAAGTTGTTTAGCGTATATAAATTAGAGATTTAAATATAAAAATCAATATAAAAATGTGTTTTAGCAGAACAGCATTTTCGTTTTTTTTTATTAAAATTCAGAATACCTTTAATTGAATAATGGAGTGCGCCATACTTTTACAAGAATTACGCTAGTGTGGAGGGCGTTAAGAAGTAAGCGCTGAGTTTATTTTACTAATAATAAACTTCCCCTCTTTATTACCTTTTGATAATATTTTCACATAATGATTTGATAATACCAAATTTTTAACTTCATTCCATGTTTTTTATTAAGACCGGACCAGTTTCACCTCGTGACAGGCATCTTCGGACTGGTACAATTCGTAGCGAATCTATGGTATGCATACTGTTTATGTCCGGAATGGACGCTATTGGCTCTATATCAAATTGAACATGGTGACTTAGTATTTTGTTTTATTGCCGAGAGGAACGACTTTACAATTACATTCAAATATTCCTTCGGTGGTTTTATTACCTTCTGGGAGACGGATTACACGAGTCGAGTGAAATTATGTTTTTTTTATATATAATATCTATTCTTTGTTGTCTGCTTTATTTTTAACAGTTGGCTGCTTTTACTCTTTGATTTTCCCGTATCTGTTGCTTGGTGTATTTTATAGCAGGTATATTTACATCGAGTGATGGTCAAAATATCTTATTATAATAGGTACACATCAAGGTATTATACTTGGAGTAAGAAAATATATGGAGAGAGAGCTAAATATTTTTACCTAACCAATACAAATTTACGATAAATCACTTTCTCCAGGTTTTTACGTCGTAAACCGTGAGAAAGAGACAAGACAAGTTGTCACATAATACCGCACCACTTTTATGTATGTGAGCATGTTTTCCGTCTTCCGCGTCTCTGGCGACTCCGCCCACTACGTTTTGTCATGCGACATAACTCAACGGTTATATTCTATTTTTTTTAATAACAATTTGTGAAAAAATGGTTTTACGAATAAACAAAACATTATGTTGGCATGTGCTATGAATGGATGTACTAAGGTGTGTACGTGAAAACCCTAGCCACGCCCGAGTCAAGAAAAAATCAACAATCCTGACTACACTGTTTTGCAAAGCCATCCTTCCTATATATTTTATTTTATTTTTTATTTAATAACTTTTTGTTTCTTCCATTATTTTTTTACATCACCTACCTCACTAGGTCATTAAAACCTGTTCTGAGGTAGATGACAGTGAGTATAAGTAGAATAATATAAAATATGTTGATATTTGTTACACAGTGCTAGATGATACAACAGACACTGACCGTAAAACTCTCTTGATGTATTAATTATTCCATATAAGATACATTAACAGTAGGTAAAGTTGCAAGGCCCTAAATCCTTCAATTAATGACAGTGGATACGATACAAATATACATACATTTTACATCGTAACAATCCTATAATAATTGATAGTGAATACATTACCTAAAGAAAAAATGCTAATTTTTTAAGTAGTATATAATAATAGTGGAGTTAAAATAATTATTATTGAATTATGATGCAATATTTATATTATATCGTGTTATTATGTAAGAGAATTGTATGTGTGTATATATTATTACTTTGAGGTATTATCCTTTGAAGATTTCCTCTTAGGTGTCATCGACAAAATTTAATCAATATTAATAATTTGACATAAATAATCACCTCCATAAACAAAACATATTAAATTCATCTCCGAGAACTATACGATTTATATCCGTACGAAGAATCAAATAATAATTGTCAAGAAGATCGTCTCGGATTTGCTCCCGCAAATTTAATATCGCCACGGTGCGCGTCTCCGGCGCTATACGGGGATTTTATTTAATAACGGTTCTGTTCCCGGCTAATTTAATTCGGGGCGACATCGGTGTGATTAAATTTTAATATTTTAAACGCGCGGGACGCTGAGATACGAATCTGGAACCAAGGGCGGTGCGTGGACCAGCTTATTTTATATGAATTAATAACACAAGTACACTATTTCAATTCAGTTTGGTCTTTTAATTTAAAGTATCTATATACCTATACAAACATGCGATAATCACTTTCTCCGGGTTTTTACGTCGTACACCATGAGAGAGAAAGAGACAACAAATATAATACACCGCTTCGTCTCATACATACTCTTCTGTTATTCTGACTCTTCACATGGCCTGATTTAAGTATTTGATTCACTTGATCGTGCCATATCTTTCTCGGGCGTCCCCGACTTCTTGTGCCATTCACTTTTGCATCGTTTATTATTTTTATACTATTTTCTTTCTGTCTTGCAGGAACTCCATTAATTGTGGACTGAAGGCTGCTAACGCAAAATAAATAATGTTCAAAGAAGAGAAGCTAGCAATCCACAATGGAGTACTTATTCCAACCCTGACGTGTGGCAGTGAGGCGTCTGACTAGTAGAGGAAGGATGAAAGTAGACTGAATGCTTTGGAAATTAGATTCCTAAGGCGTATGTGCGGTGAAACCATGTATGACTGTGTTAAAAAAGTAAATATATTCGAAAAGAATGCAAGGCTGATTGATGTAAACGTAATTATTAGGATCAAGAAAGGACGCTTAGATAGTTTGGGCATGTAGAGCGAATGAATAAAATCTATTTATTATTCTTGATATTTAAAGGTTAGTCTTCATTAAATAATATTACATCTTTTTATTACATACATAAGAGATACGGTCACAATGAGAAAATCAGTAAAAAAATGTTTATTCTACCTGTATAAGATGTAATATTGTAAACTGTTGATTTCCCGAACATATAATAAATAAATAGTTAAAGATGAAATCTTAAATCTTTACGGCCTTCATAAAGACTCCAGTAAGACGCTTAATATAAATTAATAATAACTTTTATTTAATTACAATATGTCATAAAGTTCATTTGCGGCACATTCCAGAGTGGTAGATACTCTAAGTATCGCCCTGGTGAATAACCACCATTCAGAATCGAAACGTTGCTTGAAATGGCTTTAGCCGTGTTTGGTGACCAGATCTGAATAGCCTGGTACTTCTCAACCTTCCTCTTCCCCAACTCCTTCCCCTCTCCGCTACTTCAGCCTCACAACATACCCCAATTGGGAATGCCATAGCCTCACTGGCTCTTGACGGTTGGAAGCAGTTGGGACTCTTGTGCGGTATTCACTGTGAAAAATAAAAACAAACCAACAAAAATTATGTATACTTCGAAGGAAGGTACGCCACTGGAGGGAAACGGAATATTTCTACGACTTGTTTATTACAAGCAGATATCAACGGGCGGCAGTGGCGCAACGGTCTGGGGCGGCGCGCAAATAAAGAATGGGAGTGCGCGGGTTCGACTCCCGAGGGAGGCCATCTCTTCCCCAGTCAGCTCCAGATTAACTCGTTTGTGCTTGCCCTCCGCCAACCTTCCGCCCCTCATTGAGTCCCCGCTCGGCCCGACAATCAATAAAGTGCACTTTTAATATCTGGAGGGGTGCAATTATTATGTCATACTTAGTTTGTCTTATTCTCAAAGCAAAGTATTGTGAACTTTACTATTTGATATTTAGTTTGTCTCATTCTCAAAGCAAAGTATTATGAACTTTACTATTTCATATTTAGTTTTTCTCATTCTCAAAACCAAGTATTATGAACTTTACTATTTCATATTTAGTTTGTCTCATTCTCAAAGCAAATTATTTTGAACTTTATTATTTTATTTTTAGTTAGTCTCATTCTCAAAGCAAAGTATTATGAACTGTATTATTTCATATTTAGTTTGTCTCATTCTCAAAGCAAAGTATTACGAACTTTATTTTGCTAACCATTGAAGAATGATTTATTTTCTTGCACTGGCGGCCATTTTTTTTTCAGTATTACCGTTTCTAATATTCAATTAAAGATGTAAGCTGTAAATCGCAAACAAATCGAAAATGCAGTTCTTAAAATTCTAATTACATATACTAAATTTATGTACTAAGTACAGGAAACATATATTATGTCTATTTAATCGACCGGTCGGTAGCTGAGTGGACAAACGCATCGGATTCCGACCCGGGCGTCGTGGGTTCAATTCCTTTGCTGACTAAATCCTCCATCATTGCACAACCAACATTTTCCGCTTATTATGATGGTAATAGGAGTTTTTCAAATATTATCCGATTATGCGTAACTAGGTTTAGTTTGTCTTTCTTTTTTATACATATACTCGTATGTGATATTTTTTTAGAGAAATCTTTTGATTTTCACTCAAAAATGGCGCTAAACGTCACTTTGTAGCATTCTAATACAAGCGATAATAATATTTTGATAATTTGCATAGCGCCGTTTTTGTGAAAAATCACCTCAAGGGCGCCTAATGATTTATCTTTAATTTTTCTCAAATCAGTATTTTTATTAAACTGTAATCTTTGAAATTCTATTTAAAACAAGGTTAATTATTAACTCCCTACCTCTGCTGTGCGTTACAGATCTAAGATATGTTAATTATTTGTCTCTATTTTCATCATACATAGTTTGTTGTGTTTTTTTTTCTTGTTCATATTAAACATCTTGGGTTACATTCTATAATGTATTATTTACTATACAGTTTTTTTTAACTTCATATATAGATATAATTCTTTTTTATTTTTAATTCTGAAGTTATTATTATTATTTTGAATATATCATTCTCCATTTTAGTTTAAAAAAAAACATTATTATCGGAAACTTCACTGGTCAATACAACATAGTAATCACTTTATTTACAAAATTTTGTAAACAATAGTATGTTTTCCTAAATAAAATTAAAATAAATTAAAAACTGAAATACCAGTAAAAGTTGCAGTTTGAAAACCAGCGAAGACATTTTTTAACATTATACCTAAAACTCCAGCATGCATTTCATAAAGAATTTAAAAGATGTCTGTTTAATATTCGTGTTCACTAGATACACCTTAGACATTTTCCTAACTACCCTTATATAATTAACAGATAAATCATTTGTTATATTGCTTGTATTAGAAAGCTAAAAAGTGTGTATTTAAGTTACAATTAATATTCGCTAAATACAATAAAAGAATACATTGACCGACTGAAATAGGTAATTTTAAAGATGTTCTTTATAAATAATGTAGACATTTTTGTTGGTGATTTGTAGAGTTTCAGAAAGAACGTCCTGTTAAAGGTGAGTAACAACGTTTGGGCTAATTACTTTGTGTATATTTTAGTGTGTCTTCTTTTGTTTGTATTATTTATCATTGGTTGAGTTTTTGTAATTTTTATATTTGATGTGTTCTTTTGTATTTGTAATTTATTTAAAAATGATTTTACCCTAACTGGGTTTTTTATAACTGGATGTTTTCACGTTAGTGAGAACATCTTTTAAAACCTAGCATAAATAAGGTATTTAACGAATTTAAATTATAAGTCAAACAACGGATTCCTAAAGGTTTTTTTTTACACAATAATAGAGGTTCATTTTGAGTAAGTAAGAGGTTTATGTCGGTATCATCGCAGTGAGAGACAACCGTACAGGATCAAATCCTTGCCCTTTCTTAAACCGCACCACCATTTTCCTAAGATTTCGCAATACTCCCTAATTGGTAATACCACATTTCCACTTGATATGGTCGGGGTAACTCTTGCGCTTCGTATTCACATTAAAAAACATTTTTTTACAATAATACAGACCACTTAGTAGCTGAGTGGACAAACGCGTCGGATACCCATCCGGGCGTCGTCGTTTCAATTCCTCTGCTAGATAAGTCCTCTATGATTGCACAAGAAACATCTTCCGCTTATTAAGATGGCAGCCGAAGTTTTTTCAATTATTGTGAGTTTATTCGTAACCAGGGAATTATTGTCTTTCTTTAAACGAAAGGAAAAGGAAGATGAGTCCATAAAATCGTGTTTTGAGTCAAGTATGCAGAGTTGTTTCTTAGATACATATTACCAAGTAAAAATTATTCGAGTCATAAAATTAAATAATGTGCTTTTATTTTTTGAAGAGGGACATGTGACAAATGAACTAATTACATACAAAAAACGAAATTCCTCAATTTTATTTTGGCTCTCCTGAACATCTGTGTTTATGGATTAATCCCTTATTTCCTTTGGCACACAGAATTATTTTTGGCATGCACTTTCTTCTCTCTTTTATAAAAATTGAAAAAGCTTAATTAAAAAACATTTTTATAAAGTAAAAAACCTGTTACAAAAAAATCTTTGTCTATATTTTTATGTGGCTTCAATAAGCAATCAAACAAAACAAAAAAAAACTTTTACCTGACCACTATTTTCAAATCTCTTCTAACCGAACCTCCATCAAAGCCTCTTTCGAATCGACCCGACTTTTGTAGGGCCTATTAACTCTTTTAACTACTGTGCTACCAGACCTTAGAATTTGAATCCGCTACTTGCTGAAGACACGAAGGCTCTATTTGCATACGGTACCTACCTACTACCTACGGCCGCACGCAGCCAGGTAATATCGCACCAATTTGCAACAACACTGCTCATCATTTATTCAAATCCCTGTTTTATTACAGCCCTGTATGTTCGGAGGTATCCTTGGATAAGAATGTATCCTATATATGAACCTAGGTACTATTGAAGTAAACATGGCGTTTGGAAGGTAAAACAGAATTGTTGAATTATTTAGAGATTTTGTGAGTAATTTATTTAGCATGTTTGTTATTTTAGCTAAATGCATTTAGTATTATTTAATGAAACTAAATGTATTCTTCTTACAAAATAATAATAACCAGCACTTAAAAACCCGCTAACTCGAGTTTTTTCTTCAATGCACTGCAAGCAGCTTATTTCACTTTTGTTGGACTCCTCTCAATGCAGGATATGTTATTGGGTGTTACGACCAAAATCAAACTAAAAATACGTAGAGTCTGACAAACGAAAGAATGCATCTGTCGGCTGATCGAAAGATGCACGAGTCTTTGTTATTAGGTGTTTGCTCCATTGTACGTACCAATAAATTTAACACAGGGAAGGTGTGTAAAAATGTATAGATTCTTTGAAATATCAAATACTAATTTTTCGACTAAAATCAAACCAAAAATACGTAGTCTGACAAACGAAAGAATGCGCCTGTCGTCTGATGCGTAAAAATGCGTTTTGTTAGAAGTGGGGTCAGCCGAAAGGAATCACCTTTGTACGGATTGCCTACTTCTAGAACAGCTTCGGCAAAGCTGCACAGTTAACGAAAGGCCATACGCATTCTTTAATTTGTTGAGCTCTCACATTTAACATCAAACACTAAGTTTGAGATCGCGCTTTCGGAGTATCGGAACCGAAGGCTTGGAATAAACTCCCTCCGGAACTAAGATGTAGAACGAGCCCAACAGTATTTTGGTCCCAACTGAAATCTTACCTTTTCAGACTCTCATATCCTTAAATTCATTAAAAGAATCTCAACGTAATCTGTTTCTCGACGAATCACCTTTAGATATACAAATTTTAACGAAATTCTTTACTGTATGACAAATTCAGAAAGTCCATTTTTTTAATTTCGCTCCCATGCCCGGAAAAAAAATTAAATCATAATTATAATAAGTTCATAAGTGTGTCTATCTAATGGGACCTGCCAAGTAAGAATGTTCCTGTATATTTTCTTATTTAAACTAGGAATTAATCTGTAATAATAGAAAATAAGATCTGTACAGCGCCCTTGAGGTGATTTTTCACAAAAACGAAGCTATACAAATCATCCAAATATTATTATTATTATTATTAATTCTTGCTTAAATTTGTTATAGCTCATGTGAGATATATCCAAATTTCTTGTGAGGCAGTTAATTAACCTAGTTAGTCTTCCCAGGGGTATCATCATTATGCACCTGGGAATAAATAGAAGCCTGTGTTGGCGGCCTCGCGTGAATATAACATTTAATTTGAAAACGACCTCAGGTTCATCAAGTGACAATTTATTAATAAAAAAGCACGAAATAACAGAAATTATACAAATTAAAATATGGTATTACATTATAATTTCTTAAGATATTGGTATAACTTACGACGCCTGACATTGACATTGGACAGTACATACAGTATTTTACTTTTGTTGCGGCTTATTGTTGTCTTGACATTATAGATGCGACAATTTCGTTCGCCAAGTGTTTTTAAAATGTTATGTTTTTTATATAAATTTCTAGGTTAGCTGCTAGAAATAGGAAATTCCTATGGGTCGAACCCTGTGCATACGATATCCTTTTTAATATGCAATAAAGATATTTATAATGCAAACTAGCTACCAGGATCAGGGTAGGAGTTATCCTTGGAGTAACAATGTATGGAGAGAGAGAGCTAATTATTTTTACCCAACCTATACAAACTTGCGATAAATCACTTTCCCCAGGTTCTTACGTCGTACACCATGATAGAGAAAGAGACAACAAATATAATACACGGCTTCTATGTACTGTCACGATGATCTTGGGCTACTGGGTCACCGCGCGACTCAACCCACATTTTTAGTATGCCACTAAACTTGACACAACTAAACGCTTTTTAGGTTATATACTATATTTTTGTTGATAACAATAGTTTCAAACAGTGGTTATATGAATAAACAAAAACATTATGTCGATATGTGCTATGAATTGATGTATAAATACCCTAACCTTAGTCTTAGCCACGCCCAGGTCCGCCGAGTCCGCTAAAAATCATCAAAAACTGACTACACTGCCTTGGATAGATACCACTCTATATTCTCTAAGGTGTTATCTATCATCATAATTTTAAGTTAAAAATCGTGTCTATCTGATGGGACCTGCCAGGTAAGTATGTTGCTGTATATTTTCTTATTTAAACTAGGAATTAATATGTAGTGATAGAAAGTAAGATCTGTACAGCGCCCTTGAGGTGATTTTTCACAAAAACGGCGCTATATAAATCATCCAAATATTATTATTATTATTATTATCTAATCTAGTTATGTTTTACAGAAATAACACAAGAGTTTCCTTTATCGAAATTTGTAACAAAGTAACCCTACCACCACAATAACAGTCAGACGGGTTTTGGACCGTCAAACAGGACTGTTTAGTTTTAATATCCATTCATCTATATCTATACTATACAAGTCTACAGTTCTGCGCAGAGTCTACACGTTCCCGGCTGACCCGAATATGATTAAATACGACCATGCACGCAGAAGCTTGGTGCGAAGGATTAAATGAAAGTATATGGTGGTTATATCATCTTCATAACTTAGTTTTAAGCTTAGATTAATTAAATAATGTAAATACGTTAGTGAAACAACACGCGTGAATGCTATAGACCGAGTCCGAGAGACAAACTGAGATTTACTGTGTTTAGTATCACACAAACATTCGTTCGACAGACAAGCTGTCACCAGCTGTCACAAACAAAGAAAATCAAGAGAAAAAAGCCTTGAGAGCTGTCAAAATCATTCGTGAGCAAAAAACATACCTCATTGAGTTTCTTTCTATTCATAATTACAGACAAATTACTTATTACTTCAACTCAATAAATACAATTATTTCCAAGGTTTTCAGGTACTCGAATGGTGTGAGATAGTGAATGCGGAAATACATAAGTGTGTGGAAGACAACCACGGCTAGTGATACAAAATAAATAAAAATAATAAATATTGCATTTGCCGTACGTTCCAGAGTAGTAGATACTCATAGTATCGCCCTGGTGAAAGACTACCATTGAGAATCAAAACTTTGCTTGAAATGGCTTTAGCCGTGTTTGGTAGGCAAATCTGAATAGTCAGATACTAAACAATCACGCCTTTACCCAGGGGTAAGCAGAGAGGACGGACCGCCATATAACTCTGTCTTGGCACACACTCCTTGCTTCATTCACATTGTCTTCTGTTATTCTGACTCTTCAATGACCCGACTTAAGTATTTGATTTACTTGATCGTGCCATGTCTTTTTCAGGCGTCCTCGACTTCTTCTTCCATTCACTGTCGCATCATGTATTCTTTTCACACTCCTTTCTTCGTTCATTTTCTCTACATTCTCCAACCGTTTAAGCGTCCTTTTTTTGATCCTATTCATTACGCTTACATCAGCCTTGCATTATTTCCGGATATCTACCCTTTTAATAGGGTCATACATGGTTTTACCGCACATACGTCTCAGGGATCTCATTTCCACAGCATTCAGTCTACTTTCATCCTTCCTCTGCCAATTCCATGCCTCACTGCCATAAATCGGGGTTATATCATTTACTACAGTCAAGTTTTTTGCAAAAGCCATTCAAAAGCTTGCTTTTGAATCTCCCTATTCTAAATTTAAATTATTTGAACTTCGAACACGCGTATTTTTTTCGAATCTAACCGCCAGACAAAATTGGCTCGGGGCGTAAAACGGGTAGCCAAGATGTTATTAAGGGCGACTTAACTTAAGTTTAGGTTAGAAGACTCAAAGTGAAAGAAGGGGAAATAATAAGACATTGATCAATTGGCCCTTTGTTCCTCTACTATTTTCGAAAATAACAGAGGCCATTAAATTGAAGTTTTGCATGGAAATAAAATCATGGGTGCATTTGCTTTAGTTTTTGTTTCTTTTTTATGGCTTATTTCTCAGTGAAAATCTCAGTCATAACAAAGATACACAAATAACTTTATATGGTTTTAATTGTATCATCACCACCATTTGTGTTTTTTTTTTTTTTACGTAAATACCGCACAAGAGCCCCAACTGATCCTAATCGTCTAGAGCCAGTGGGGCTATGGCATCCCCAATTGGGGTATGTTGTGAGGCTGAAGGTAGTGGGGAGGGGATGAAGATGGGGAAGAGGAAGGTTGGGAAGTACCTGGTTATTCAGATCTGGTCACCATACACGGTTAAAGCTATTTTAAGCAACTTTTCGATTCTGAATCGTGGTCTTTTACCAGGGCGATACATGGAGTATCTACCACTCTGGAACGTGCCGCAAATACACTTTATTTTATTTTTATATCAATTAAATGTGTCATGACCTTGGAGTGTATAGATTGCTACCTATCCAAGGCAGTGTAGTGAGTTTTTGATGATTTTTGCCGGACTTGGCAGACCTGGGCGTAACTAGGACTAGGGCTTGGGTATTTATACATCCATTCATAGCACATGTCGACAAAATGTTTTTGTTTATTCGTGTAACCATTTTTACACTATTGTTATCAACAAAAATATAGCATACAACCTAAAAAACCGTTAGTTGTGTCGAGTTTAGTCCCATTTGAAAACATGTGGACGGATTCCCCGGAGACACGGGAGACCAAGATCATTCTTACAGTACATAAAAGCGGTGTGTTATTTTTGTTGTCCCTTTCTTTCTTATGGTGTTCGACGTAAAAAGCCTGTTTTTATAGGTTGTCTATAAAAGTTTGTATAGGTTGGGTAAAAATAATTAACTCTCTCTCCATACATTGTTTCTCCAAGGTTATGACACATAAATAATAAATAAAATTTGTTTGCGCATGCCGGGTTCAATCCCGCGACCTCTGGATTCGTAGTCGAGTGTCTTACCACTCGACCAAGCAGGCAGACAAATATTTTGAATATGAACTACGTTTTCGTCTTTGGCTCGCTTTAGGCCCTCTAATTGCATGATCTTGGTTTATTTTATTTTTTATTTTATTGTAATAGCCCACCAACACTGAAAAAAATTAATTTATTTGCTAGTATGAAAAGAAAGAATAGTAATAAAATAGTAAAGAATAGTGTTTGATTACATTAAATTAAAATTGATTGAAGACAGCAATGGAAAGGCGAAAGATCTCAAGCAACACTTTGGTCAAAATTAGTTAAATATGCAGTTTTGATCAGTTTCTTTCTGCGTCAAACGCTCTGACTCTCGTTTTATTCAGAAGACTTTTGTGGCCCTTCAGTCATCTCAAATATAATTTCCATTTGAGAAAAGGCTCGACTCAAGCGACACAAGTTTGGGACTTGTTTTGTTTTTTGTCGCTTCATTTGACTCAGTGAGAGCATTGAGTTACCTGAGTTTACTTTTCTTTTCGAAATCCTACCAGGTACTGAAGACTTTTGAATTTTATTTAAAAAAAAAATTTAAGAGTGCTCTGGCGTGAACTTCATAAAATGGCGCTTCAGACCTCTTGCCTTTCCGGCGACGACATATGCTATTATAGCCTTCTTGTATCTACATTCCGTGCAGTTAAATACATCAGCCACCTCTGCGTATGTATTACCCACTACATTCAATCTAGGTACAAGCGAGTATATGAAAGACTCAGTCCTGATATTATTGTTACAACTAAATAGAATTTTGTATCTAGTAGTTCTTATTAGGAATATAAAATTCAATAAAGCTCAGTATATAAGGGCTGTCTATAACGCCATTGAAAATTTTAAAAATAAAAGCCAAGTCAAAAATATTTCTTCGATCTGAAGTTTGTGTTTTCAATTGGTAGATTAAGTTCATAGTGAATTGATCTATCTAAGCAATTTGTAATGAATTGTTTAGATGGAGTCGCGGTGGATTTTATCGTTGGGGAATCATATTTAATTTGACCACGATGATGGAATTGACTATTGATTCCATTTATCGATATTCCATGATTCTTCTTGAAATCTCTTCCTCTAACCGCTTAATGCTAGGGTTTTTTTTATAAAAAGCGTTTAAAAAACATCAGGTTTTTTAAAATGTTGTATTCAAAGTTTATACACTTTTCAATTCAAATATAACAATTTAACCATAATCAATTTCAAATTGATACGGTATGATAATATATATTTATATATTTTTTTTTTAATAAAACGATGTATTCATACATACACGAAAATATGAACACAATATAGTAAAAACGAAATAAGCAGCTCAAAAACACGACTGATCTCAACTGCAGGCAAATTCAAACTGCGTAAAATACATCGCTAATATTGACGACCGTCACTCGTGTTAGCTAAAAATAGAACGCTGGGAGTCGAAACAGGCGAGTGTTACTCGGGCTAGCAGAAATTGAAGCCCATTTATTGCGCGAGCGTGACTCGTTCAAAAACATGAAGCGGCTAATATACCTAAATCATGAAAACTCATCCCTTAGTCTTACAAAAGAAGTCTTACGTCCCTTGGTTTTATTCTTTTTTTTTAAGTTTTTGTGTTCAATTTGTAGAACTTCATATCATTTTTTTAAATAATTCAACTGAATTAAATTGGATATTATTATTTTTGAGTTCTGCTATTTTAAGTTTTTTTTTGTTTTTAGTGACAGCTGTTTCGGCGTTTAAGGCCACTATCAAACTGCCTCTTACATCTTTTCTTACCGGTCCTACGTCCTTTGATAGGTATCATTGGTAGGAAATATAATAAAAAACACTTGGAATCGCACTCTTGCAACTACTTTACCATAACCCAATATGTGTCAAACTGGGATAATGGACGTCTTTTGTTGTTGTTTAAATTTTTATAAACTGTAATTGTGCACAATCAAAGCCAAGCAGTATCAAAATAAACAAAAGAACTTTGTAAAAGACTATGAATTTAATTTTGATTTTCATGGCCGGCTGATTTCGCTTAGCCATCATCAGGGTACAAAATTAAACTGTTACTGTTAACTCAGTTTAATTTTGTACCGTGATGATGCATGAGTAAGCAAAACCGGTCATTCATAAAAATTAAAATAATATCCATGGTCTTATAGAAAGCAATTTTTTTTTTCATTCTGTAAATTTTTCAAACCACAAAGTGATTGCTTTCCACGAAAAAAAAATAATTAAAAAAATAAAAGTTTAAAAAAATAGGTGCTCGATATATGATGCTCTAAAAAAATTCAAAACATAATCTGAAGACCTTGAAAAGTTATTGACTGGTGTAGACTTTTCTTTGACTTCAACATTTTTTTATGTAAGTAATGTACATTATCTAAATATGTTTCTATTCGATGTATCCAAACCCATTTTTTTACCAATAAACTGCGTGAACCAACGACAGCGATTTTACTTTCCCAAAATAATACTGAAGAATTCTCACCATTAGATTTTTCTTCTCATTTGATTCCAATTTGATATGTCTGTTATGTCCATCACTATTCAGATTAGGGTTTTGAGAGCTTTCACTCACAAAAACATAAAAAATTCTGAATTGTAAATCAACATTTGAACCATCCCCACACCAAAATATTGAAAAATAATAAAAATAAGTGTTCGACCCCCCCTCCCCCAAACGATATGTCACAAGAAACGATACGTGGTTGTATAATGTATATCCCCCCTACGCCCCCCCCCTGATGAGATGAATGCGCCCCCAGGGACACGGGAGGCAGCAAGGGGTAGAAGGTGGAAGGCACGACCTTGTCACCCATCATTTTACTTGCAGCATTTTATCATTGACCACTCTCACAAGATTGGAGACTTACTAGGGGGAAGAATTAATGATTCTCGTTTGGTGTGATATGTTGTATTATCCGTGTTACAAACTCTTACTGCAAACATACGAGTATATGATGTCTGGAGACAGAGCATTTAACGCGCTGGGTTCACATTCTTGAAATAACCTGCTATTTAGTCAAAAATCTCGGGATGTAACTTGATTTGGCAATAAAAAATATAATATCGTCGATGGAAAGGCAAATGAGCCTAAGCGACACTTTGGTCAACATGAGTAAAATATGCAGTTTTAAGCCTGATTCACACCAACGTCCGGTTCCGCTCAGTGCCGATATTGTTCCAAAAGAAAACTTATTGATATTGTATGAATATCAATCAAGGAGTATGTGCCAAGACAAATTTGTGTGGCAGTATATCCTTCTGCCCACCCTTGTGATATTTAACTACTTATTTAGTTAAATAATTATTTTGAAGTGTAAAAATACTTACAACGCAGATTTTTTTTTTTAAACCATTTTTTATCACCAAATAATATTATTATTAATTAATAAAAATATTATTTAGTGATAAAAAAATGGTTTTTGATAAAAAAAATCGCTGAAAAAGCGATGTTAGTATTTTTACACTTCAAAATAATTATTTAACTAAATAAGTAGTTAAATATCACAAGGGTGGGCAGAAAGGATATACTGCCACACAAATTTGTCTTGGCACATACTCCTTGATTGATATTCATACCATATCAATAAGTTTTCTTGCGGAACAATATCGGCACTGAGCGGAACCGGACGTTGGTGTGAATCAGGCTTTAACAGTTTTTTTTTCTATAAATGTCTCTTTTTATCGAGTAAGTATAAAGTCAACCGTCATGACAAAGGTACTTTTCCGGGTATATTCTTACTCCAAGCTTAGAAAGCTACGGGATTTTAGTCAGTGACCTTGTCTACTAAGGAACTCTACAATAGAAAGTCTAATGCACTAAAATGTTTTTGATCTCTATCATTCCGTACATAATATTGTCACTGGAAAGGCACAATGAATAATGCAACACTTTGGTTAAAAATTAATTAAATATGCAGTTTTAATCAGTTGTTTTTTTTTTATGCATCGAATGCTCTTGAACTCTCGTTTGATTCTGAAGACTTTTGTGGCCCTTCGACCAGCTAAAATATATTTAACATTTGGAAGAAGGCTTGACTCAAGCGACACAAATTTGGGACTTTTTTTACCTTTTTGTGGCTTCAGTGAGAGCATTGAGTTACCTGAGTTAACTTTTTTTTTAAATCCAACCAGGTACTGAAGACTTATGAATTTTGTTGTAAAACGAAAAACACTTTGAAGTGCTCTGGTGTAAACTTCCCAAAATGGCGATTCAGCCCTTTCGCCT
The DNA here is from genome assembly GCA_022651775.1 of Drusus annulatus. Taxonomy (NCBI): domain Eukaryota; kingdom Metazoa; phylum Arthropoda; class Insecta; order Trichoptera; family Limnephilidae; genus Drusus; species Drusus annulatus. Next base: position 691,514 of record JAGWCC010000079.1, read on the forward strand.
TACCGACGACAATGTGTTTAAATCCACCCATTTTAAATACAAAATAATGTCTGCTAAATTACATTACAAGTAGGTACTACTAGGGATTTTTTAAGTGCATTTTTTAAATGCACTTAAAAAATCCCAAACAATCAATAGGTAATAACAATAAATGTAAGTCATTACCAAAGTGCATAGCACTCAAAAATTCCTTGATACCGAGAAATTATAATAATAGAAGTAATCTACTCTAACAGTGCATAATGAATAGAATCATAAAACTAATTATACCATAATGCTGGGAGTAACCCAATAATTAGAAAATTATGTTGTACATCTGGACATCACAATTGAGATGGGAAAACCTAAAGTAAACTCATTAACAATCAGTATTCACCAACCTTTCATTATATAAATACATTGTCAATTCATATTTATAGAAATGCAACTGTAACCCATCTTAAATATCAAAAAAAATAAATAAATATTCCAGATAGATATATAAAATAGTAATACCAATAAATTAAAAGTAACTTTTACCCTGTAACTATTAAAATCATGCAACAATACTGATGAATATAATTAAAGTAAAATCATTGTTTACTACCCCTAACATCCCCAAAAATAGTATATAAGCCGTAGGTTAACAAACATTTGTACTAGTCTGAAGATGGCCGTCATAGGCTGAAACCGGTCCAGTCAAAATAATAAAAGTGGAATAAAGTTACAAATTTGTTTTATTAAATCATTAAAATGGAATTCCACCACGAATTAACAGTTTCAAAATTAGAAATAATGATTAAAAGATTGTTTTTTTAAATTTGATCATTTCAATTGACGTCAGTTCTAAATTTGAAAAAAATACCTTCGAAGGTATGTACGAACACACAAAAAAAATTATCAATAGCACATAGTCAAAAGGTTAAAAAAAATGTACGTTGGTAAAATCTCCCTCTACAAGTTCACCCCAGCAAACACGTTGAGGTGCATCTACACAATGTGGCGGGACATTTATTTTATCCATTAAATGCTTTCACGGACATTAAGTCCCATTCCAAGTGTTTGGTCCCTCGATTCTTCTCGCAATCCGGTCATTAGAATGTGTGTCACGGACTGGCATTAAACCAACCTTTAGACTGCTTGAAATGCGAGGAAAGAAAAACGTGGAAATTTTAGAAAAGTTTAGTTAAACGAAAATGAGCCAACTGTGTCATTTTTATTTTTTTAATTTGTTTTTTATAAAGATAAACTAACAAATAAGCGGACCAAGACTCACATTCACATTTCACCAATCAAATTTTACTTTATTGAAATTGGATTTTAACAGATGTTTTTTTTTACAGTGAATAACCGCACAAGAGTCCCAACTGCTCCCAACCGTCTAGAGCCAGTGAGACTATGGCATCCTTAATTATGGGTATGTTGTGAGGCTAAAGGTAGTGGGGAGGGGAAGAAGATGGGGAAGAGGAAGGTTAGTAAGTACCTGGCTATTCAGATCTGGTCGACAGACACGGTTAACGACATTTTTAAGCAACGTTTCGATTCTGAATGGTGGTCTGTCACCAGGGCGATAATTAGAGTATCTACCACTCTGGAACTTGTCGCAAATATACTACATATAATATTTTATGTGTTATGACACATATTAATTAAACTAAAGTTATTGGCGCACGCCGGGTTTGAACCCGCAACCTTTGGATTCGTAGTCGAGCGTCTTACCACTCGACCATGGAGGCCATTAAAAAATTACAAAAGATACGTAACACAAAATGGGAAAAAAGAGCAACAGAGAAAAAACAGCACATACATAATACTTAATGAAGCAATGGCAAAAATAGGACAAAAATATACATTTGAGAGAACATTCAAGTCAATGTCTGATAAAGATTTTGGTAGAGTCGCAAAAAATTACAAAAATCATTTAGACTGGTACCAAAAATTTCAAGACCACGACTTGAGTTAACAAGTCTCGACATTCTGGACAGTGGAGAATGAAACCCATAATTAGTAGAGTGATGATTGAGGAACAGGAATTCATTTTTTCTGAGTCTACGGCGAGGAATGTTGAACTGGATGAGTTGCAACAAAGAAGGTGAGTCAATAACACTACAAACTTATTATTACAAACGTATTGTAATAATTGTGAACACACACATATATATATTTGTAAGAAGCGTTAGCTTCAGTGATCATAAATTAAGTTATTCTGGCATTTATAAACTATCTTGCAATAATTGTTCTTCATTTTGTATAGGTAAGAAATGTAAATATTATAAGTAATTGACTCTTAAGATGTTTAAAAAAAAAAATTTCAGAGTTCGCCAATCATCTTATTGCTACTGATTCTTTTAATAGGGATACAGGGGTTTAAAATTCTTCTCCGTAGTAATAAAGGTAAAAAATAGATAACTTAGAAGCACTAAAAATTAAAAAATCTTTGAATAATAATTAGTTTTTTGAAAAACCAAATAAATTTATCATATAGTCTCTTCCTAGACATATTTTTAGTAAGCCGCTCTGCTTATTTTCATAATCCCCTCAATTACCCTGTATCTTTCCCATTCCAACTCTTAAATATGTATAAATATCTCAGTATTCTGTATTTTAGTTTAATTTTAATATTGTCCTGATGATGGAAGGGTGCTTCCGAAACCGGTTGACAAATTATTGAAAATAAAGTGGTTTTAAAGAAAGTTTATCTGTTTTATTTATACAAACATGCCTAATGCCTATAACTTCTGCAACTTCCAAGATTCTGCAGTGCCTCTACAATGTTCACCGAAGGGAGGGTGCACTCATTCCTCGCCTTACTTCGCCACCGACTAGCCAGCTTCTGGGGGAGGACACGGAACTCAAACAATAGCATTGTCGTGGCTGCATCTGAATGGCTCAGCTCTGCTTTCAAAGAGCGATGGATGCAGATGATGCGGAGACCACCCTGAAGCACGCTCGATTAAAACGATATTCACTATTTTTTTATTTTTCTTACAAATTTATGTTTTTTATATATATATATTTTATTATTATTGTTGTGTGTATCACAACTTGTATTTAATTATTTTTGTAACTATTTTTATTAGCAATAATGGAAGGTATTGCATTGCACTACTCCTGCATACCTTCTGGAATAAAAATAAAAAAATTATATGTATATATAATCGTACTGTACATTTATGTACCCAATGTTTATTTTATGTGGCTTGATCGTTTCTTTCTGAATGCATCCAAATCAGATCCCACGTACAATGGCGGTAGTTGGTTTAATCTCCCTCGTGTCAACATGTCTGGATTTGTAATGTCTGAGGGACCTTTCTACACGGGACATTAACTCCGCCTGCTTTCCCTTCCCTTCTCACTCCTTGCTTTAGCCCTTTCTTACCCCTAATGGCCACTTTACGTGCTAAAGAATTCCAGATACGAAAGTAAAATTGGTTTAGAAAAAACGGTTAGTGTTTTATTTTTTAACAAGCCTCAAGAATCTTGCTACCAGTAGTCAGCGGAACTTTGTTTTGGGGTAAAAAGTAGAAGAAAGGGCAGGTCAATCATAAATAGAATTTTAAAACAATAAGGTCGTTCCAATAAACGTTTTTACTCTCTCAGCATAACGATACTAATAGAAATACTGTTTTACTTTTGTGAATTTTCTTCATACTAAAGCTTATCGCCAAGTCTTACAACCACCAAACTAGGCACATTTATATTTTAGAGACCCGTAGTTGAACAATCAACAAAGCTATATATGAAGTAATGATAATAATAACAGTATAATATGAATTTAAAAAATGACTTTGTTTCAAACCACATATTTTATTTGATTTTTTATGACCGACCGGTTTTGCTTAGCCTAAGCATTATCATAAACTCTTAAAATTTCTCATTATTCTTTTACCACGTTTTCAGTTGACGTTTTGCCTTTTTCATTTCATATTATCTGACTCTTTCTCTCTGTTAAAATTTAAATGTATTTTTTTTGTTATCTTACTATTTTCTTATTTTATTATTGTGTTCTCCCTCTTTATGTATGAGTATATACAACCACACACTATGTATTTTATGTTTACTTTGATTTTGATGATGCTTAGGCTAAACGAAACCGATCAAAAAAATTAAATCTGTTATTTTTTTTATAATTTTTATTTTATGGATTCTTTCGTAATCCTCTACTAACTAGCTGGGGCTTATTCAAATACCCCTCATAATGTCTATCTAACTAGTACTGCGGCTCATTAGGCCTTATTACTATCACCATCTGATGGTTTTATTTAATTGACTGAGTTTAATTTTACATTAGTGTTTTCTTAGGGAAAAGATCTTAACTGGATAAAAAAACCCTAAATAAAATCTGTTATTCAAAGTTATTATTTAATTTTCATTAAGTATGTCAAACCACAAAGTGAGTGCTTTCTACGAAAATATAATATAAAATGATTTTTAAATTGATATTAAAAATCCAAAAACGTGTTTTTTATTTTTTATTTTGCCCTTGTCTTATTATAAGCTAACGACTTTGGATTCAGAGCTAAAGAGCTTACCACTCTTTCTGCAAACTTATTTATTTATTTTTCCACAAGGAAATGCCATCGTGACTGCCGAAAAATACACCAAAAAATGTGTTCCGATCCGAACATAAGTTTAATAAATAAAGACAAGAAGAAGAATAAAAGGTTTAAAGAAAAACAAAAATTTCATAGAAATTCAACTTTCGGATAGGTTTTTTTTTTAACGGTAACATGTTTCAAAATACCAGACCGTTTTTAAAAGTATATAATGTTATCCATTATTAGTAGTAAAGTCATCCAATTTCGTAACAAAAGTTTTCTATTCATTTTTTTTACATGAAAATCTTTTTGTTTGTGTCCTTAAATATGCAATTAATTATAATGGTAGTACATGTTTAAAACTTTTCAGTACATTTTATGATTTTTTTAAATAAATGTTTTCATTATAAATACTTACTCATTATTTAAAACAAGTAGTTTCAGGAGTTGATCTACGGTTAAATGATGATACTAGCGTTGTGACCCCTTCGTTAGAAGTATTCCAAAGAACTACTTCTTTTGGCCGCAGTTCCTACTTCCTTCATTGTTCATTGAACAAATACTTTAATTGAAGTTGGTAGTTCCACTCACATGTTCATTTTAGCGTTGACCGCTCCGTGTGAACTACTTCATTTTGCGGCAGTTAAAACTTCATTTATTTCATTTCATTGAACAAAGTTAGATTACAAAGAAGTACTTTTATTTTGCGGCAGTTCAGTTGCGCAAAGCCTACAAAGAAGTACTCCGATTTTAAGGAATATCCTTTGTCCATTACTTTCGTGCTTTGGGTGAGGAACCGGTTCCAGTTCTTTTCACTTTCAAATCTCTACCGACTAGTACTTTTATTTTGACTACTAGAACTTTGGTCGATTTGCTAGTACTTCTCGGAAAAACACCAGGAACCGGTTCCAAAAATAATTGGATAAATAACCGGTTTCTCGCTGGCCACCGGTAACTGGAACCGCAACACACCCAATTCTGAAATCGACTTCATCTCTAATTTCAAATCTCTCTTTGGCGAGTTCGACTTCAATTGAAGTGTTCACTGCGAAGGTTTCATTTTAAAGAACTAGCAGTTCGTGAAGCATTCCCAAAATATTGAAGTTTTTCCCAACTCTAGATGATACTAATGATTGATTTTCACCCTACTGTTTTTCTTGCAATTGTATCTTTTCCCCAAAATGATGATCAAAAACGCACTGCTGCAAGCGATTGGTAATTTGATATTAACAAGGTGTTTCCGGAAATTCAGCACTTTGGAAATCCTTGAAAACCCGCTTGACGATAACACTCCTCCATTCAAGAGGCTCGTTTGGCGGCCTCCGTGGTCAAGTGGTTAAGACGCTTGACTACGAATCCAGAGGTCTTAAGTTGAAACCCCAGCGTACGCAAATCAATTTTATTTAACAATATTTGTTATTTCACGTTTAATAAGTATAAAATAATATATATGTAGTATATTTGCGGTATGTTCCAGGGTGGTAGATACTTTAAGTATCGTCCTGGTAAAAGACCACCATTCAGAATCGAAACGTTGCTTGAAATGGCTTTAGTCGTGTTTAGTGACTAGATTTATATAGCCAGGTACCTCTCAATCTTCTTCTTCCCCACCTCTTTCCCCTCCATACTACCTTCAGCCTCACAATATATCCCGATTGGGGATGCCATAGTCCTCCCTTTGGCTCCTGAAGGTTGGGAGCAGTTGGGACTCTTATGCGGTATTCACATTAAAAATATAAAATAAAATGTGTTGGCGAAATCATTCTATTGAATAATTGTTCGAAGCATTGTTTGATCTCTCGTGATTTTTAAACAATTATTTCAGTACGCCCATCACTAACTTGCTAGAATAATAAGCCGAGCCATGAATCAAGACGCCATCTACAATAACAAGCCGCAATCAAACGGCCCACAGCGGCGCGAGGGGCGCAATAAAGGTTTGAATCTCCGCTATGACATATCACAGAACACTTCACAAAAGACACTAAAATGTACGCGTTACCGTTTTACGAGCCTTTACTAGCTGTTCCTGTGATAAATTCTATTCTAACAGTTATATTCCGAGACCCCAGAGCCATCTGTTTTACTGGGGCAATATACTCGTACCTGAGGTGGCCTCTAGACTCTATAGGCATCCAATTATTTATTCACGCCATGTGTCAGAACTAAAATCAAAAAATCCGCATTTAAAAAAATAGAAAATTAATTGAGAATAAAGAAAAAAGTTGTCTTTTATCAACTGAAAACCAAAATGATAGAAATGTATTGTGAGCCTATCCGCGCGCCAGAATTAAGTTCAGTTTTTACTGTCTTCTGGTGAAATTAAATGACATATTTTCAAATATCAAAACTCTTAGAAAAATACATCATCACCGGAAAGGCAAATGGCTGAAGCGCCAATTTCAGGAGTTTACACCAGAACACTTTATAATATTTATTGTTTTACTATAAAATTTATAAGTCTTCAGTACCTGGTAGAATTTAGAAAAAAAAAGTTAACCCAATGCTACTGCAACTGAGTTAGCTGAAGGTTAAAAAAGTCCCACACTTGTGTGGCTTGAGTCAAAGCTTCTCTCAAATGGTAAATATATTTTAGATTGCTAAAAGGCCACTAAAGTCTTCAAAATCAAACGAGAGTCACAGCATTCTACGCAGAAAACAAAACTGATCAAAACTGCTTATTTAATTCATTTTTTACCAAAGGGTTGCTTAAATCCTTTTGATTTTCCAGTGACGATATTATGTACGGAATGATGGAGATTAAAAACATTTTTAAGTATTTTAGACTTTCTATCATAGACTTCCTCAGTGGACAAAGTCACTGACCAAAATCCAGTAGACTGCTAAGGGACTGCCCACCGGTGGCATCCAGTGATGCCAACATAAAGCTAAACCTTGTATTAACGATATAAGGAGGTAAAGCTAATATTTTTGACCCAACCTATACAAATTTGCGTTAAATCACTTTCTCCGGATTTTTCGTCGTATACCATGAGAGAGAAAGAGACAAGAAAAGTCGTCACATATTATTGCAGCACTTCTAAGTGTGTAATGATGTTCTCCGTCCGAGCTAACTTCACATCGTCGAGTCGCATAACTTTCGTCAACGGATTTTGAGACTATTTCCTATATTTGTGTTGATTAAAATACTTGCAGTGATTATACAAAAAAATCAAACATGATACTTATATGTTCTATGCGTGAATGTTCAAATAAGACCAAACAAAGATTATAAAACATCACTTTTCAGAGGTACGAGTATTTCAACAGTTTTAAATATTTTTGACAGAACTTTAAAATTTTCACATTTTTAATGATATAAAAAGGCATAAAATCATCAAAAAGCTTCAATCATTATTTAGGGAAACTTTCTCTTATTAAAGTTTATGTGATATTTTGACTTTATAACTCATTTAAATGGTGCATGGATATTTTTTGGTTTAATGTGTTCAAATATGTTTATTAAAAATGTACGAATTCCATGTGCGTGAACTAATAGGCTATGCAACATCTTTTAATGTATCTTTGTCTCTTTCTATCGAGTCAGTATAAAGTCAATAGTTTTGACTACACTGTTTCGCAAAGGTATCTTCCATGTCATCCAAGAGCTAAACACAACGCCATAGATGTATTTATAAATATTTTAGGGACAAATGTGTCTTTTTTTAAATCCTGTCAATGATCAAAGCGGTACTCTCTGATTCCATTTCTAAATTGAAAAGATACAGATATGTTTTTAAATTCAGCAAAAAATATCCCTTGAAAGCGGAAAAAAATATGTATCGGCGGGCCCAACCCGAAAATGCTCGTTTATGTGTCAATAAAAAAAACATGTGAAATGATTTGAACCCGGTTTAATCCGATTAGCCGAAACCACATGGCAACTGAGCGCGAGGGACACACACAATAACGGTTTTACCGGGAGCGCATCCCTGTATTGCGGGAAAACATCACGGGATTTGATTATAAAACACCGAAAAACAGGGCTGCCATAAAAAAAATAAATGATTACTTTTAATTTTAAGAAGAGTAGCTTGGAAAGGCTTCGGGTTCAGTACAACAACGCTTACCGCATGATGTTCAGTGTACGATTCACCGAGGGGCGGATTTGCAGCCCTCATGAGAACCAGGGTGGCAGGAATGAGAAAAAGGATCAACAACCTTGGAAATGACCTTATCGTTGTATTCCGTCAGATCTTGAATTCTAGCATAGAAGCCCATTGGAGTAAGATATTGGCCTCATCAATATCCATGCTGCCTGGACATTAATTCTTTTTTTTATTTTTTTCCCATGAATTTATGTTTCATTTACAATTTTTTTAATGTGCATAAATGTGTTATAGTTTTATTTTATGTATTATTATCATTTATGGAATGTATTACATTGCACTACTCCGGCATACTTGGAATAAAAACTTTATTATTATTATTGATTGAATTTATTTTAAAAAGTAAAACAGCATAGCATACTATTTGAGGGGAAATGATCTCTGGCATCCCCATTTGAGGAACGTCGAGACTTTGGGAAGAATAAATTACTGGAGGAAAGGTAAGACAAGAATTAAAGAAAATTACCTAGCTATTCAGATCTAGTAACCAATCATCGCTAAAGCAATTCAAGCAACACTTAAACTCTGAAAGGTAGATTATCGCCATTATGATACGTGATATTTTCTAGAACGAGGTGGTAATACACCTGTACAAAAAAGATAAATATATTTCATTTGTATTTGTTAGAGAACCAATGTGAAAAAAAATATTTTATATGCCGACGGCGGGTTTTATAAGTCATTGACCTCTGTGCCCAGGTCTACACGCTTATAATAATAATAATAATAATAACATTTTATTTCAGTGGAACAGAGCGGTGGGTGCAATACTCTGTCTGCCATACAAATAATAATACATATGAGTTAAATGAAAACAATGAAAGAGATAACATGAAATAAAAAAATACATAATTATAATAAAAGTAAAAAATAACATAAAATTTAAGAAAATAACATAAAATGATAATAATAATATCAAAGCATTTGCAATTACAATAAATAATGATGACGTAAATAAAGATTTTACCACAATTCCATTCCTACGTTCATAATTATGTTTGCATTACAAAATGGTATAAAAATAAACAAAAACAAAAAAAGTATCTATTGTTCTTGTGTTTGATTTTTGGAGCTTTATTTTAATTTTTGATTATGGCCTTAATCGACAAAACAGCTTTAACTAAAAATAGCAGAACTAAATAATAATAACATAAAAATTTATATAAAAATATTTTTTTAAGTACTTTCATTTGTGACAGCCCTATGCCTGCACCCTTATACGAGGTCGTAAGTCCTCTGTATTGCCAGCATAAAAAACTGAAAAGTGAAAAATAATCCCTTAACGGTGTTGCCCGTGCGGGGGTGTGGCGCGTTTCGGCGCGCTTTCTTGACATTATTTTTTTTAAATTTTATTTACACCCCGCGGAGGCTGGGGCTGCTGATTCCATGGGAATTTACAACCTACTTTAATCCGAGGTGCGGGTTCCACCCCATAGACAGCTTTCTGTGGAGCGGAAAGACAATACACCAGTTTGTGATTATTATTTTCCTTGTTCAGTTGATTATTTATAAACGCAGACCTTAGAATATGTTTTATTCAAAAACACTCGCCACAAGAGCGTTTGGAATTTGCTAGGCGACTAATTAACTGGTGTTTAATTGTTCTGGTTTGTTTTTTTTATTTAACTGCAGGTAGTAGAAAATTAGACAGGGATGAAGAAGGTTAGTAAAAGTACCTGGCTATTCTGATCAAAACATAGATTAAACATAGCAATAGTAACTTTTTTCAATCTAAATAGTGAAATCCCATCACCAGTATTAGGGGTATCTTTCCCTTCCATTCCTTTCGTATCATGTATTCTTTTCGCAACTTTTTTTTTCGTTCATTCGCTCTACATGCACAAACCATCTCTTGATCCTATTCATTACGATCACATCAGCCTTGCATTTTTTCCGGATATCCACATTTTTAACACGGTCATACATGATTTTACCGCACACACGTCTCAAGGATCTCATTTCCACAACATTCAGTCTACTTTCATCCTTTCTCTGCCAGTTCCATGCCTCACTTCCATATATCAGGTTTGGTATAAGCACTCCATTGTGAACTTCTAGCTTCGCTTCTTTGGACAATCATACCTACCCAAGATAATAAGAAACCTCTGCTCTAACACAACACAGGCTTCATCAGTGTATAAATCCATCTAATTGTTCAAAGCTTTGAATCAACTTCTCAGCTACCCCAACGCCAAATTAATACCATCGAAACAATATACCCTTTAGTACAAAAACTACAAAATCAATTCCGAATCAATTCCTCTCACTTACCCTTACAGCAAAGGAGATAGAAGAAAGAGCACTGAAGAAGTGAGAAAGAGAAGAAACGAAGATTGTGACGATTCTTTAAGTCATATCTTATTCAGTGGTTTTCTCCCCGACTTTGAGTTGGCTAAGTTTGTTAGGAGCTTAGGAATTTTCCGAAAGATTTCATTAAGAAGACGGATAGCGACTTTTAGAAAATTATCCCCTTATTTTAGAAAAGTTTCTAGCAAGTCATGCGCGATGATCTAACCGACTTTTCTTTGAAGAGTGTTGAGGGATGCCGGGGGAGATTCTCCGGGTGGCTTTCTGTTGTACACTTGTGGATTTAATTATTTCTTGTAAGCCAGGAAAGTATGTATGGAGCGCTAGCAACTAAAAACATGTTTTGTATTTAATCAAATGAGGAAAGTTTTGTTGGTTTCCGTGAATTTTTGGATTACACAACTTTTTAGTAGGTACGACTTTTTTATCATCAACGGGAGATGCCCTGGAACCTGAATCAGATCGGTTGTTGCGCTAATCTAGATCTTTCTTAGCTAAAATATGTTATTAATATTTTTTTTAGATTTAAGAATTAAGTGTGTGATGAGAAAGTGTTTCAATTGCACTGCAAAGACTACTAAAAGTAAAGGAATAACATTTCATTTGAGGGGTATAAAAGCAAAGGCAGCAATCTATTTTATCCTAAATTATTTCTTGAAAAGTTAATTAAGCGTTTTATACACTTTTCTTTTATGAATATGTTGAGATTATTGTTTTAAATCGTTTCTAGTTGTACACAAATATTTTGGTACATAAAATTTTCTATTTATTTATAATTATCATTCAAATGTTGACAATGCTACAGGACCGTTTTTGGAGATTGCTGCCTTTGCTTTTCATTTCTAAGTACACATAAATCAGTGAAAATTACTTATTATTTTAGACAACATAACTATCTCCATTGTTGACCAACATAATGACGTCTTCGCGTAAGCGATCTATCTCATTCTTACAAGAGCATCTAATTCTACATCTGTTTCGTTCATACACACATATTCTATAAATGTCTATCTTTGCCATTCATGATGATATTTGAATGATGAATTTACTGGTAACGTAAGTGTGTTTGTTACCTGCCACATTTTGTGTTAATATTCTAAGCATATAACGTGTCTATATATGTGTAACGTCATTGGGTGTAGTTGTTTTAGCATGTAAAAAATAGGCAATAGATAATGAAAATAATTCTAATAAGAATCAATACTTGTTTATTATGTATTGTGCTTTTCACTTATTATTAATTATCACATCGAGATTTTAAAATGTGAAAATTGATCCTTAAACGAATTATTTTAAACACAAATAACATTTTCAGAGTTTATCATTTATTGTTTTAAAGTTTGTTTTGTAATAGAAGAACATTTAATTCATATAAAATAATATGTAATATATTTGCGGCACCTTCCAGAGTGGTAGATACTCTAAGAATCGCACTGGTAAAAGACCACCATTCAGAATTGAAACGTTGCTTGAAATGGCTTTAGCCGTGTTTGGTGGCCAGATATGAATAGCCTGGTAATTCCCAATCTTCATCTAACCCATATCCTTCCCCTCCCTACTATCTTCAACCTCACAACATACCCCGATTGGGGGTGCCATATTCTTACCAGTTCTAGACGGTTGGGAGCAGTTGGGACTCTTGTGTGGTATTCACTATAAAAAATAAAAATATATATTTACTCCCTCCTGATGGCGTTTTGCAGAAATGAGAGCTAATGTCTTCCATTTATATTTTGTACATGTATTATTTATTTAATTTTTTTCTTACGAATTTTTTATTTTAATTTCTCTTTATTATTATTATTGTGTAGATTACCACTTTTATTTTATTATTATTATTACTGTGTATTATTATCAATTATGCATTGCACTACTCCTGCACACCTTCTGGAATAAAACTTTTTTATTATTATTATTATATTTGGTCAAGAATTTCAATCACTACCATTTCTAAATTCCTGACGGGTAAATACCGCGAAATGGACTATTTTTTTTAAAGGTGTATCTTTTCTGAACTCTACAAAAGGCTTTCGTGCAGTTTGGTTGTTTGGTTGTTTGGTCGGGGGGTCAGGTTCAGGAGAAAGCATCCCGGTCCAAGTTCAACGGAGGAAATGACGTCGTCTTGGTTTGCGGGTCACGTGTCCGATCCGGAAGTCACGCGGTGCCACCGGAAGGCAAACAAAAAGAAAGAAAATGGCAATCTATATTATTCCAACTAATACAGCTGGTGGTAGCGTGGTATTTTCGGGTTTGTTTTATTCTATATGCTTCATGATTCAGCGGTCAAGTCTTCGGACTATAAACTAGAGCCTGCGTGGTGAATTTATTTATTTTTATAAATCGTTAATTGACAAAGATTATTATTTACCACGAATATTATTTTAATTTTTATGACCGACCGGCGTTTGAAGTACAACATTACCTTCGGTCAAAGATGTTTAGAATTTGTAGCTACTACGTACAATAAATTATTCCCAAGATTTTTTTTTTAAACGACTTCAAAAAGTACACCAATATCAGAAGAAGAATTAAATAGATTACTGCAAACATCAAAATTTTACAGTGATAGTTGCAGAAAATCTTTTACCCAAAACCTTGTCTGCCTCAGCACAGAAGAACTATACAAAAAAATATGTTATAATGCTTACAATTAATAATTTATAACCTACATTATGTAATATAATAATATCATGACTTTTCTTTCAGGTGACATTTAAAAAATATCTAAAACTACAACACAACATTGCTTGTTTATTAATCTTGTTGTACCTACCAGCATTTATTTCATAATAAGCACATCTAATTAACCGTTCCGGCATGTTCTAATTCCCTTTGCTGTCGTAAAGCTGGCACAATTGTACTCGGCCCAGGTGACAAATGGTAATTACTTTGTCATGGCTGGACCAGGCACTTCATATCCATCTAACAAAGATACACGAGGAGGCTGCGAGCTCGAGAGGGGTTGGTGCGGGTGGGTGCTGTCTCTACTGCATTCCGGACTCTACGGCCTGGACAGGGGCCAGTGGTTCAAACGGTACTGCGGTGGCAACTGGGTAGTGACCAGAGGGGTGAATTAACCCATTAATTTTGTAGTAATATGTTATGGTATGAAGACATTTGATTTCACTGCCAGAATCCCTAACGTTTAATATTTATTTGGGTTATTTGCCTCACTAGGACTAGACAACGTCTTATCTAAGACGGGTACTGAACTGGAAACTCTAATATCGTCGCTGGAAAGGCAAAAGGGCTGAAGCGATACTTTGGTCAAAAATGAGTTCAATATTCAGTTCCAACCAGTTTTTTTTTTTCAGGTACTGAAGACTTACGAATTTTATTGTACAACAAAATAACCTTATAGTGCTCTGGTGTGAACTTCTCGAAATGGCGCTTCAGCTTTTTTGCCTTTCCGGCGACGATGAATGATTGATTAATGATAATAAATGATTTTTAATCACCATGATCAGCGCCGGGTCCACCATACGTTCAAACTGTGTAAAAAACATAGAATACGAAATTATTTTCTATATCTCTAGTAAATAGTGCTTAAACTAGATCAGGATTGTATGATTAAAATCATTTATTACAAAACTTAAATTAGCGAAGCAATTTGGAAATGTTCAATTATTTGTCTCAAATAAAAAAGGATTGCGTGAGGGAGTGGGGGGGGGGTGGGTGCGCACTAGTACTTACTGCACAGGGCGCTAGATATCGTGGAACCAGCCCTGACCATGATACCTAATATATTTTAATCGGCATAAATTTAGCTAAACTATTTTTATGTAGCGTTTTTATTCTTTTTTGTATTAAGTGACGGTCTCTGTGGTTGAGTGGTAAAACACTCGACTACGAATACAGAGGTCGCGGGTTCAAACCCGGCGTGCACATATTTTTTTATTTAACTAATTTGTGTTATAACACATTTAATTCATATTAAATAATATAAAGTCAAATACATATTTTTTGCGGCACGTTCCATGTGTTAGATACTCTAAGTATCGCTTTGGTGAAAGAACACCTTTCAGAATTGAAACGTTGCTTGAAATGGCTTTAGCCGTGTTTTCTTACCAGATCTAAATAGCCAGGTACTTCCCAATTCTTCTCTTCCCTATCTCTTTCTCCTCCCTACTACTTTCAGCTTCACAACATACCTCGATTAAGGATGCCATAGTCTCACTGGCTTTTTCTTTCATAATTTATGATAACGATCGTGATTTAAAAAAGTTTTAATTTGTATCATATTATATACTATTTTCTCCTTGTTATATTAGGTTGGGTAATTTAGTATGAAGCGCACTTGAGGTGAAATATAACGAAACTGCGCTAGAAATACGTGGATGGCTAAGTAATACCCCATAGAAAAACATCGATGTGAATTTGTATGTCTTTTTTCAATTTATTTCCCAGGGATCAATATGCTAAAATACCCCATTCGGTCACTTCGGTGTTACCCAAAGGCGCCCGGAGTATTTGACCGCTGTGATAGATCGATGTCCATCCGAAGTAATTAAATGTACAGCGCCATCTGTCTTGCGGAGAGGTTTTAATTTACATCCGGCAAATCCCGCTTAACAATGAAACACTTTCAAGTATTCTCAACTGGTACCTGTTTAGTGTTCAGTAACGATTGTGGCCGGGTCCAGATAACAATATCGTCGCTGGAAAATCAAAAGGGCTTAAACGACACTTTGGTCAAAATTTGTTTAATGTGCAGTTTTGATGAGTTCTTTTTCTTGCATCGAACGCTCTGACTCTCGTTTGATTCAAAAGAGTTTTGTAGCCATCTAAAATCTATTTACCATTTGGAAAAAGGCTCGACTCAATCGAAACAAGTGTGAGACTTTTTTTTAGCTTTTTTCGCTTCAGGTAACTCAGTGAGAGCATTGAGTTACCTTTATTCAGAATCCAATCAGGTACTGAAGACTTATGAATTTTATTTTTATTTTTATCATAAGTTAGATCACATCATTGTGTGTTATAATATAAAAGATTTAATTTATATACAGACATGATTTTTTTCAAACATATTTTTTGATGACATTTTATAAAACTTAATATTTTAAAAATATATATTTATTTATTTCGGGTTACAACAAAATTCTTAAGAAGCAATCACACGGTGGTTGGACATTATATTAATAATAAAATAATACTTTGTTTTAAAACCACAAAATTTATTATGATGAAGGCCAACCGGTTTCGCTCGGATCAAGCTTCGTCAGGGCGCATATAATAACGCAATTAATAATCAGTTATTATATGTGCCCTGACAAAGTTTGATTCAAACGAAACCGGTTGGCCTTCATCATAATAAATTTTGTGGTTTTAAAACAAAGTATTATTTTATTGTTATAATACTTATGAATTTTATTGAAAAACAAAAAACATTTTAAAATGTTCTGGTGTAAACTTTTACCTTTCCGATGACGATATTTTACAAACTGGTTTTTGAGTTCTAATCTGTGTATAATTTGACGAGATAATGTAGAAATTTAATAAAGTACAACTGTTTTTTTTAACTTGGCGACATGGCATTATTGTTGTGTGCATCAGGTGTTAATAACCTGGGCACAATGTTGCGCGCAGTGCAGCGTTTGTGTATTATACTTAGTTAATTACAATATTATAATGTATGCTGCGAACACATGCATTTGAAATATTCACACTCATATTTTTATTTGATAATACTTTAAACATGTTTCTGTAAATATTTTGATTGTGTTCCTATTAAAATAAAAAACGTAATTCGGTAAAAAAATGTAGTACCTACGTGTAAATGTGAGGTTCTGTTTGACACCCGAATTTGACATAAAAATTCGTATTACTTTTAATCGTTTACTCGGGCGTCCCGTTTCTTCCATTCCGTTACTTCTTCTTCCATTCACGTTCACATCATTTATTCTTTTCACACTCCTTACTTCGTTCATTCGCTCTACATGCCCAAACCATCTAAGCGTCCCTTTCTTGATCCTATTTTCATTGCGCTTATATCAGCCTTGCATTCTTTCCAGATATTCACATTAACACGATCATACATGGTTTTGTCATACATACGTCTCAGGGATCTCATTTCCACAGTATTCACTCTACTTTCGTCCTTCCTCTGCCAGTTCCATGCCTCACTACCATACATCAGGGTCGGTATAAAAGCACTCTATTGTGGACTGCTAGCTTTGCTTCTTTGGACAATTTCTTACAAGCGCCAACAGTGTTTAGTCCTCCATTTATCACATACAACTAAAGGTAAAGTCGGTGGAAAGTAATAATATATTGGAAGACAATCATAACTTAAGTTCATCCATGATTTATCAAGCCTTAAAGCAAAGCGTCGTAAAGCTCATTTGGTTCTCGGAGAATTGGAGTTACCTTTATATAATTCACGTGTTTTAATGTGGGAAGATACGAGTCTTTATAAAAAATCTCAGAAAAATATGTTGACATCGCCGTGCAATAAAAATGTCCTCCATGCGCTACATTCCACGAGCCATTAAAACAATTTTATTTCTCACCTTTACGGATAGGTGTATTATTCGTTTTATAGTTTTATTATTCTTCTTTCTGTCTTCTGTCACGATGTATAGCGGATATATGACTGCCATATTCAAACCGATTGGGTAATAAATACGGAGTTTCCAATCCTACGGTCAATTCTCAATAATAGTGCCATATTTAATTATTTCTCCGTGATAATAATTAAAAGTCAGATAAAGCCTTCGATCATTTGGCTAATAAAGTCAATAAATCTTTAGATATGTCTTTTCCGATACAATCAATAATATATCTATAAATCTTTATGGTAAAATAATAAAATCATCTTTTGAATTTTAACGCTTTTACTGTTTAGTACCAAAACATTTTCAATATATTAAAAAGGTTCAGTTTGTAAATATATATTACATCTACATTGTGTCGTATTGCATCTGCAATGAAATAATTATAAATATAAATAGAACACATACACTTTGTTTTTAACCACTTTTTTATTTAATATTTTGTCTACCGGTTTCGGAAGTATGTTTTACCCTTTCATTGGACAACTTCATCTCTTTGGAAAAAATAATAATATACATTCAGATACTTCAAAAACATACATTTTTGATCGTGTACAGAATTTATCTCCACATATGTTTCTTCCAGAAGAGATGAAGTTATTATCTAAAGATTAATTTCATATTGTCCTGATGATGGAAGGGTACTCGAAACCGGTAGACAAAATATTAAATAAAAAGTGGTTAAAAACAAAGTGTATGTGTTCTATTTATAAATATGGCAAGCCACAAAGTTAATGCTTTTTACGAATAAATTATAAATATGTTTCGTATTTGTTCGTTATATCGCCGCCGGAAAGGCAAAAGGGCTGAAGCGCCATTTTGAGATGTTCACACTGGAGCACTTTAAAGTTGTTTTTGTTTTACAATAATAAAATTTTAGAAAAAGAAGCAAAATCAATAAAGAAACATGTAAGACCATATATAATACAATAATATCACCACATTTAAATTACTGTTCTTGAACAGTAATTTAAATGTGTAATTCTCTTTCTTGGTCATGAAGAAAAAAAAATTAAAAAAAGAAATACTGCAAAATAAAGCAATGAGAACAATAGTAACGCGTCATATATGGTCGTACACACGGATTAAAGATATGTTAAAAGAGCTTCATTTCATGACGGTGAAGCAAACAATATATTTTAATGTTTGTATTTTCGAAGATGAAATTATTATAGGGATGATTTCTAATGAATTTAAAGGTAGGATACATTATAATTATGAGATACACGGACATAGGACGAGAAATGCAAAATTAATTACATTGCTGTCATCCTTAAGAGTGGATACCTTCCTAAAGATATGACCAAAACAATAATCATACCGATTATCAAATCGAAATTGTCCGACATAACTCTACAGGAAAATTACAGACCGATTTCCATCGCTACCTCTATCGCCAGAATATTTGAACGTGTTCTGTTGGACCAGGTTGGACCCCACATGAAAACGAGCGATAATCAGATGGGCTTTAAAAAGGAGTGCTCCACGGACACAGCGATATTTTGCGTAAAACGATCGTTGGAATACTATCGAAAAAAGAAAACAACTACTTACGCGTGCTTTCTTGATCTCAGTAAGGCGTTCGACAGAGTCCATCACCCCTTACTATGGACTAAACTCGTTGAAAGGGGTATACCATCGAAGGTCGTCCACATTCTCAACACTTGGCACCGGCAACAAGAAAACCTGGTAAAGTGGAAAGATGGATTTTCCGAACCTTTTCATCTGAAAAGCGGAGTTAGACAAGGAGGATGCATGTCCCCATTATTGTTTAACATTTATATGGAAGAACTGACCCATAGATTAAATAATGCTAAGGTGGGCTGCCATATCGGAGGACAGTGTTTTAATAATGTGAGCTATGCAGACGATATGGTACTCATAACGCCGTCTATAAGAGGGCTACGTATCCTCCTGAATATCTGCGAAGAGTTTGCTCAGGAAACAAACATGATTTACAATCCGCTAAAAACGGCATTGATGGTTATCAGATACGGGCAGGGTCCGAAAAACATTCCTCCAGCTTTCTTGAACGGTGAGGTTCTAAAGGTAGTAGAAGAAACCAAATATCTAGGGCACATCATCACCAGCAAGCTAATGGATGACGACGACATCGACAGGCAAAGGCGAGCACTCAGTGTGAAATCAAACATGCTCAGTAGAAGATTTCGGCTCTGTAGTCCACCAGTGAAAAGGACACTCTTCCTGGCGTTCTGCACTACCCTATACACGTGCGAGCTCTGGACCAATTTTAAGAAGAGTAGCATGGAAAGGCTTCGGGTCCAGTACAACAACGCCTACCGCATGATGTTCAGTCTTCCCAGGCACTGCAGTGCTTCCGGTATGTTCACCGAGGGGCGAGTTCCAGGATTTGCAGCCCTTATGAGAACCAGGGTAGCAGGAATGCGGGAAAGGATTTACATCTCCAGAAATAACCTCATCATGGAATCCCGTCAGATCCCGAACTCAAGCATAGAAGCGCATTGGAGTAAATTATTGGCCCCATCAATCTTAACGCTGCCAGGATGGACTCCCTCTTGATGGCGTTTTGTAGAAATGAGGCCTAATATACTCCATTAATATTTTCTTACTTACATTCTTTATTTATTTTTTACTTTTTTATCATCATTATTATTATTTTATTTTCATATATTTTTTTATTTACTTATTTATTTATTTCTTATGAATTTCTGTTCATTATTATTTTGTTACTATTATTATTACAATGTATTGATATCAATTATGGAAGGTATTGCATTGCACTACTCCTGCATACCTTCCGGAATAAAACTTTTATTATTATTATTATTATTATTGCCAACAAGGAAAAAATCAAGCACACAAAAATCTCTCATGTACCGGGCCGTTCAACTATATAATAATATTCCCTCAGAAATCACTACAATAGACAATATTCGTCAATTTATAAAGAATTAAGAAAAATTGTTTTCCATAACCATTAATGTTGGTATATTGTATGTTCATTTTGTTGTAACCCGATATATATAAATATATATTTTTTAAAATTAAGTTTTATAAAATGTCATCAGAAAAATATGTTTGAAAAAAATCATGTCTGTATATACATTAAATCTTTTATATTAGAACACACAATGATTTAATAAAACAAATTTATAACTTTATTCCACTTTTATTTTATGACTGGACCGGTTTCAGCTTATGACGGCCATCTTCAGACTAGTACAAGTTGTTGTTAACCTACGGCTTATATACTATTTTTGGGGATGTCAGGGGTAGTAAACAACGATTTTACTTTAATTATATTCATCAGTATTGTTGCATGATTTTAATAGTTACAGGGTAAAAGCTACTTTTAATTTTTTGGTATTATTATTTTATATATCTATCTGGAATATTTATTTATTTTATTTAATATTTAAGACCCAAAATAGTATATAAGTCGTAGGTTAACAACAACTTGTACTAGTCTGAAGATGGCCGTCATAGGCTGAAACCGGTCCAGTCATAAAATAAAAGTGGAATAAAGTTATAAATTTGTTTTATTAAATCATTAAAATGGAATTCCACCACGAATTAACAGTTTCAAAATTAGAAAGAACACACAATGATGTGATCTAACTTATGATAAATAAATAAATAAAATTCATAAGTCTTCGGTACCTGATTGGATTCTGAAAAAAGGTAACTCAATGCTCTCACTGAGTTACCTGAAGCGACAAAAAGCCAAAAAAGTCCCAAAGTTGTTTCGCTTGAGTCAAGCCTTCTCCCAAATAGTAAATATATTTTACATGGATTAAGGGCCATAAAAGTCTTCAGAATCAAACGAGAGTCAGAGCATTCAATGCAAAATAATAAAAAACTGCCTATTTAACTCATTTTTTCCCTTTTCAGTGTCAATATGTTATCATTGTGAAAGTACATATTAACTATTTAACATAGTATAAAGCTTTATTTCATTCACTTTGTTAATGATTGTCACGTATATAAAATAATAAATTAGTTTCATTATGAAATCAAAACTAAATTAATGAAGAAACTCAAAGGCAACATTTTGCGTCACGACTGCGAAATTTTTTTAAATATAACATTTTTTATACCTTCTTAACAGAAGCATTTTCCATTAACCTCAAAAAGTGTTCTTTTTGTCGTTTAAATAACCATGTAAATTATTTTTTACGCCTGCTGTCAGTTAGCTGTCAAATAATGCGAATAAAATCGAGATTTTTTTGATGCCAATTATAACAACTATCGAAGGGTAGTCCGTGGTCGAGTGGTAAGGCGCTCGACTACGAATCCAGAGGTCGCGGGTTCAAACCTAACGTACGCAAATAACTTTTATTAATATGTGTCATTACACATTTAATTAATGTGAAGTTATATATAGTATATTCATAGCACGTTCCAGAATGGTAGATACTCTAAGTATCGCCCTGGTAAAATACCACCATTCAGCTTCGAAACGTTACTTGGAATGGCTTTATCCATCTTCGGTAACTACGTCTGAATAGCCAGGTACTCCCAACCTTCCTCTTACCCATCTTGTTTTCCTCCCCACTACAATCAGCCTCACAACATACCCCAATATGGGATACCATAGTCTCACTGGCTCTATACGGTTGGGAACAGTTGGGTCTATTGTTAGGTATTCACCATTAACAAAAAAATTTATTAAAAAATTATCGTAGAAATAAATTAAATAATTTACCATTGGTTTGCAATTTTGCTAAACAACGTGCGCTAGCTAAAATTATCAAATTCAATGTCGCTTTTACAATCCTTTTTTTCTCATGTATAGCAAAAGAAATTAGTTTAAATATTCAAAGCCTTTTAAATTCACGTCAATAAATCAGAGCTGAGGAATAAATCCACTCAAGTCATTCGAGTGAGCAAATGTAAAATAACGAGCAGGTACCTTTGTGAATTTATTTCCCCCAATAAAACCTGTACAATCTATGTACCCACTACCATCGACTCGGGTACCGTTAGTCCGTAAGGAAACTATTGTCATCAAAGTCCGTAGAGTTATTTACAGCCACCACGTGATCTGGCCGCTAACGGCCGCTCGTATAACGGCCGCTAGATGGCGTTATGTTGTCGTTCGCACATTCGTTAAGGGCGAAAGCGAAAGGCAATTAATAAGGGAGGGAAAGTCGTAGATCAGGGGTGCTCTAGAGAGGTGGGAAAAGCAGGTGGAGAAGAATTGGAAAGCATTCAAGAAATAGCAAAGTTCAAGGTGTGAAAACAAATATAATTATTTTCTAAACCGTGTGTCTAGACGTTAGAAAAGACGTGGATTATTTATTTATTTAGACACTCCAAGGACAGCAAAATATTTTTGATGAATCACACAATTTTTCAATTTAAATGTGTACTTTTTTATAAAAAAGAAAGATACATATTCCTATGTTGTTACAAATAACCTGACAATATTTGAAAAACTCTTTCCTCCATCACATAATAAGCGGAAGATGTCGCTTGTGCAATGATAAAGGACTTAGCTAGCAGATGAATTAAACCCACGACGCAACGCCTGTATGGGAATCCTACGCTTTTGTCAACTCAGCTACTAACCGGTCAATTAGTATCTAATGAAAAAAAATCCAAGGCATGACAGAAAAAAAAATTGCTCACGGTGGTTATTGTACGTTTCAAGAGAACAACCGTCATTTACGTAGATATCAAATAGAAAGTTAAATGTATCGCGTTAAAAATATGCCACGAGTAAAAAATTGTTCCGCATCTTATTTATACCTAATGGCTTTTTTTTATTTTGTGGATTCTTTCGTAATCCTCTGCTAACTAGCTGGGGCTTGTTTAAATATCCCTCATAATGTCTATCTATCTAGTACTGCGGCTCAGCATCTGATGGTTGTATTTAATTGACTGAATTTAAGTTTACATTAAATGAGTTCTTAGAGAAAAGGTCTTAACTGGATAAAAAACCCCAAGGGAAAAATATCTACTTTGCGCATACTGGTCGTATTCCAGTGAAGTTGACTGTGCTTGCTAAGATGCTTACCAGATAAAGGTCCAAAAATATTCTGAGTTATTTTTACTTATTTTATGTTTATTTATGAACTAACGAACTATTGTCTAATTACAAAAATGCATAACACGAAATGCGAAAAAAGAGCAACAGAGAAAGAACAGCACACAAACAATAGTTTCATGAAGCAATGACAAAAATAGGACAAAATATACATTAGAAATACCATTCAAATCAAAGCCAAGGTCAAGTCAAAGTTTTGGCAGAGTTGTAAAGAATGACAAAAATCAATTAGACTGCTACCAAAAATGACAAGACCGTGGCTTGAGTTAACAAGTTTCTACATTCTGGACAGTGGAGAATGATACCCATAATTAGTAGAGTGATGATTGAGGAACAGTAATTCATTGTTTCTGAGTCTACGGCAAGGAATGTTGAACTGGATGAGTTGTAACAAAGAAGGTGAGTCCATTATACAATTTATTTATTTACGCCCGTTAGAGGCTTTTGTACAAAAGTTACCATTTTTTTTAAACATTAATCTCATTAGTGTAAAAAAAAATTGTAAAATAAAAATAATAAAAGAGTATTGAATAGCAGATTCAAAATATTGTAGATGAAATAGCTTATAATATTTTATAAATAACAGGTTCAAAAATATGGTAAGAGAAAATAAATAAAAATATATTAAATAACAGGTCCATATATTAGTTTAGCTCTGCCAGATGACAACAACTGTACTAAATTAGACTAATAGTTTGATATTGACGTGTTAAATATATCAGCGACATCGAAGTATGTGTTTCCCAGCTGTTGCATTCGTCACATGGGCGTGTTGAATTACGAGGTTGAAGCAGAATTGCTACAATAGTACGTTAGGTAATTAATTATATTCAAAGACTATTATATTATACTAACCCGAAAATACAGTCCACATAAAAATAATAATCGGTGAATCGACGCAATGTATTAAAGCTAGAAAGAAACAATTAGTTTTTTTTTCAGATATAAAAACACGATAGCGGCTTCATGTAGCATTTGGCTTAGGACTAAGACTGTTTGTACTTCAAAACAATCAATCACCATAGAGATATGTGGAACTTTAACCATAATCATATCCATAAATAACAGAATTGCTCTAATCAACACAGCTAGGTTAACCCGTTAGCATCTAAACTCACCAGAATAATAATATATTTTCATGCAAAAATCCGCGATCATCAATCCTCGATCTACTGCTAAACACTATCTACTGAAAACCATGTGCTCATTGTCATAAAATATTTATTTTTCTTCTGTTACTTGTTATATTTACACTGTTTGCGTTTTTAGAATCGTTTACTAATAATTAGCGATGGGAAAAGCTTCACAGATTTGTGAATGCTTCACGAATTGATACTTCTTAAAAATGAACCCTTCAATTGAAGTAACATATTAATCACAGCATTCCTCGTCGGGGGGGGGGGTTAAATAATAATATTTTCGGGGCAGCTCTCCCAACCACATAAATTGATGTATGTATGTGCATTATTCTATGGCAAAAATTATACCTTGTAGAAAAACGATGATAAATTGTCTATTACTGGTTTCTCTTCTATGGTTTACGGGATGACAGCTGTCAAAATTGTTTGAATCTTAAGAGTATTCAAGGTTTGAATTGCTAAGTGTACCATGACTTAAAAGGGATGATGTACAATGAGTATGCACAAGGAACTTGCAAAAAGCAAATGAAGTACTAGCAAAATTTCCAGTTTCTGTAAGAGCGATTTAAACTTCTTTCAGGGCTTGAGATACAATTTGAATATTCTTACTGTACACAGTTTGATACTTTGGTTAGCAATAGGGTGAATATTGCGCAAATGACGATTCATATTACAGGCATTGCCTCCCTTTATGGATATAACTTTAGAACAAAAGTTGCATTTGGCCTGGTAAACCCCAACTTCCTTAAAATAAGCCCATATTTCACTTTACTTTCTCGTTGAACGGCCATCCATAATTTTAGGTAGAGATTATATAGTCCTATAGACAAAACAAGCACAGAAATCATAAGCAACTGTCATGGGTACGTGCGAGGGAACGGATAACTAAAAAGATACTTCATTGATTCATTCATTCTTCGAACTAAAATCAAAGGAAGAAGGGAATGAACAATTGAACTGTGGATGATGCAATATTTCAGTCTTTCGAACGAATGAAAAATTGAAGTTCGAAGTAGATGCCATAGATCGTTCAATCGGAAGTACCACCTTAACCCTTTTCAATTGAAGTATTTGTTCAATGAAAAATGAATGAAGTTGGGACTGCTGTCAAAAGAAGTACTTCTTTGAAACAGTTCTTTCAAAACTGTCACAACGCTACTTATAATACTTGAATATTTATGTTTTAGGTACCAATATATTAACTGTCCTCAATCTAATTTCCTTTTCTTTGATTTGAAAAATATATTAATATGAACTCATACGTTTCATCTAAATTTTTATACTCTTAGCTTCTGGTAAATTGTTTTTTTAATCTGTCGATGTACACATGCACTGTTATACCCATATCTGAACCTTTTTCTCTCATGATTTATGATAACGATAATGATTTTAGATAGATTTAATTTGTACACATATTATATATTATTTTCTCCTTGTTAGTTAGTCTTATTAGCATAATCAATTTAGTATGAAGCGCACTTGAGGTGAAATATCACAAAACTGCGCTGTATAAGTTCACTGTTAATTATTATAAAACAAAAAAATCATCAATTTTTCACAACCCGTGACAAATATAAATAACTCATATTTAAATATCAATAAGTTTGGGTATTTTAGATAATTTTCTAGTAAATTTAGCGACAGCTTTTGAGTTTCACAAAGCGCCCTTGAGGTTATATTTCACAAAAATGGCGCCAAATAAATTAGTCAAGTATTATTTTTATAACAAAAGTATCAACACTTCGCTCTTCGTGTGAACCGGACTTACAACTTCCCATGTGAGTAGAGTCCTCCCCTGAAAGTTTCGTCTGAAGGTGGGCGGCGAGGTGGCGGACGAGGTGGGTGGCGAGGGAGGAAGGAAGGTAGACGTAATTCCGGACAAAACTCATTACCATTCGTCAAGTTGACCAAATGAAACGAGTGACCATTTAGTTTACGCGTTCGCCTGTGAGAGAGAATTTATTCGTGTGCGTTTTAGATTTCATCCGTATTTTATTAATTATGGCCTCTATTGTTTTTACGTTTTAATCAATTTTTATGTTTAGTATGTGCGAGTATTTTATATACACTTCTTTCGAACCAACATCTGTCTGTTAAAAGTGAAGCATTGGACATAATCATCTAAATACTTATTTTAGGGTGAAACTTAATGCAATGCATATGTGTGAGTACTGTATATTTGACATAACATTCGCTTCAACAATATCCATACCATAAGTATACAAAATGTTTTCATCACATTGGCCTTACTTCGACCAGTTTTTATTTATTCAAATTCGTTGTAAGCGTATTATATTAATATATGTTTATATATACATGTTTTTGTTTTAAAATATTTATGTTAATGTTATAAATTTGGATTTTGATATGTAAGTTCCATCGATAATAATAATAATAATACTGTTTTTTATAGCGCAGTTTTGTTATAGTTTACCTGAAGTGCGCTTCACACTAAATTACATAATTTTATATATTTTGCTTTGACTTAACCTTGACTTTGACTTGAATGTTCTTTCTAATGTATATTTTGTCCTATTTTTTTCATTGCTTCATTTAATATTATGTATGTGCTGTTCTTTCCCCGTTGTTTTTTTTCCATTTCGTGTTTTGATTTTTTTTTGTAATTGGATAATAGACAGCCTGCATGATCGAGTGGTAAGACGCTTGACTACAAATCCAAAGGTCACGGGTTCGAACCCGGCGTGCGCAAATAAATTTAATTTAATTAATATGTGTCGTAACACATGTAATTGATATAAATATAATATAGTGTATTTGTGGCACGTTCCAGAGTGGTAGACACTCTAAGTATCGCCCTGGTGAAAGACCACCATTCAAATTGAAACGTTGCTTAAAATGGCTTTAGCCGTGTTTAGTGACCAAATTTCAAGCCAAAGTACTTCCAAGTACTTCCCCAGCTTCCCCTTCCTCATCTTCTTCCCCTCCCCACTACCTTCAACCTCACAACATACCCCTATTGGGGATGCCATAGTCTCACAGACTCTAGACGGTTGGGAGCAGTTGAGACTCTTATGCGATACTCACGTAAAAAAAAGTCCATCCGTTTATAAAAAAAAATACATGACAAACATGTATGCAATTTAAAACTATCTAAAATAGTGAAAAACTGTTCTGATATAAGTATAACAGTGTATTTTTTCATCAACAGAATTGTAGATAATCTAAGTATCGTCCTGGTGAAAGACCACCATTCAGAATCGAATGATTTTCAAATTAAAAATCTATTTATCTTTTCACGCATTTGCTGTCAAATTTCAAAATAATTGTATCGAATTATAAAGGATGTAAGAACTCTTTTAAAGTCCCTTGTATTGTTTCTCCCGCAGTCCTGCCCACTCTATTAGTAGCGAACTACCCAAGTGCTTAAGGGAAGAATGAAACAAGGACGTTCGTAATGTTTTCATATATTAGAAGTAATAATTAAAAGTAACTACCTAAATCTTTGCTTGACAAAAAAATACTGTTTGGTTAAAGTTATATGAAAATGTTACGTTATTTTCCTTACTCAATACTTGCACTTATTATCAATTTTCTTCATTCTTGACGCAATGCGAACTAATTAACTAAAAAATTTCAGATACCATGTATCTACGGCTGAGGAAACAGACCGCTATCAGTGACGTGTAGAGCGCATGGGCAATTGAGAAAGAACATTAAAAAGCATAAAAAATAATAGTATACAACAATAATAATGAATATAATTATCATTTGATACTGACTAAACACAATGTATTAATGGAAACCTTGTCATCAATTCAAGTATTGACACGGAAAATTAGCTTACTAAAGAAAATACGGTCACTCAGAAAGTATTATAGCCTGCTGAAATCACCTATTAAGTAACATATATTGCTCATTTATTTATTTATAAACTTTATGTAATTTTTTTATGATAAAATAAAATATTATTATTATTTAGATCTTCTATTTTTAGTGACAACTGATTCGGCGAAGAATGCCATTGAATTATTTTAAAAAAATATTTAATATTTAAATAATATCAATAATCTATCTGTTTCATATTTGTGTTTGGGATTATTGATATTATTTAAATATTTAATAATAAATAAGCATGCTTCAAACTTAATTCCAATTTTCATATTTATTCTCGATTTGGCTTACCAAATCGAGAATAAATATGAAAATTGGAATGTTATTAACTTCTTAAAGTTAAAAAATCTTCAGTATTTAAAAAAACGGATATTTATCCAAGGCACCATCTAGATATTCAATATGTGTTCGGGTAAAACTTTGAATATTATCAAAAGATGGCAGCCTAAAATCGGAAGGAATTGAAATATGAAATTGAAATATAATATTATTCCAATATTATTAAAAATATATTTATTTAGGTATTATGAAAGTTATAAGCTTTAACGCAAACCTATAGATTTTCATGACGGGTTTATTTATCAAAAGTCCTTTGGAAAAGTTGATTTTGCACGTCCCTGGCTATCGTTAAAACTTACCTCGTAAGTAAGACAGGCTATTATTTGGCGGAGGGACATCGGTCATTCTCTTTAGGACTACCGCTATTATACTGGGGGCTATACGTTACTTATTTGGGGGTCTCCCATGCTGTACACAGCTTCTGTGGGCGGGTAGATTGAGAAAACTTTACTGTACCAGAAAATCAGAGTACAACACTCTGTGATCGACAGAAATTAAAAGTCACGGTACTGGGTTGTATAGTAAGAGTAATACCTAATTGCGCATAACTAATTACCAAGATTTTTTCTTATTTGGTAACAAGTTAAAAACGGATTTTTATTCTTATTATAAAATAAAAATATTTTCTATTTGGTAGTGTGGAATTTATTTATTTTACTTATGTATTTATAAAAGAGGAATGTTGGACAAAAGCTCGTATTTATACATTAAGATAAATTAAAAACAAAGATTTTATCTGATAATTTAGCTTTCAAGAATATTTCACTGAAACGAAATTCTAATTTCAAATCAAATATTTTTAGTCTCATTTTCGACCCCATGGCTCGTATTTTGCCGTAAATTTGGTAATGCTTCTATTTTTTTACTTTTTGAAGGTTTTTTTCAATGAACCGAAAACCTAAGAATTTTTAGTAACACAACATTTTCAGTGCACATATTAAGTTCTTTGCATTCGGTACATACTCTCTGAAAAAATGATTTTAAATTATGACCCCCAAAGCATTGTGCCCGTAAAACTGGTATTTTTTCCAAAAGAGTTATTTTGGTATTTTTTTTTCATTAATGATTCTTAAGACCATCTCCAGATCAAATTTCAATCACTTCTATTCCTTAAGGCCTAAGAAAACGGCATTTATTATCCGACCCCAAGGTTCACAAATTGCCCGTAAAATATGTGTGATTTTTTCACAAGTGCCATATTAAGTATTTTTTTCATATAACCGTCTTTGGACCAACATTCTTACAACAAATGCAAAATATCAATCCATTGCTTTCCATAGATCCAGAGAAAACGGCTTTTCATTTCCTACCCGAAGGCTCGCATTTTGCCTGCAAAGAAGGGGGATTTTTTCACAAGTGCCACTTTTGGGTGATTTTTTCATTTAATCATCTTTCGATCAAAATTTTAAAAACAAATATAAAATATCAATCCATTACTTTCCATAGTTCCGGAGAAAACGGCTTTTCATTTCCGACCCCAAGGCTCGCATTTCACCCGCAAATACGCGTGATTTTTCCATAAGTGCTACTTTTGGGTGATTTTTTATTAAAATCAAATTAAAACCAACACTTTAACAATAAGGACAGAATATCAATCCATTCCTTTTCATAGATCCGGAGAAAACGGCTTTTTATTTCCAATCCCAAGGCTCGCATTTTGCCTGCAAAGATGGAGGATTTTTTCAAAAGTTCTACTTTTGGGTGATTTTTTCTTTTAATTATCTTTTGACCAACATTCTAACAACAAATACATAATTTCAACCTAATCCTTAACATAGACCCGGAGAAACGGCTTTTTATTTCCGACCCTAAGGCTCGCATTTAGCCTGCAGAAATGGGTGATTTTTCCACAAGTTCTACTTTTGAAACATTTTTTCATTAAATTATATTTGGACCAACATTCTTACGAAAAATACAAAATATCAAGTGACTTTTTAAGAAATCATTGTTTGGTTATATTAGGATTTTTTCTTTAAATCTTTTTCGGACCAAGAATAGTACAAATTCAAAATTATTATCCGTTCAATAGTTCAATTGTGAAAAATGTGAAATAAGATTCCCTCGCCACCAATGTTTGATTTCGGAACGTTTCCTCTATCCGATTTAAAAGGTCAGAAATTGTCTTCAATAACAGTACAAGTTGCAATTACTTCTGACCCGGTGCTGTGTCACCCAAAAGTAACATTAACAGCGACCTGAGTATACATATGGAAAACTGTCCATTATTCTAAGAACTTCCCCCAATGGCTTTCAGCATATCGAAGCATTACCGCCACCTCGGCAAAATTTCCACATTATCATACCGGAATAACACCCTTCCGTCCAACTTATCTTAGGTTTTATCCTCTATCGGATGCTGTGCTCTTGTTCCTCCTGAAGGAAGTACGAGCGGGGGGGTTGACCAGTAGCCCTTTGTCCATAAATCTGCCAACTTTATTGATCTCATCTTCTCACCTGAGTAGTGAATAAATACAAAAGAAATATTGCGGTGTCTACCCCTTCTAATCTCAACGTCTTTTGTTAGGGTTGTTATTTCAGGAAGCAAGGTAGGGTAGGGATCACCTGCTTATTTCTAATTGCTTAATAAACATTATGTTAATCTAATCACATATCGATAATGAATGCATATGGTTGGATACGCAATGTAACCTAACTCAATTAATTACTTTTACGTTCTACAATTTATTATGTTTTAAATTTTTGACTAGCTGAGTGGACAAACGTGTTAAATTCCAACCCAGGCGTCGCGGGTTCAATTTCTCTGTCAGCTAATTCCTCCACCCATTGACAAGCAACATTTTTCATTTATTATAGTATGAGTTTTTCAAATATTTTCAGGTTATTCGTAATCCGAGAGTGTTTGTCTCTCTTTCAAAATAAAAGGCGTATGTTAAAAAAAATCGGTTGTTTTCTATTTCCTAAAACAAAATGTATATTTTCCTCTCTTACTTACCAAATTATTGTGGCAATTTTTCACCGTGAACAGTTACACACAAAATTCATGAATTGTTTTTTGTTTTGTGGTTTGGGTTTGTCATCAAAAGATGTATTATTTTTTTAAGCCCGCAACAATTATTATTTTTGGATATATTGCAACTCTCCATAGCTCATGACTAAATGACATTGCTAGCTGAAAATAGTTGTAATAATCTTGGCATAATTCATTTCACAGATGTCACAATAATTATTATTACTACTTCAGAAAACAGATTCCAGCTTTTTTATATAAAAAAAGTATTAGACATCAGTCAATACTAATAAGTCTTAGTTGTTAATCTAAATAAGTCACTAGTCATAAGTTTTAGTTATTAGTCTACATTAAATTTTATGTCACTAATCATAAGTTTTAGCTGCAATTATAAAATTATAGTGTTTATGTTTGTTTATGTTTTTTTTAAATTATGTCTTAGTGATTGAGTTGTAGGTTATGTTAAGTTGTAAATCGCCCTTGAGGTGATATTTCTTTCGTGAAAACGGCGCTATAGAAATCATTATTATAATTATTTTGATCGGCGACCTTTTAAATCGCTTTCAGTCAAAATTTCTAGTTGTTTTGTACAGGTTTATACAACATTTTGCGAAAAAATTCTTTCGCATTTTCCCTAAATTTACGCCGATTTTCTCCCGCAGAAGAAAGCCTCCCCCGCAGCATATACGCCGAGGCTTATTAGCGATGTAGATAAGGAAGTCTCCGGTTTGTCTTTTGACGTAGCTTTTATCTACAGTTCCCCAGAGGAGGGTCATATATTACCCTAAACTGTCGGCTGAGAAAAACTTCTCGCCAAATACTTGCCTGCGTTATGAATTATGGCACCGCGGGTGGCGAATACGTCCCGGGTAGTAGGAGTATTGTAAGGGTAGTGTGTTTCTTCCAACTAATATTCCAATATTCATCACGGGAGGATTTATTTGGGGACCGTTTATCTGTATTGTCTCCTCCGTTTTACTTTTGGAAGTGAGATTTATTAACTTGTCGCCAATCTGACCTTATTGTGTTTTTAATTTACTTTGAAATAAATGCATGAGGTTTATTAAAATATTAACTGTCGTACCCGGCATTGCTCGGGACGGCTTGGAGTAAAGTTTTAAAGTTCTGAATTCTAATAAACTCGGTGTAATTGGAAGGTGGAGATTTTTTTTTATTTTTTATTAAAAAAACTTATTATATACAGATATGACGACCTTCATGGTAGAGTCGTAAAACGCTCGACTACGAATCCAGAGGTCGCGGGTTCAAACCAGGCGTGCGCAAATAAAATGTATCTAATTAATATATATCAAAACATATTTAATTCACATAAAATAATATACGTTCCAGATTGGTAGTATCGCCCTGGTGAAAGACCACCATTCGGAAGAGAAAATTTGCTTTAAATGGCTTTAGCCGTATTTGGTGAGCAGGTCTGCATAGCATAGTCTCAACTTTTCTCTTCCCTGTCACCTTCCCCTCCCACTACTTTTAGCCTCACGATATATCCCATTTAGAGATGCGATAGTCTCACTGGCTCTAGACGGTTGGGACTCTTATGCGGTATTCACTTTTAAAATAAATAAAAAAATAATCACATTGTAAGATTACACAAACCGGTTTCGGCACAACCCTGATTAGGGTCAAGGGAGAAATATGTATTAATATTCAGTTTATACTGTCCTCGATTGATGAAAGATGTAGCAGAAGACCTCCAAGTTTGTGGCTTCGTAATACAATTTACTGTTACGAGTGCAATGGCTAAGTTGTTTTGGGCCAGTCTCCAGGGTGAAGATTGCTCTGATGATAGACAACCTCTGGATGGGAAAGGGTAAAAAAGAAGAAAAAAATATATGTTTGCACCGCACAGAAACTTGCTGAAATCGTTGGGGTGTTCTGTACATTATTCTAGATGCGTAGATACTTGTTCTGTTTGATGATGATCTTCATGGCCGAGAGGTGCTTTTCCTGGCTCCGAATCTAGAAGTCGCAGGTTTAAAACTCGATTCGGGCAATCATTTTTGTTTCTAAATGCACATACATTTAATAAATAATATCACATACACCAATAACGTATGGTAGATATGTGTGCACCGCGTTCCAGTGTGTTACGTACCTCTCAGAATCGCCTTGATGGAATAACTTATATAATAACTTTATTATTTAAATAAAAAATATTTTAGTTTTAAGCCACTTTATTTATACACATATAACATTCGACCGGTTTCGGTTAAACTTAACCTTCTTCAGGAAAGTATATATATAAATCAGTTTATATATATACGTTCCTGAAGAAGGTTAAGTTTAACCGAAACCGGTCGAATGTTATATGTGTATAAATAAAGTGGCTAAACTAAAATATTTTTTATTTAAATTATAATGTCAAGCCACAAAGTGATTGCTTCCTTCGATAAAATAATAAATTTATTCTTATTTTAATCTTTCTTTTCTTTTCTCCTTTATTTTTTTTTTTATTTTTTCTTCCTTTTTATTACTTTTTTACTTTTGTGCACAACCTAAACAATATCTATAAAATGCCACCTCCATGTAATAACTTTGTACTAATTTTCATTTAATTTCATCTTTCATTTATTTTCTTCTTTTTCCTTTTTTATTACTTATTATTTTATTTTTATTAATTTTTAACATTTAATATTATTTAATTTATGTACTCTACGTCTGTCTCGACACAGAAATATCCTAGTGAGACAGACATGGACAAACCCACTTTTTTTTTAATATTTTAATAAGAATAAATAAATAGCACCATTCTGAATCGAAAGTTGCTTGGAACAGCTTCACCTTCCTCTTGCCTATTACATTTATTCTCCCAATATTCCCCAATTTCTGTAAAAAAAAACGTGAAATATAATGTCATCAAGCCCCCCTATTCTCGATGGAGTTCTGCCATCCCAAAAATAACTTCTCTAAATACTTTATTTAAAAACTACAAAAGGGAAATTCATTTCATTCACCCTGATCAAAAAACATTTACTCACTTCTTATCCTTTCGACCAGGTGCCCGTGCATTTGGACCTCGCCCTCTCACACTCCCGCGCGAGGTACGAGAGAGCGGATGATCTAGAGTTGATCGTTAAAAAGCTTCCACATTAGCGGCTGAGCCTTTACATTGTTTTATTGATATTTCAGTTCGAAAACGATCGAGAAAGGGACGCACAATCGGACTCCGGGGGCGCACTACGCCGCCGCCAATTGATGTGATATTCATTGCGATGCAATATAAACTCAGTGGCGGACTAAATTCTAAAAATTTAAGAAAAAAAAAGAAGAAAAAAATTTCGCTTAATCAACCAACGCTAATTGCTGCAACCGGAATCTTTCTTTCTTTTTGAATAATTTATTGATATGGCACAACAAATTATTGTCTTATCTTTTTTAAAAGAATAATTAAAATCGTATCGTTCTATGTTTATGGGAAAAACATACTAAAAAGTTTAGAATAGAAATTTCAGACACAAAAGTTTTTGCTGTGACAAAAAAATAAATGTCATGCTTCAAACATATATTTTTAGCACAACGGTCGGAAACACTCAAAGAAGTGTACCAGACTTCCTTCAACCACTTTAGTTTTTTAGTTTTTTAGTTTTTTGTTTTTGTATTTTTATTTAAATGTATACAACTAATTTTTTCACACATCTAGTAAGAAAAACATTTACACATTTCACAATAATAGAACAAAGCATATACGAGTAAGGTTACTATACAGCAGATATAAATTGAAATCTTAGTAACTTAAGAATCATAGGTTTTTTTAACATATTCAGCACAAATCTTACGAAAAGTGTCAAGATTTGAGGCTTCTTTTAAGGCATTTGGAAAGCTTTAGTACTTGTGAATACACTATTTTCTCTTTACATCTGCTCTAAATATTCAAACCATATTTTTTAATACAAAACAGAGAACAGAGAAATAGTATAATACATTAATTATCATGTAAAGTGTTTTTTAGCATATATATTTTTTTTTATCTAAAAGATGTATCCTCATAAAAAAATTGTGCTTGTATATATAGGGGGTGTTATTTATTTAGTTTCTAATAAACTATCGTAATGATTTTTTTAAATATTTATTTTCAGTTTTCAGTGTTGTTTTTTTATTGTATTTTGAATTCTTTGAGATCATTATTAATCAATCTTATTTTTATATTTTCCATAACTTTATAATTTCTCTTTACGCTTAAATCTGCAATTCATTCTTTTTGGATCACAGAATTCGTCATCCCATTTCTACTGCATTCTGCATGCTTTCATCATTACTTTATCAGCTCCATACCTCACAATTGTCAAATATATCTTCTGTACTAAACAAAATAAACCTAACTTCATAAAATTATATTTTTCGTATACGAGGCCTGTTCAAAAGAATAGGTGAATTTTGAATTTTCGAGAGCTGCGTACATTCGACTATCGATTTTTTTTTATTATGTTGGAACACATATGTTTATCATATGTTAGCATTATCAGCCATTTTGAATTAGTGGTTTGTTTTTGACAACTGGAAAGGTTGGTCACGTTTTTGTGTGTTCTTCGATTTTTTACTTTGAAAAAAATAGATCAAAGAATATGTATTAAAATGGAATAAAGTGCTCCAACACACTTAAAATGTTGACTGTGGCATTCGGCGAGTCTACTTTGTCTCAAAAAAGTGTTTATAAGTGGTACAAGCACTTTACAGAACGCCGAGAAGATGTTAATGACGATGAGCGTCCTGGAGTTGTGGAAAAACAATTTTTTATTTTTTTTTTGATTTATTTGATTTATTTTGTTACATACATTTAAAAATTACAGAAATAATAAAATAATGTAGACATAACAAAAAAAATCCCACATAGGCAAAAGCCAGTGCGTGGGTATACTAATTCAAATCATAGTTATAGCTCTCTATAGTTACATTTTACAGTATAAGGTACATTTCAAATTAAGTAAAAAAAAAAAATAATAATAATTTTAAAAAATATATATATATATATTATTGTTATTATTATTTTTTCTTTTTTTTTTTTTTTTTCAAATTCAAATTCAAAATCACAACAGATAAGTTAGTTAATTTTTTAGAATTTAGCACTTATAGTATGAAGAGGCTGGTATCTTTTGCTTTTATCCAGTTTTTTATTACATTTTTGTATGTATTTAAGGAAGTTGTATTTGAACACTTAAAATGTAATGAAAGTGAATTATACATTTTTGGGGCAATGAAGTATGCATGTCTCTGCGCAAGTCTAGTCTCTTTTGCAGAGAGGTACCTCCAGTACATTATTTATTCTGTTGCTGTAACGATTTTCATTTTTTGCAAATAGTTTACTTCGCGAAAATATGTACTTTAGGCACTGTATACAATAAATTTTTCTTATATCTAAGAGATCAGCTTCTTGGAATAATTGTATGGAGGGGTATGTAATGTTTTTATGCAACATTATTTTTATTATTAATTTTTGAGATATTTCTAATGGCTTAATATGAGTATTATAAATACCCCCCCAACCGATTATTCCATAAGATACTGATGACTGAACCAATGCATGGTACACCAATTTCATTATTTTTATGTCAACTATGTTATTTAATCGTTTAAAAATGTAAGTTAAATATCTTAGTTTATTTACAAGCTTTTCTACATGATTCGTCCGTTTGAGTTGACTATCTATTGTAATTCCTAAATATTTGACTGTATTTCCCGATTTCATTTCTACACAATTAGAGCATAAAATAGGGTTGCAGTTATTGTTATGGAACCTTATATTTAGGTTAGTTAGAGGTGCAGCCTTTTTGGTATTATAGAATGGAATATAAAATCATGGATTTTATTCTTTCATCCATTTTTTTTCAAAAGTGAAAAATCGAAGTATACACAAAAACGTGACTAACCTTTCCAGTTGTCAAAAACAAACCACTAATCCAAAATGGCTGATAATGCTAACATATGTGTACCAACATAACAAAAAAAACGATAATAGAATGTACACAGCCCGCGAAAATTCAAAATTCACCTTTTCTTTTGAACAGGCCATGTAAATCTCGTATCATAGAAATCCACGAGCCGCCCCCGGATGAATGCGGCCGACACCGCTTGATGCGACACTTGGGGCACATGCCAGTGATTGAGGGTTAGTGCCCCACATTTTTTACGGTTTTTACCCGCACGCCACTGAGCACCTCTAAATATTTGATTTTACCGCCCGGAGGTGCCGCGATGGACTCCAAATGGACACACTTAAGACTGGAACAAATGGTTACGTTTTTTCGTAAATAAAATAACTTCTTTGGAGCCGTCAACCCACGTAATGTAGCAAAATTTCTAGGATATTCGGATTACCTCTTTTTAAACATTAAATTAATTCAGCTAGTCAAAAAAACTAGTGAATACCAAATTACTATATATGTAATATATAACTAAAAACTAAATACAATTTAGCATTTGCAAAATCAAATTCGGAAAATGCTACACGTAAGATCGTGGCGTTTTGACGTTTTGTAAATTAGTTAATTTTTGATGGAACCTTATTCAAAGAGATATTAAATGCTAACTAACTAACAGACGAGAGGCACACATTCCTTGCTTAATTTACATTCATACAAACTCTTCTATTATTCTGACTCTTGACATGGCCCGACTCAAGTATTTGTTTTTTTTTTTTTTGTGAATACCGCACAAGAGTCTCCCGTCTAGTGCCAGTGAGAGTATGGCATCCCCGATAGGGGTATGTTGTGAAGCTGAAGGTAGTGGGGAGGGGAAGAAGATGTGGAAGAGGAAGGTTGGGAAGTATCTGGATATTCAGATCCGACACCAAACACGGCTAAAGCTATTTCAAGCAACGTTTCGATTCTAAACGGTGGTCTTTCACCAGGGCGATATTTAGAATATCTACCACTCTAATTTGATTCACTCGATCGTGCCATGTCTTCTTCGGGCGTACCCGCCTTCTTCTTCCATTCTCTTTCGCGTCATATATTTTTTTCACACTCCTGCCTCCGTTCATTCGTTCTATATGCCCAAACCATTTAAGCGTCCCTTTCTTGATCCTATTCATTACGCTTACATCAGCTTTGGATTGCACGTGGTTTTAAGTGATGTAGAAATACACGAATCGATTGTGTACCATTTGATATTTGTTTAATACACACTAACCTTATTATGTTTCAAATGGGATGGGACTCATTAAAGCTTTATTTTAATATTAATTATTTTAAAAAATACTGTTTTTAATTTTTCTTAAAAATAAAATGACGGTCTCCAAAAAGGTTTCTGTAGCTAATTGGCAAAGAGGTTACTCTCGGATAGGGTAGAGGTTCTGAGGTTAAGACTCGGTCGCAACCATCTTTTTATTTTCTGTGTCCGTTTCATATTTTGTTGCAACCTATTGATATTGTTTCAATAATTAACATTATTAAAATAAGGAAGCGTCAGTAACTTCATTTCGAAACCCTGTTCAATTGAGGCCATCATGCATTAACAGTTTTAAAGTGAGAAAAATATTCTTATTTTACTTTATTGTAATTGGTAATATGTTTTTTATGGCACGTCATTTTTTTCTGGGGTTTTGAACTGAATAATAATTCAGTTCAAATACTGTAATTAAAAGACACGGTTGTATCCGAAACTAGTTGGTTTTAAAATTAAATAAAATAAACCAAAAAAAAAGTTTTTTTTTTTTTTTAATTTACTGAAATTGTAAATTTTGAACAATCAAGTGTAATCTAATATATCTATGAATAATTTAATATCACCTTTGAGATCTTTGTTAAAAATATATATATTATTATTTTACATTGGCAAAGGGGCTTATGCGACACTTTGGTCAAAAATGAGTTAAATATACAGTGTTGGTCAGTTTTTTTTTCTGCATCGAATGCACTGACTCTCGTTTGATTCTGAAAAAATTGTGGCACTTCAGCCATACAAAATATATATTTACTATTTGGGCGAATGCTTGACTCAAGCGACACATGTTAGTGCCTTTTTTGGCTTTTCGTCGAGTAAACTTTTTTTAAATCCAAGCATGTATTGAAGACTCGTAAATTTTATTGTAAAACAAAAAAAACTTAAAGTGCTCTGGTGTAAGCTTTCCAAAATGACGCTTCAGCCTTTTGCCTTTCCGGCGGCGTTATTATATTATAATTTAATGAATCCTGATCCAATCAACATAAACCAGGCAATGACACCAAAGATATTAATTTACCACCAGCCTGAAAACAATTATTATAACTGGTCAAGAGCTAGTCAGGCAGTGGGTTCTGGGGACTTGCGGGGTTGTTACTTTTCGTTTTGCCTCTCGGAGGAGATAGCACGACCTCCCGGTTGAGATTGCGGACACGCAAGACCGTGTTAACCCACACGGGCTGCTGCGCCGATACGCAGGCGCGGGTACCATCCTTTAATGCAGATCACGACATGAAATTACACGTTTATTTATAATTAACAGAATAGAAATCATTTGAGATGTAATGGGTACTTACTGGAGGCGGGTAATTTCAGACAGGGAGTTGGTAGGTTTATGCATTCTGCTTTTATGAGAGATCTCACGAGCGAAGAAACACGTTTAGATAGTACAGTAAAATATAGTACGACATGAATTTACAGGTAGAAAAACATGGTGAGACATCAATTGATAAGTAGAAAAACATTGTAAGACATCAATTGTTAGGTCGAAAAACATGGTAAAACATCAATTTATAGGTAAAAAAAAAGTTTAAGACATCAATTGAAAGGTAGAAAAACTTGGTAAGACACCAATTGATAAGTAGAAAAACATGATGAGACATCGATTGATAGGTAAAAAAAACTTGGTAAGACATCAATTGATAGGTAGAAAAATATTGTAAGACATCAATTTATAGATAGAAAAACATGATGAGACATCAATTAATAGGTAGAAAAACATGGTAAGAAATAAATTTAAAGGTAGAAAAATATGGTAAGATACTAAATTAGTTGGTGGAAAAACATTAAAAAAAAACAATAAATCTTTGGAAAAACATTTTAAAGTTAATAATTAATGTTAGGAAAAATTTGTCAAAAATCAACTAATGGGTGTAAAAACGCCGTCAGCTAACAACTGGTTAACGTAAAATGGTGAATAATTAACTAATACATGGAAAAACATGGTAAATAAAAAAGCTTATTGATAGACCAATGTGGTAAGGTGGCAACTAAAGATGCTAAAACTAGGCAAATAAATAACTATTTACAAATATTTTTCCGAATAACTTGAAAGTAGTCAACTAATAAAATTGAGGAAGTCAAATGGTAGTAAAATATGTAATGGACGAAGAAACGTGATCAGTTTTTCAAAATATGAGCAAAGTAACATGATAAACAAACAATCAATTGATGGAAAATATTATTTTGATTGGTTAGTAGCTGAATGGATAAATGCGTCGGATTCCCACCCGTGCGTCGTTGTTTCAATTCCTTTGCTACCTAAATTTTTCATCATTGCACTAGCAACATTTGCAAAAAAAGAAAAACATGGGAAATATACTACTTAATTAAAATGATATCGAGTGTGCATAAAAAATTTCATCCTTTCAAGGAAGGACATCATTTGATTAATGATATATTTAAAAAAGGGGATAAGTAAAGAATTCCTCTCTTTTTCACTGTATTAATGATTTTTGTCTGACTCGGCTAGACCTGGGCGTGGCTAGGACTAGGGCTAGGGTATGTATACATGCATTCATAGCACATGTCGACATAATATTTTTGTTTATTTGGATAACCACTTTTTCACAGTACTGTTATAAAGAAAAATATAGCATATAACCTAAAAAACCGTTTAGTTGTGTTCAGTTTAGTCGCAAATCAAAACATGTGGGCGGAGTCCCCGGAGACGCGGGAGACCAAGAACATCCTTACAGTACATAAAAGCGGTGTGATATTTTTGTTGTATCCTTCCCTCTCATGGTGTACGACCTAAAAACCCTAAGACAGTGATTTATCGCAAGTTTGTATAGGTTGGGTAAAAATAATTAGCTGTCTCTCCATACATTGTTACTCTAAGGCCAAGGTTGTTTTTAGTTTCTTGCTATTTTTTTTTTCACATTTGTTTTTTTATATTATTTGAAAATAAATAAGCATTAATGCTTTAAGGTTAATTCCGATTTTAATAAGTTATAATATACAAACTGTCCACCATGTCTGTGGCTCTGCCAGCCGATATATCGTTTGTCGCTACGAACCCACCTCCTGCCTCCCACCTCCCATCTCCTTGCTCCACTCACAGGTCAGAAGTTAGTAGTCCTCGGCTGCGACTGAAGACCATCTGATACCGAGACAAAGGTTTTAAAAACACTGTATTCTGCAGTTCTTACACGCTGATATCTACATACTCGTGCACACACTATGTTATTATTATTTCCAGCTAAAGGCTGCGTACCACCTCACCACGAGGGACATTGAAACAAAGTGAAAGTTTTTTATTACCTTAATTTTTTTGATAATCAACTGTGTTCACTGTTAGGTCAAAGGCGTTATTCCAAATTTCATGCAAGCAAACTTAGACCTTAGTATTTTGAACATTGTCACATTTTACACTGTCGCGAATCAATGGGTTTTTTTTTATTTATATGAATACCGCACAAGAGTCTCAACTGCTCCAAACTAGACCTGGACGTGGCTAGGACTAGGGCTAGGGTATTTATACATCCATTCATAGCACATGTCGACATAATGTTTTTGTTTATTCGTATAACCACTTTTTCACAGCATTGTTATAAACAAAATTATGGCAAATAACCTAAAAAAGCGTTGAGTTATGTCCATTTATGTCGCATATCAAAAAGTGAGGGCGGAGTCAACGGAGACGCGGGACACGAAGAACTTCCTTACAATACTCTAAAGTGGTGTGATAATTTGGGAAATTTTGTTGTCTCTTTCTTTCTCATAGTGTACGGCGTAAAAACTCGGGGAAATTGATTTATCCCAAGTTTGTATATGTTGGGTAAAAAGAATTAGCTCTCTCTCCATTTATTGTTACTCCAAGGTTACAACTCATCCAGTTAAACATTCCTTGCTATAGACTCAGAAATAATAAATTGCTGTTTATCAATCATCACCCTACTAATTATTATCATTCTCTACTAATGGGTATCATTCTTTATTGTCCAGAATGTCGAGACTTGTTAACTCAAACCATGGTCTTGAAATTTTTGGTACCAGTCTAAATGATTTTTGTCATTTTTTTACGATAACAATTTTTGTAGAATACAATTTACTATGTCTAACAAAACCTTGTTCAAGCTTTGACTTGAATGTTCTATAAAAAGTTTATTTTTGTCGTATTTTTGTCATTGCTTCATTCAAATATTATGTATGTGCTGTTATTTCTCTGTTGCTCTTTTTTACTCATTTCGTGTTGTGCATTTTTTGTGATTGTATAAAAATAAAATAAAACTTGTGACAAGAGACAGTTTCAATAGCAGGTATTAATTATTTTAACTATTAATAAATTGCATTGCACTCCTCTCGCATCCCAGAGATGAATATCTTAAAATGCCACAGCATCCCTCTTTGTGAAGAGCCTGCAATATATTTGTCTTTAAACGGCTTCACAATGTTCCGATCTTAAGATATCCTCGTGCTGGGTTCACACTTC
This sequence comes from Drusus annulatus, assembly GCA_022651775.1. NCBI lineage: Eukaryota > Metazoa > Arthropoda > Insecta > Trichoptera > Limnephilidae > Drusus > Drusus annulatus. The sequence continues at coordinate 734,938 of JAGWCC010000079.1, forward strand.
CCGCGACATGGCTTTGTTTTATAAAGGAGATGAAATCAATCTGTGATTACATTCCTGGTACACAGATGGCAGTTTCTTGTGAACATTTACTTTTACTTTAGTGCCATACCATATACCATCGTTGTGAACGTTTACTTTTACTTTAGTGCCAAATACCATCGTACTTGGAAGAGTGAGTTTAAATTCAAAGCATGGGAACCGATGTGTCGATTCTGGATTTATTCTAAAATATTAAAAAGTATTACCTACTAGTTACTAAAGTTTTTCTTACTATTAATGCTTTATATGGCCAGGCATTATTCGCGAATAGCTTATTCTACATTCAAGTTATTATTTATCAACGGTTCAGAGTTTTTGGAGCGAAAACGTAGTAGTTATAAAAATAAACAGGCTAGGAGTAATGTGCAGTGAAAATGATAGAATAATAGACCAGTTAGTAGCTGATTAGACAAACGCGTCGGTTGGCGTTAAAATATAATAAATTCACAATTTAAAACAGACTGTTCTTTTGTTTTAATATAATGTCAAACCACAAAGAAAACGAAAGAATAATCGTTTTAGGCTGATTTTTGGTGTAATAAATCAAAAAATTTAGTTAAAACCGCTTTTTCATGTACCGTGTGTGTCAATTCTTTATTCTACGTTTAGGTTACACGAAGGCAGCAAAATACCTGATTTGTTTTAATTTATAACGTCGGCTTTCAACTCTACAAGAATGTAATAATATTTAGATTTTTATTATTGAGTGGCTTTAGTAAATCAATGTCAAAGTGTTGGTTTTAGAGCAAAATTTTTCTAATTTGTTTTCGAAACATAGGTTTTCTTTGTAAAGCCAGTTACCACAAATTCCATCAACCAATATCCTTTTATATCAAGGCTGCGTAAACTATTAAAAGATAGAGACGGAGGTACGCAGTAGAGTGGGCGGATAGAGAGGGCGGCCATGGGGAGTGATAGACGTGGGTGGTTACTTAGGGGTGGGGGTGTATTGGGGAGATGCGAGGGAAGAAACTCTAACTCTTCTTTGCCACAGCTTTACGATATCGCTACCGACAGCCGAGGCACAGTGGCAGCTCTAAGAGAAGGCATCTTCAATATTTTTATCAAATTTAATGTAAGTTATATTTTATACCGGTGGTTTTAAAAAACACTCATTCGTAATTTAAATATTTATAATTGTATTTTCCATCGAATTTATTTTTCAAAATCGTCAATTACGGCTACAAAAGGATTATATAACCATTAATTTATATTTATATATGACCGGTTAGTAGCTGAGTGGACTAACGCGTCGGATTTCCACTCGGGCGTCGTGGGTTCAATTGCTCTGCTAGAAAAGTCCTCCATCATTGCACAAGCAACATGTTCCGCTTATTATGACGGCAGTAGGAGTTTTTTTTAATTTGTCAGGTTATTCGTAACCCGGGAATATTTGTCTTTCTTCAAAAAACCTTTTTTTTTCGTAGAAAGCAATCACTTTGTGGTTTGACATATTTAATGAAACTGAAATGATAAAACCACAGATTTTCTTTGATTTTTTTAAACTTTTATTTACGTTCTCAGTTGACGTTTTACCTCTTTCATTTCATATTATCTGTCTCTTTCTCTCTGTTCGTTTGTTATAATTTAAATGTTATAAAGCATTCATAACCACACACTGTGTATGTTTTGTTTTGTTAAATTTTGTACCCTGATTATGCTTAGGTTAAGCGAAACCGGACGGTCATATACATATATATATTTCATTAAAATGTTGTATAAATAATTATTTTAATTAACCCATCACCGTTCCCCTACACTGTCTTCTCAAGACAGTAAAGTATCCGGTGTCCGGCACGTGTGCTTCCGATAAAGCGTCCATAGCGTCTCGATGCCGGAAGTGCTCTCCGCCCTGCGGTACCCTTTACCTCCCTCCCACTCCCCCATGTCCTCCCCATCTCCCCCTTCATATTAGCCTTCTGAACACAATGACTTTATCGTGAAGTTGAGATTTTTCAAGTGAATTAATCAATAATTTACCAGTTTTTACACTGGAAAAGTACGGGCACAGCCTTAGAGCAAAAATATATATGAAGAGAGAGCTAAATATTGCTACCCGACCTATACAAATTAATTATTGAATTATTGATCAATAATATATTTATTTTACCTATTACCTGAATACATTAATACAAACAGTAAGTAATTCTATCGCTGAAATAGTAGATATATTCAACTGCACTGAATCTAGTTACAAGAAGGCTATAATAGCAAACCTCTTTCAAAAATACTAGTGTTAGTTTGCAATATAATATTTCTATCAACTGAAATATGTTTTCGGGTGCTAATCATTGTTATTTTTTATGTCACTATTATTTTATGTTTTATATCATATGTTATGTAAAAGCCCATGAGGGCGTATATAATTAAATAAATAAATATTATCATATTATTACTCGACGGCTTCCGTAATCGAGTGGTAAGACGTTTGTCTACGAATCCAGAGGTCGCGGGTTGAAGCCCGGCGTACACAAATAAATTTTATTTGATTAATATGGGTCATAACACATTTAATTAATTTAAAATTACATAAGGTATATTTGCGGCATGTTCCAGAGTTGTAGATACGTAATTAAGTATCGCCCTGGTGAAAGACCACCATTCAGAATCGAAACGTTGCTTGAAATGGCTTTAACCGTCTTTGATGACCATTTCTGAATTTTCAGGTACTACCCAATCTTCCTCTTCTTCATCTCCTTCCCCTCCCCACTACCTTCAGCCTCACAATATACACCGATTGGGAATGCCATATTTCCACTGGTTCCAGACGGTTGGGAGCAGTTAGGACTCTTGTGTGGTTACAACTGTAAAAACAAAAACAAAAATATACAATTTTATAAGCCACTGAAGAGATGATCCATAAAAGAGTGATTAAAGATGCAAATAAGACCATTTAAATCTTAGGCCCTAAACAAGCCTAAAATACAAAATGGCTTTAACCGTGTTTGATGACCCGATCTGAATAGCTAGGTGCTTCTACCGACCTTCTTTTTTCCATCTCCTTCCCTTCCTCACTACCTTCAGCCTCACAACATACCCTGATTAGGGATGCCATAGTTTCGCTGGTTCTTGGCGGTTAGGAGCAGTTGGATATATATTAGATTATTGTTTATTGGGTTGAATATAGGGATGGTTGGTTTCGGAAATTGGGTGTATCTGCGGTTCCAGTTACCGGTGACTGGCGGGGATCCGGTTATTTATCCAGCTATTTTTGGAACCAGTTCCTGGTGCCAGAAAAGTTCCACAAAGAAGGTTTTTATATTATAAAGAAACAATTCATGTAATGTTTATTTTTATGTCATGGGGGAGAGGTTGATAGCAATATTCTGAGAACGGAAAGAATTGGAACCGGTTCCTCGCCAATAAAAAATATGGGGGGGGGGCTAGCTATATTCTGGGAACGAAGCACTGGAACTGTGGAACCGGTTCCTCGTGAAAAGGATCTTTCCGCCAAAAAGCATTTCGTGGATATTCGCCATTTTTATTTGCCAAAAAAAGGAACGGGTTCCTCGAAGAAATAATATCGACGGTTCCAGTGACCGGCTTGGAACCGGTTCCTTTTAACCGAGACAGGAATATCGACCACCTCTAGTTGAACATTTCATTACAATACAATTTAAGAGAAAAATAAACTGTGTCCAACATGTTCCCATTTTCCTGAGTAGGGAGGAAAGCAGCCGTGGCCTAATGAAGATACAGCCTCCCGAGAGTGAGGATTTATCTCACCAACTTGTGAACCGCTGTCAGATTCTGCAAGAAGTGTCTTCTAAAAATGATTTAGTATGATTCATAGGGCGGTCATTCCTCTGCTGATAAATTGGCCGGAAAATAGGGGAAAGTGCTCGGAAAATGATAAAATGCCCTCGACTTCCTTATTCTTCCCTTTCTCCCGCCACCCCCTTGTATCCCGCAGCGTGCAGCATCCGGCTGATAACATCTTAATAGATGAGAGGTGGCTACGTGCTCTCTGTTGGCATTTCTGATGACGCCGGTTGACCACAGTCAAGTATGATTTATTCAATGATTGATTAAGAGGAATGAGACATTTTCCTTTTGGCCAATTACGGCTATCTTGAGTTATTATAACATTGCTTGTGGACAGCGGGATTGCAGTTCACATCTTTCCGAAGCCAGTGGAACTATTTCACCCCGATTGGGCAATGTTGTAGGCTCAGCGAACTAGTGGAGGGGGAAAATATCAAGGCCGGTTAGTAGCTGAGTGGGCAAACACATCGGATTTCCACTCGGGCGTCGTGGATTCAATTCCTCTGCTAGCTAAGTCCTCCATCATTGCGCAAGCAACATTTTCCGCTTAATGGTAGTAGGAGTGTTTCAAATATGTTCAGATTAACCGTAACCCCTGAATGTTTTCTTTAAAAAAAAGAAAAAGGGGGAGGATGGTTGAGAGGTACCCAGTTATTCAGATTTAGTAAAACATTTTTAAATAACAACATAAATTTTCCTTTAATTACAGACGTTTTCAATACTTCCATGTTGATTGCTGCATTTTTGTAGATGTATTCCTATCTGAAATGTACCTATATAACGCCAGAAGAAAGCTATTTTTAATCCAAAAACCTGAACTTAACCAGAAAAAATTATAATTTATGAATAATTAGTTATTTGACATTACTTGAAGGAGAATCGGGTATGCAAGTCTGCTTTCATTTCTATTTTTTTTCACCGAAAATGAGATTTAACCCTTTCAGATGGTGTATTTGCACCTCAAAGCAATAATATTATACCACGAGGAATAGCTTTGCGAAACAGAGTAGTCAGGATTTTTTTATTTTCTCTAGACTCAGGCGAGGCTAGGGTTTTCCTGAACACACCTATTTACATCCATTCATAGCACATGTTGACATAATGTTTTGATTATTTGTATAACCACTTTTTCACAGTATTTTTTTCAGCAAAAATATAGGATATAACCTAAAATACCGTTGAGTTATGTCGCATAACAAAACGTTGTGAGCGGAGTCACAGGAGACGCGGGAGATGGAAAACATGCGTACTTACCTAAAAGTGGTGCGACATTATGTAACAACTTGTCTTGTTTCTTTCACTCTCACGGTTTACGAAGTAAAAACTCGGGGAAAATTATTTATCGTAAATTTGTATAGGTTGGGTAAAAATATTTAACTCTCTCCCCATATATATTCTTGCTCCAAGGTTTGAACACTGCAAACACCTATTTATTCATGTATTGTGGGTTCAGAAATGTGTTTGCATGACTTGTACACCTTTTGTCGAGTTTGTTACGCTGCTATTTAGCAATGAGAAACTTGAACTTTTTTTAATTTTATTATAATTATTTATAATTTATCAATTAAATCTTATTGTGCTTATTCAGATTTCATTATTAATTATATTTTTTTCGAAAATCAAAAGATTTAAATTGCGTGTCTGAAAATTTTAAGGCAATGTCAAAATAATGCAATATCATGTGTTTTTGGTTTAAAATTTGATCGACGAGAAATATTATATAAAATATTAATACTTAAATACTGCGAGTTAGAGCACACCTTGACCTTTACTTTAACTAGCCATTTGTTTATTGAGTATTTTCATAAGCCTAGTTTTATGCCTGTAAAAGTTCTTTGAAGTTCTACTTACGTACCTTTTTTCGTTTTTTTTTATTCACAATGTGGGAGATCTGATCTATTTTTTTTTTTTTTTAATATTTGTACCTGAGCTTTTCAAAATAAAATTAAACGTGCGCTTTGTGGCGAGGTTTTTTTGAAAATTCAAACTTACCGCCACCAGCGTAAAAGGAGTGCGTCATTTCGTTTGAGTCTATTAGATTGGATAGTCATATTTCTGGCAGACTTTTTGAAATCGTCCTTCCCCAGTTCAATTCGCGACAATCTACAAAATATCAACCCCTATACAATAAACACCTACCTACTCTACAAAAATACTTTTAAAACTTTATTTATTTATTTATTCATAAATTAACGGACTAAAGTCCAATTACAAAAAATACAAATAAAACACGAAATAGAAAAAAGAGCAACAGAGAAGGGATAGCATATACATTAAAATAAATGAAGCGATGACAAAAATAAGGCAAAATAAACATAAGAGAGAACATTCAAGCCATGGTCTAGTCAAAGTTTTGGTAAAGTCGTAAAGAATGACAAAAATCATTTAAACTGCAACCAAAAAATTCAAGACCGTGGCTTGCGTTAACAAGTCTTGATATTCTGGACATTAGAGAATTATACCCATAATTAGTATTGTGATGATTGAGGAACAGCAATTCATTGTTTCTGAGTCTACGGCAAAGAATGTTGAACTGGATAAATTGCAACAGAGGTGAGTCAATAAAACAATTAATGATTTTGTAAATGAAAATTAAATCAAAGTCTTTCCTGCGCTTTTCTAATGAAGACATTTTCAATAATTGTTTAATTTCATAATATGAATAATCGCCTCTTTCTCGCCCTAATGTCCATGCAATACCGCGTAAGAAGTACTTTAGTAAGGAACAGTAATAAATAAAATAATAATATTCATCAAAATAAATGTAACACTTTCTGATGTCTGCGAGTAAATACGTACTTTAATAAGTATCGTCATAAAATAACCTCAGTGAAATCGTAAAACGTATCCCCAATATTCATACACTTGCATCGAAGTTAGCTCCCTTGGGTATATTCGATCACGTCATAATATTTTTCTAACATAAACAGGATATTGGTAAGTCTAGGGGACTATTTAACACTTTATTTGGATATTCTAAACTTGCCCATTGAGGTGAGCAAATGGCTGGATGAATTTAAATTAGCTGAAATAAATAGAATATTACACAACATAATAATTTAATTTGTGAGCACGTACGAGTTTCAACTTTTCAAATTTAGAACGGATGTTAATTGAATTTTTATAAATAATCTACCTACTAACAATGACGTTACATATATATATAGACACGTTATAGCCTTAGAATAAAAACACAAAATGTGGCAAGCAAAAAACACACACGTTACCAGTAAATTCATCATTCAAATATCGGTCATGTATGACAAAGATAGACATTCATAGAATATATATATGTATGAATGAAACAGATCCGAAGTTCGGACCGCGTTCCATACTTATACTCGTAGATATAGTAAACGACCTCAAGCGACGCGTGACCGTTTAGTACTAAATCGGCTTAAACACCGAATACACCAACTAGCGTGATTATCGGTTGCCACTTTGAGAGCGCTACAACGTGTCTATATATATATGTAACGTCATTGCCTACTAAATAAAGTACAGCGATTAAAGCAACTGATATTTTTTCTCGGTAAGTCAAGTTGATCCCGTGATTTTTCGTGGGAACTACTACTTATTTATTTATTTATTTTTTAGATAATGACAAACATTCCCGGGTAATAAATCGATGGTCCTACGAGAATGGACATTTTTTTCCTAAATGTTAAACAATCGGCCTACCCTATGGGCTTATAAACTACAGCCTGCGAGAAGTTTTTATAAATTTTCAATAGTAACATAACATCCCCGTGTTACGAATAACCTGACAATATTTTAAAACTCATACTACCATCATAATATGCGGGAAAAAAAGCTTGTGTAATGATGGAGAACTTACCTAGCAGAGGAATTGAACCCACGACGCCCGGGTGGGAATCCGACGCGTTTGTCTACTCAGCTACTAAACTGACCTCCTGTTTAATTGTTGTTATTTTATTAATATTCTGTTGTTAATGTGGTCTGTTTTCATCGCTTTGTACATTTACCAGTAGAACCTCTTTGTCAAATACTTTCCACCTCTTGAAGGTTCATATTATTTGACACCATTATTAGAGCATTCACTCTTTTAAATTATGATGTCTATATGCATATCTGTTTTCTGTTACCTGTTTATAAGCTATGTTTTAGTAATATCTAAACTAAATCTTGCACGTATGTTGCATGATTGGACTAGGATTAATACGTTGGCTGTATAATTTTATTTTATCATTTCAATATGATAATAATAATAATTGGCTGATTTATAAAGCGCCGTTTTCGTGACATAAATATCACCTCAAGGGCGCTTTACAGTATAATTAACATAATATTATATCTAAGACATAATGTTAACTTATGCTTAATACTTATAACTAGTGACTTACAACAACTAACATATTAAAATAAGCACATATTTATAATGGTTGTTGCCCGTGCTGTCGGTCTTAGGGTAGAAAAAAAAGTGGAGTAAGTAATACTTAACTATATATACAAACTATGTATAGCACTCGAACTGGTGATTAAAACTCTAGTGAAGAAAATTGACGTTATTGTGGATGTGATAATTTAACACGACCCCCTGAATGGGGTCACAAAGTCTTTATTTTATCTTCACTTGAGGTGAAATATCACAAAACTACGCTATATAAATGCAATGTGATTATTATTATTACTTTGACCCGATTTAAAAATTTGATTCACTTGATCGTGTCATGTTTTCCACGGGCGTCCAACTATGATTTCCTATATTCCCATGATTTCAATAAACACGATTTTCAATATCTCAGCGATATCTTGCGATATTTCAGACTGTGCTGGTTCACAGCATGAACTGAACACCCCCCAGACTGCGATCGTATTTTGTCTATCGGCACGTGACCTGGAGAGGTAGGGTTACGGGGAAATAAATACTTGCACCCCTAAGCCAATACTTGCTGCAATTGATAGTAAGGGTGGAGGTGTTTTATAGGGCTGCTTCGCGGCAATAATATGTTACGGCCTCCTAGCTCCTGTGTCCTTGGAGACCAAGAGGACATATCATCGTTGGAAAGGCAAAAGGGCTTAAGCGACACTTTGGTCAATTTGAGTTGAATATGCAGTTTTATCCAGATATTTTTTTCTGGCATCGAATGCCATAACTCTCGTTTGATTCTGATGACTTTTGTGGCTCTTCAGTTATCTAAAATATATTCACCATTTGGGAGAAGGCTTGACTCAAGCGACAAAAGTTAGGGAACTTTTTTAGCTTTTTGTCGATTTAGGTAAATCAGTGTGAGCATTGAGTTACCCGAGTAAACTTTTTTTCAAAAATCCAACTAGGTACTAAAGACTTATTAATTTTATTGTAATACAAACGAAAAACTTAAAAATGCTCTGGTGTCAACTACCCAAAATGGCACATAAGCTCTTTTGCAATTCCAGCGACGACAGTTTGTATATAAAATATTCCTACTACGAAAATAGTTATTATTGATAAAATTGAAACTACAAGCGGTTCTCGGCTTTCGTACGTTTTACTTTGGTACAATTAACTATTTCGTCCATATTTAGAATTTGGATTTTTATCAACTTTCAACTAAAATCTCATGAAAAAACAACTGAAATAATTAATTAATTCAACTTCAATGAGAACAACGAAGATATTTATGAGTTGAATAGTAGAACCTTTGTCAAATGAAGATTTGATTAATCTACAAAAGATAAATGAACTACAAAACCAAGGAGAAGAAAACAAGAAGCTGATAACGAACTCGCTGTTAAGACTTTTACAACCAAGAACATAATTGAAGCCTTCATACTTCTCGTCAAATTCTTGACCATCATAACAGACTTAACTTTACCCGCCAATGATACGTAAGATAGTAAAGGGTAAAACTTGGAGTGAGAATATACATGGTGAAGTACCTTTGCTTAACAGTGTAGTCAGTATTGTTGACTTTATACTGACTTAAAAATGTCCGAATTCCATGTGGGCGGTAACTAATAGGCAATCCAACTTCCTTTAACATATATTTGTCTCTTATTGTAGTCAGTATAAAGTCAACAATACTGACTACACTAAGAGACAAATATATGTTAAAGGAAGTTGGATTGCCTATTAGTTACCGCCCACATGGAATTCGGACATTTTTAATAACCATATTTAAACACATTAAACAAAACAATATCAATACACCATTAAAATGATTTATAAAGTCAAAATATACAAACACTAATAACAAAAGATTTGCCTGAGTAATAATGGAAGCTTTTTGTTGATTTTATGTCTTCATATCATGAAAAATGTGAAAATTCTAAAGTTCAGTAAAAAATATTTAAAACTGTTGAAATACCTCTGAAAAGTGACGTTTTATATATATATATATATATATATATATATATATATTTATATATATATATATATATATATATATATATATGTATATATATATATATATATATATATATATATATATATATATATATATATATATATATATATATATATATATATACATATGTATATATATATAAAATCTTTGTTTGGTCTTATTTGAACATTCACGCATAGCACATATCACCATCATGTTTGATTTATTTGTATAACCTCTGCAAGTTTTTTTAATCAACACAAATATAGGAAATACCCTCAAAATCCGTTGACGTAAGTTATTCGACTCGGTGATGTGAAGTTAGCGCGGACGGAAAACATTCTTACATACTTAGAAGTGCTGTAATATTTTATGAAGATTTTTCTTATCTTTTTCTCTCTCATGGTATACGACGTAAAATCCCGGAGAAATGATTTATCGCAATTTTGTATTGGTTGGGTAAATTTTTTTAGTTATCTCTCCATGTATACTTTTATTCCAAGGTGTAAAATGTTGCTAATTTGATAACAAGGCAAATTTTTAATTTTCATTAATTACTCACAGAGGAGTAGGTGATTACCTCCCAAACAACACGTGTTTCACTGAAAAGATAATCGTTTAGAGCGTTTTGCTCGTATTCAATATCATGGCAAAAGCGACAAAAAATATACGCTTCAATGTAAATGATTATTTACGACCTGCATGTAGGTGTGAGTTTTTTGATGTTTTTTAAATCACCTCCGAACATCAATACGACTCGACTATAAAGATCCATTTATTTATCTCTCACGATAAATCACGACAAAGAACCAATAGGGGTGGACTCGTTTATTTAATTAATATAATAAATAATAACTAATTAATATAATTAATATATTAATAAGAAAGATGGAGGTTTATTGTGTTATTGCAAACATTACTCGGTCCGCCCGAAAATACCTGAAAAGTCGGTGTTGTCTGCCTCCACGTCTAGCGAGCATGAGCCAATCGAATCCACTGATTTATCCATGAACTTAACCACCAGTTCTTTTGTGCGTTCATTCATCAGAACATCATTCTCTTCTATGTTGATGACGTACGCAACGTCGTTTCTGTCTTGAGCCCCAAACTCCGCATTAATGTACTGAGCTTCGCAAAAAATCGCGCCTGAGGAATTGTTGGCGATTTCTTCAACAGTTCCGATGCATTCCTTTCGATTGTAATCGATGCGATCGTATAGTTGGTCCATTGTATCGATGCTGTCTGGTTTGGCTCCTAAGACCAGTGTCGTCTGACTTGTGTAAAACGGTTCAGAGTAAACAATGTCTTCATATCCATTCGGTTCGTAATCTCGTTCGTTTTGTTGCAAAGCTACCCCTTTCAGTTTCTGTATCTTATTGTAGTGATTCTCCAACTTGTCTAGTCTCTTCTTACATCGAGACTCGCCGCTGGATATTCCCGGAGTGTCTAATAAATCTGGAGTAAATCTGGACGGTTCACTCGGGAGAATGTTCACTCGAGTGAACGTTCATTTTTGTTTCATTCTGTATTCTAACGGCACAGACAGAATGATATGATATTCGTTCTTTCCTCGACGATGTCGAACGAAGTTGTGCGCCTTGGAATTCGTTTGATTTGTGATCAATTTATTGAAGAATTGATAAAAAAAGATGCATGAAAACGTCGAGGGTATTGGGTTCGACCATTTTTTGAAGTTTAAATCCTTAATTAGCGATTTTATAGAACTTTCACATGGCAATCTGTCTTTAAATACATCTAGGTTATGATTCCAGAGACATTGGTATTCTTTAAGTTCTCTAAAAAGAGCAGCGTGTTTTAATCGTTCAATTTGAAAACCATTTTGTTGCGTTCAACGCGACGTCCTTCCGCTGCAGGAAGCAAAATTGAACGACTGAACCCAACTGAATGTTTATTCAAGAGATGGTCGATATCAGAATTGGGTGTACCTGCGGTTCCAGTTACCGGTGACTGGCGAGGAACCGGTTATTAACCAGCTCTTTTTGTAACCGGTTCCTGGTGCCAGAAAAGTTCCTCCAAGAAAATTGATTTATAAAATAGGAAAAAAAGATCTCACCGCCAAAAAAAAACTTTCGTGAAGGAAGGGGGGGGGGTGTTAGCAATTTTCAAAACGAAAATAACTGTATTTTTATTTGCGAAAATTAGGAACCGGTTAAATAATAATATCGACGGTTCCAGTGACCGGCTTGAAGCCGGTTTCTTTTAACCGGGACAGAAATATTGACCATCTCTAGTTCATTCCATCTTTGGACGTTTCATTTTTCTTTCATTCCGAGTGCGAGTGAATAGTGTTGAATGCCAAAATCCATCATTTTTTGATCGATTCACTTATGAATTCTTTCGGCACTTTTGTTTCATTTTGTGTTTGAAAGATTCACTTTCACAGAAAAAAGGCAAAATGAAAGGCAGAAATGAACGAAAAATGAACCGTCTGACTTCGCCTTAACTAGTTTAACAAAACGGTATCTTCATCAGGGCATTACAATAATTGGAAAACAATAATATTAATTTAACTATTCACACAGTTTTGAAATCCGCCGAAACGGCCCAATTCTAAACGGTAAGTGAGAGGGGCGTTTGTGACGTCACATGTATCCAAATCAGCTGTCACTCCAACTGTAGTTGTGAGCGGCGTGGGCTCTTGTGACGTCACAACCCCTCCAATCAATCACAAAGTGTTTACATAATCAAGTTAGGATTTTTTTATTGATTATTCTTGAATGCATAAACTAACTGACTGTTGTCCAATTACAAAAAAATGCGTAACGCGAAATGAGAAAAAAGAGCAACAGAGAAATAACAGCATACATGGCCTGTTCAAAAGAAAAGGTGAATTTTGAATTTTCGCGGGCTGTGTACATTCGATTATCGATTTTTTAATGTTCAATTCAATTCAATTCAATTCAATTTCTTTATTCATTTTAATAACATTACAAAATAAAATTTTAAGGCGTTATTAAAGATATGCAGAAAAAAAATTATACGGAGTAAACAAAAAACAGAGTACACTGCATATAATATACAATATAAGACAAGATTTTACAACTTAACAGTTATGTTGGCATACATATTTTTATCATATGTTAGCATTATCAGTCATTTTGGACTAGCGGTTTGTTTTTGACAACTGGAAAGGTTAGTCACGTTTTTGTGTGCTCTTCGATTTTTTACTTTTGAAAAAAATCGATAACGAAAAAAATGGCTGATAATTCAAACATATGATAAACTTATATGTACCACCATAACAAAACAAAAAAATCGATAATCGAATGTACACAGCCCGCGAAAATTCAAAATTCACCTTTTCTTTTGAACAGGCCTCGTATACATAATATTATAATGAAGCAATGATAAAAATAGGAATAAATATACATTAGAAAGAAAATTCAAGTAAAAGACAAGGTCAATTGGAAGAGAACTAATGTATTGAGATTTGTTGTTCGTTTGTCTATCTATAACCATATGAATATAAAATAGTACAAATTGTCTAAAGAAGCGAAGCTAGCAGTCCACAGTGGAATACTTATACCAACCCTGATGTATGACAGTGAGGCATGGAACTGGCAGAAGAAGGATGAAAGTAGACAGAATGCTGTAGAAATAAGATCCTTGAGGCATATGTGCGGTAAAACCTTGAATGACCGTGTTAAAAATGCTAGGTTGATGTAAATGTAATGAATAGGATAAAAAAAGGGACGCCTAGATGAATTGGGTATGTAGAGCGAATGAGCGAAGAAAAGAGTGTGAAAAGAATATATGAACGCGAAAGTGAATAAAAGAAGAAGTTGGGGACGCCCAAGAAAGAGATGGCACGATCAAGTGAATCAAATACTTGAGTCGGGTCACGTCAAGAGTCAGAATAACAAACGATTATGTATGAGACGATGTATGAATGTGAATGAAGCAAGGAGTGTGTGTCAAGACAGAGTTGTATGCCGGTCCGTCTTCTTTGCTTACCCTTGCGGGGAAACATCGTGATGGTTATTTAGTTGGTCATTTCGTAAAAATTAGTTTACCTTTTCGATGTGGTGGCTTCATATTGATTGGTCATTTTTTGTTGGGATATATCGAAAGCTTGGCCGTGTACCTTTACAACATAATGAGATAATTATAGGGACTGTCCGGCTTTCTACAATAAATCCCTTTTTAAATTACTTACGTTTTTGTAATGGGCGATATATTTTCTTTTAAGCTGTTTGTGATGCATGGGAAATTAAATAGCAAATACAATTTTAAAGCTTGTTTGAAAGAGAGGTAACTTTAGCCATGTCTCTCATATGACGCTCGACTATGAATCGAAAGGTTGAAAGGTGCGCAAATAACTTTTATTCAATTAATATGTGTCATAACCTTGGAGTAATTCTTTTTACCCAACCAATACAAATTTTGGAATTAATCACTTTCTCCTGGTTTTTACGTCGTACAGCATGAGAAAGAAAGAGACAGCAAAATTTCCCAAATTATCACACCGCTTTAAAGTTTTGTAAGGATATTCTTCGTGTCCCGCGTCTCCGTTGACTCCGCCCACACGTTTTGATATAAGTGGACGTAAGTCAACGGTTTTTTAAGTTATATGCTATATTTTTGTTTATAACATACTGTGAAAAATTGGTTATTCAAATAAACAAAAACATTATGTCGACATGTGCTATGAATGGATGTATAAATACCCTAGCCCTAGTCCTAGCCATGCCCAAGTCAGGCAAAAATCATTAATACTGACTACAGAAACGCTCCCTTCTGTATATTACTGCTTTGAGGTTTTCATAGTTATTTTGTACATGTATGTATTACACATTAATGATGGCTTGTGACATTCACACTAAGAAAAACGTGCAATCATTTTTTTCGTCGCAAATAATCTGGGTTAGGTGCAATATATATACTATAGTACTGTAGAAATTTTGAACAGTGCCAGAAAATATGTATTTCTCTTCCTGTATCAACTGCGGTTAGAAGTGCATACATGATGAGATTATCTTTTCTACCCGGTGAGTGAGCTGCCTTTTGCTTCTGGTAGGGCTTTTTGTGTATATGTTTAAATAAAAGTGAAGCTTTGTTAACTAAGTTTTTGTGCTTATAGCAATCTTTTATTCAACCCCTACTCACCAAGGTTAGAGAGGGAATACGATGGGTTAGGTGCGAGAAATTGGCAAAGATCAATATGAATACAATTATTAATTATTTTATTGACTCACCTTCTCTCTTGCAACTTATCCAGTTCAACGTTCCTTGCCGTAGACTCAGAAACAATGAATTGCTATTCCTCAATCATCACAATACTAATTATGGGTATAATTCTCCAATGTCCAGAATGACAAGACTTGTTAACTCAAGCCATGGTCTTGAAATTTTTGGTAGCAGTCAAAATGATTTTTGTCATTTTTTACGACTCTACCAAAACTTTGACTAGACCGTGGTTTGAATGTTCTCTCTTATGTTTATTTTGTCCTATTTTTGACATCGCTTCATTTATTATTATGTATGTGCTATTCTTTCTCTTTGCTCTTTTTTCCATTTCGTGTTTTATATGTCTTTTTTGTAATTGTACTTTGGTCCGTTAATTTATAAATAAATAAATGGTTAATTTAAAAGGACTGTTCTTTAAAAAACACACAGGCTATTTAAACTGTGTGTCAAGAGCAACGATAGAGATATATCTTTGAAGCGATTGGTGCCACAGGAACTCAGTAGAATGTGAGGTATATAATTATATTGAAGGCCGAACATTTTGATAGACACGTCACCTGGCGGCAGTTTATTTCATTTCGTGATGAATCTTGAATAGCCGTATGGTTTCAACATTCGAAGTATGTTTACGAAACCCTGGGGGAAAAGTTTGAGTCTTCGCTAAGGCCATTAAGAGGTATGACACGATCATAAAACCATTCAAGACGAGGCGACATGGGGACCCGCGGCTCCGAAGAATTGACCGATCCAAGGTTTGTAGCGATGCTTTACTTCTTATAAATAGATAACGATATGTTTTCCGAATGTTTAAATGTGGTTAAAATAATATTTTAGCCTTTAGGATGCGATGGAGACTAGAGATGGTCGATATTCCTGCTCCGGTTAAAAGGAACCGGTTCCAAGCCGGTCACTGGAACCGTCAATATTATTTCCTTCCTTTATTTGCCAAAAAAATAGTGAATACTTATTGAATGGGTTTTGGCGGAAAGATCCTTTTCACGATGAACCAGTTCCACGGTTGCAGTGCTTTTCGTTATCCAAACATCGCTAGCGCAACCACCTCCCCCATGATTTTATTTTGGCGAGGAACCGGTTCCAGCTCCAGTTCTTTTGGTTTTCAGGAAATCGCTAGCAACCCTCTCACCCCCCACGATTTTTTTGGCGTAGACGAATCCTTTCTTTATAATATAAAAATCTTCTTCGTGGAACTTTTCATGAATCAGGAACCGGTTCCAAAAACAACTGGATAAATAATCGGTTCCTCGCCAGTCACCGGTAACTGGAACCGTAAGTACACTCAATTACTCAGGTACTTCCCAACCTTCCCCTTTCTCATCTCCTTCCCCTCCCCACTACCTTTAGCCACACAACATACCCATTTTGGGGATGCCATAGTCTCACTGGCTCTAGACGGTTGGGATCAGTTGAGACTCTTGTGCGGTATTCGCGTAAAAAAAAAATTAAAAACCGATTTCAACCATCCTTAATGGAAATCTCTAATATGAGAGAGGGCTTCGGAAGACGAGGAAATTTACTTAATAACCTTCTAAGCATTCTCGAAGAACCTTGAAACGTCCTCAAAGTAGAGCCTTATTTTAGAAAAATATCATTTTTGTAACTTAACAAAGTGATTAATATTTTTTTACAGTTGCCTGTCTTTTTCTAATTATCCTTTTCTGTGCTCATTTTCCTTGGGAATTCAACTATCTAAAGAACAAATTCTATTCACAATAAGCTGACCAGCTGAAATGTAAAGTGCGAGTAGTCTGGCCTGGGTAATATTAGTAGAAGAGTTTCATCATAATCTGTATCTTACTGAACGATTAATCACCTTTAGATATTCAAATTTTAACCAAATGCTAAACTGTACCACAAAATCAGAAATCCCATTATTAAATTTGCACTCGTGCACTAAAATCTAAAGAAAAAAACAAATAAACAAACAAGTGGTGGATACTCTAAGTATTGCCCTGGTGAAAGACCACCATTCAGAATCGAAACGTTGCGTTGCTTGAAATGGCTTTAGCCGTGTTTGGTGACCAGATCTGAATAGCCAGGTACTTCCCAACCTTCCTCTTCCCTATCTCCTTCCCCTCTCCACTACCTTACAACATACCCCAATTGGGGATGATATAGTCACACTGACTATCGACAGTTGGGGGCAGTTGGGACGTTTGTGCGGTATTCACCATAAAAAAAAAATTAAAATCAGCTTTAATTTTTGCCAAATTATAAAAAGTGATTTTTCTAATTTGATCTGCCAGGTGAGTATGTTGCTGTATATTTTCTCTGTACATAATTTAAATAAATATTAATTTAAACTGGGGATTAAGATGTGTACACCGCCCTTGGGGTGATTTTTCACAAAAACGGCTCTACAAAGTATCCAAATATTATTATTATTATAATTATAGTGAGAAAGAAGAATAAAGAATCGATTATTGCACGCATGCCTGACATTCCAAGTGCTGCGTTCAGAAAAAGTGTACACGTCATGTCATTCTAAAAAGACTCGCGGCCTACCAGGAGAACATGAGTAACATGAGATCACAATGGGTTGCATGGTTACTAAATCGTAAACTAACTTTCAAGCTGCGTGAACCTGACCTTAAAATTAACCAATTCGTAAGAAGTGTAAACTTTTTACTCTGTTCAACGCGCTTCACTTGGAAATGAACTGTACCTTTATATGGTCGATTGAGTTTTATATCGCGTGATTTCACGGCCTGTTGTGTGATCGGACGCGCTCGCTTGGCGGGTATCGCTTGTGATTCACAATAATTTTTCAGTGAGACATCTTCCGCTAGTCTCTTTGGTTTTATGTTCCCCGGGTACTCGCGGTTATCAGACGAAGAAGATCAGTCGAGGGAGTGGCACCGCCCTTGTTATTAAAAATAAGTATTGTGTTCCTCTTTATCACGCTTCACCTTCGTTCCGTAAAATACCTATCCAATAACGTTCCAAGCAACAACTGCGCGATACGAGAATGTAGAAGTAATGTCTCGCTAGAAGGGAGACGTCTCACCAAGAGCCTTAGAAGATAATAATGATAATATTAAAATGATTTGTATAGCTCCGTTTTTGTGAAAAATCACCTCAAGGGCGCTGTACAGATCTTATGTTCTAGTTAATATTAATATTTATTCAAAGAGAAAATATACAGGAACACACTTACCTGAGAGGTCCCCTCAGATAAACACATTTATTAACTTAAAATCAAATACATATTTATTTATTTTTCAGAATTTAGGGCATGAGAGCAAATTTAAAATGGTCTGAATTTGACGTACAGTACTGACTGGGTTTGGTTGAAATTTGTATATCTAAAGGTGACTCGTCGAGAAACAGATTATGTTGAGATTCTTCTTATGAATTTCTACTTGAATAAACGCAAATTTGTGCAATTTAGTTGTGAATGATGAATGCTTGGTGCAAGTGGATGAGTTTTTGTATTTAAGAAGTATGTTTACGAGAGACGGAAAGGCTGATAAGGATATTGAAAGAAGGGTGAATGCAGGAAACTCCATTAAAGGAGGACTGAACGCTGTTGGCAAAAATAATAAGCGAAGCTAGCAGTCCACAATGGAGTGCTTAAACTAACCCTGGTGTATGGCAATGACATTCGGAACTGAAGAGGAAGGATGAAATTAGACTGAATGCTGTAGAAATAAGAAACCTGGGTGCGGTAAAACCATGTGTGACATGTTAAAAATGTGGCATAATTTAAAATTAATCAAACTACTAGTGTACATCGTATTTCTGTGCTTGTATGTGTGTGCATAATATACATTATTTTATTATATTATTATTCTTTCTTGAATAAGTTTGCTGATTTTCAAATTGTTTTACATGCACAAACATTCAAAGCCTATATACATACTTACATATATATTTATATACATATTACCTGTATACATACATTTTTAAACCTTTACTATTTTTGGATAAATTCTTTGTTTGGGTTTTTAAATTTTATCAACGTTTTTTACTTATTTTTTAAAATATTTTTTTTATATTTTTTTTTCAAAACTTTGACTTGACCTTGGCTTTGATTTGATCGCTCTTTCTAATGTACATTTTCTCCTATTTTTGTCATTGCTTCATTTAATATTATGTATGTGCTGTTCTTTCTCCGTTGCTCTTTTTTCCATTTCGTGTTTTGTATTTTTTTGTAATTGGACTTTAGTCCGTTAGTTTATAAATGAATTAATATTGTTTATTTTGAGTGCTTGTTGTTTTGGCTGACTTAGTATGTTTTTTTTTATATTTCTACTTTAGTTTGTATTTTTTTTCTTTAAATTAACTGTCGATATTTTGTGGTACTGTATATTAAACAATACATAATTGGGATATATTCTAAAATATGTAAAAATGTTATTTATGATAGTTTTTGTAACTCTTCGGGATTATGATGTAGCAAGATTTAAAACAATAAAAACTAATTTGAACAATGCGTTTCCGCCTCTTTCCATAGTGGAATTGAATACCGACGTATATAATTCCAATACGAATATATTTGACGGCCTCCATGGTCGAGTGGTAAGACGCTCGACCACGAATCCAAGTTCGCGGGTTTGAACCCGGCGTGCGCCAATAACTTTTATTAATTAATATGTGTCATAACACATTTGATTCATATAAAAATAATAACAAGTATATTTACGGCACGTTTCAGAGTGGTAGATACTCTAAGTATCGCCCTGGTGAAAGACCACCATTCAGAATCGAAACGTTGCTTGAAATGGCTTTAGCTGTGTTTGGTGACCAGATCTTAATAGCCAGGTATTTCTCAACCTTTCGCTTCCCAATTTTCTTCCCCTCTTATATTAATATAAATATTATCATATTCCCAGTATTTTCCTGGTGAGATGTTTATTGAAATGATTCAAAGACGCCACTTTTATTTTTAAAACCATTTAACCCTGAGACATAAAGTTTTATCGTCGATTATCTAAAGCAGTTTTGTGCCAAGAGACACGTGTAACAATATAACACACGTGACATTGCACCGGGGTAGTTAGATATAGGGGAGGGTTATTACAGGACTAATGCACTGCGGCGGGACTTGAAAGAAATGACTTTCCTTTTCTGTAATGTTATTTTGCACTACCCTATCAGCTTAGTCTCGTGGGAAACAATGTTTATGATTATTGACACTTGTGGATGTTTTCTTTTAAAAGAAAACTGTCATAGAATTATAGTGTTTTCTTTATAATTGCTATTATTTCCCTTGTAACTAAGAATATATGATGCGAAAGTGATTGGAAGAAGAAGTTGCACGATTAGAGACGGTCGATATTTCTGTCCCGGTTAAAAGGAACCGGTTCCCAGCTGGTCACTGGAACTGTTATTTCTCCGAGGAACCGGTTCCAAATGTTCTTAAATAGAAATATCGATATCCTTTGTTCGTTCTTTTCGTGGTTTTTTGGGCGAGGAACCGGTTGTAGTTATTTTTGATTTGGAAATTGCAACCCCCCCTTCCCCCTCATGAAAAAACCGGAAAAAAAAACTTTTTGGCGAGGAATAAGTTTCAGCTCTGTTTCAAATCTCTACCGACTAGTACTTTTTCGGCGAGCAACTTTTGTCGATTTGCTAGTACTTTTCGAAAAAAATCTCCTTCGTGGAACTTTTCCGGCACCAGGAACCGGTTCCAAAAAGAACTGGATAAATAACCGGTTCCTCGCCGGTCACCGGTAACTGGAACCGTAGGTACGCCCAATTCTGATATCGATCACCTTTAGGCACGATCAAGTGAATCAAATACTTGAGTCGAACCATGTGAAGAGTCAGAATAACAGAAAAGTATGTATGAGACGATGTATGAATGCGAATGAAGTAATGAGTGTGTGCCAAGACAGAGTTGTATGGCGGTATGTCGTCTTTGCCTTACCCTACGGTAAAACGGCGTATTTTTGGTTTGGTCTTAAACAAATCGAAGTATTCTTTATGAATATTCTGATCGGGATGATTTTTTAAAGATTTAATTTTATTAGTTCAACTATCAACCTCACTATTATGGCTGTACGTGCTCCACTTTTGGTTTTGCCTTTTTCATAGTGAAAACTGCACAAGCATCCCTGCTCCCAACCGTCTAGAGTCAGACTATGGCATAATAATATTTAGTATTGAATTTCTTATACTTGACACACTGTTATTAATTTAATACATGTAAGAAATTAATTTTGTATTTGTAAAATAAATATAAATGAAGGCACCATATAAATATGCAAGACTGGAAAATATTCAGACAGTGGTGATGATCAGGCCAATGAGTAGAAGTTCTTTCAAGAATCAATGGGATTTCACTTCTGAATATTTCCTCACTGACGTGGTATGGCATCCCCAATAATTGTGGTATGTTGTGAGGTTGAAGGTGATGGTAGGGGAAGGAGATGGGAAGAGGAAGGCTGGGAAGTACCTAGCTTTTTAGATCTGGTCACAAAACACGGTTAAAGCCATTTCAAGCAACGTTTCGATTCTGAATGTTGGTCTTTCACCAGAGTGATACTTAAAGTATCCACCACTCTGGAATGTGCCTCAAATATAATATCTATTATTTTATGTGAATCAAAAATGTAAATGAACACGAATTAATCAAATCAAGTTTATTTGCGCACGCTGAGTCTGAACCCGCGACCTCGGGATTCGTAGCCGGGCGTTTCACCACTCGACCACGTAGGCCGTCAAATTTAGATTTGGAATGGAAAATATAAGACTAACAATACGTCCTCTTCTTTTATTTTTTACAGTTGAATAGATGTTTTAATGTTCCGTAGCTCATGATAGAAATTAAAATTTACTGTTCACTTTGAAATATCTTACTTCATCACCTTGTTTTTTATTACAATTTCTTCAATTCAACTGATTTCTGCTTTATGGTTAAGTTAGGTTAGGTTAGGTTTTTACGGTTAGATTTTGTGTTTAAGGTTTTCTGTTGCCCCTGTAATGAACTTATATTTAGTTTTAATTTATTCATGTAGGTATTTTAACATCTGTCATTTCTAAGTACATGCTTATTATTCCCTTTTTTTCTGTTTATATGTAGGTAAAGGCTGACACAGATAGCTTTGCAACAGGCCAAATAAGAAACTAATGCACAAACGAAAAATATATTTAAAACCCATAACGATAACTTTGTACTGGAACCTGTATATTTAATTATATCTAAGTACCTTGTGGAAACAATACCCTCTTCAAGTAAAGCCGTTTAAAAAAGTACTTAGGTAAGTACTTTAATTCGAATAAAATGTCGTGTTCGATATTCGAAACACTTTCCGCTTCAAACACCGGTCGAATCCATCACTCAACGAAGGCCGTGTCTTTTATCGCCGCTTTCATCGCCATTATTTTAAGGCTGTATAAAAGTGGCGGCAGGTACGATAAGTCCGATTCGCGATGTGTAACGTCCGATATTATCGATATTATATTATTATTTATCGCCCTACAACACTAGCTAAATCATAATCGACAGTATCGGGAGCACAGCGATATTACTGTCTGCCCTGAGTGGGAACTAAAGACATGCCGACGTACATACACCAACGTTGAATCAATTCCCATCTTCGATACACTTTTACAGCCACCTGACCTTGCTGAGCAAGCAAACTAACAACCCCAAGTAAAAAAGTCTCATTTTATCGATTAATTATTTTCATTCTGGTACGCGATTGCGGCGAGGTGTCGAAACTGGTTTGCGCTACACAGTAAAGCTGTGACGACACGATGACGAAAATAATGTTGTCACGGCGAAATATTGTATCGGTCAATAAATAATATCGGTTCCCATCGTCACGATGATTTTTTAAAGGATACTTTTTTTATTTTGACCTACCTACCTATCTGTAAAGGTTTTTTTAAAAGAAATTAAAAAATAGCTTTGTATAAGACCACGGATATTATTTTATTTTTTATGACCGACCAGTTTCACTTAGCCTAAGCATCATCAGAGTACAAAATTAAAGTAAACAAAAAATACAATAATATATAAAGTGTGCGAATATATATACACACAGAGAAAGAACAAAATATCAAATAACATAACAGAACAATGAGAAAACAAAAGAGAGTTTCAAAAAAAGTTTCGTGAAAATTACTGTGGTAATGCGCTCACCCTCCAACGACGACCTTTGTGGTAAAGTGGTTGAAGGATATTATAATTAATAAGGGATTTTTATTATTTGTATATTATTATGATAAAATATCGTCACCGGAAAGCCAAATGGCTGAAGCGCCATTTTGGGAAGCTTACACCAGAGCACTTTAAAGTTTTTTGTTTGTTTTACAATGAAATGCATGCAAGTCTTCAGCACCTGGTTTGATTTTGAAAAAAAAGTTAACTCGGGTAACCCAGTGCTCTCACTGAAGTGACAAACAGCTAAAAAAAGTTCCAAACTTGTGTCGCTTGATTCAAGCCTTCTGCTAGATGCTAAATGTATTTTAGATCGCTGAAGCGCCACAAAAGTCTTCAGAATCAAACGGAGTCAGAGCATTCGATGCAGATAAAAATACTGAACTAAACTGCAAATTTAACTCATTTTTGACCAAAGTGTCGCTTCAGTCCTTTTGCCTTTCCAATGACGATATTTTAGCAATTCACCCATGACGTAAGACGGGAAAATCAAAGAGTAAATTTAAAAAATAGCCAACTGTTAAAAGTAAAGCTGACAACATTATATATACATTTAAAAATGAAACGATTAGCAAATGTAGCAGTCCACATACATTTTTTCCTTATTTTAGATATGTTGGGAGTCTGAAGGAAGTGAAGTATAGAATGAGATGATAAGGAGGATGGCTGGAAATGACCTGACTATTTAGAGCTGGTCACTAAATACAACAAATGCCAAAAGAACTTCTAGTCACTAATTTATTGTGAAACCTTTTTTTTACTTTATGTTCTCTAACGTAATTTTTTACCATATTCTTTTTTCGTTTTTGCTACCTTTTCATTTTAATAATATTTCTCAAAGCAAAGAACTTACCTTAGCGCATCTATTAGAATAAATGAAATAATAAAATGTGACAAATAATGTTTGTGCATAAAGCTCGTTTTTCCCGTAGACATAAAGTACAAGACACGTCATATTCATACAAATCTTACGAAAAATGTAGAAGCACTAGTAACGTCTTATATTCCGTTTCACCCGCGTATAAAGAGGATAGCCATTCAAAGAATATGTGTGTACGGATGAGATAGCTATATGAACGTCCCACGCCACTATTATAATCGGGTATTGCGCTACTAGCTCTGGTTGTCTTTCACACACTTATGTAGTTCTACATTCGCTATCTCACACCGTTTTCATGAACCTTTAAACCTTGTGAATAATTGTGTTTATTGAATTGAAATAATAAGTTTTTAAGAAAGAAACTCAATGAGATTTGTTTTTTACTTCCGAATGATTTTTACACCTCTCAAGGTATTTTTTCAGAAAGGAGCCTACAGCGACGCGTTTTTTGGCAGCTGGTGGCAGCCTATCTGTCGAACGAATGTTTGTGTGAAACTAAACGCAGTAAATATCAGGTATGTCTCGCGGACTCGTTTTAGTGCATTTACGCGCGTTGCCTCAGTAACGTATCTACATTATTTAATCTAGTTTTTCCAGGTCCTTTAAAAGGTTGCAAATGAATGAATAAAAACGAGACAAAAGTTCAGGATTTCTAGATATAGAGGACTTGCTACTGAATAATGTGGCGGATTATAGTGATGTAATATATGACCACGTCCGTGGATGTATTCCACGGTAGCGAGTGGGAGTAAACGAAAGCCGACTGACAGCTAACAGAAAACATATTAAAGTAATCACGTCCTGAAACCTACTTCTGCTATTCCTGGCGCCCTGGTATTTCATCTTGAATATCTCGGACTTGCTTTTTGTTAATAATTATTATCATTTTAACCTTCGAGTAACAATTTATGGAGAGAGAGCTAATTCTTTTTACCCGACCTATACAATTTTGGGATAAATCACTTTCTCCGGGGTTTTACGTCGTACACCATGAGAAAGAAAGAGACAGAAAAATTTCCCAAATTATCACACCGCTTTAAAGTATTTTAAGGATGTTCTTCGTGTCCTGCGTCACCGTTGACTCCGTTCACACGTTTATATAACTATATTTACATTCACGGTTTTCGCGCGCTACTAAATGCTTCAGCTAATAACATTAAATTAGTTACATAACATTAGTCACCTACCTCAGAATAGATTCTAATAACCAGGTAAGGTAGGTAATGTAAAAAAAATGTAAGAAAAAAAGTTAATAAATAAAAAAATTAAATCGTGTTGAAAAATAAACTCAAAAAATCAAGCTAATAATTTTCAAAATAAGTTAAGATTTACCCTGCAAATTGTTATCAACTTTGGTTTAATAACTAATCTAAGGACATTGTGATGTTGAATTACAAAAAAATATTGACCTTACTTCCGAGATAAGATCTGTCGTAAGGAGAGTGATTCGGTAAGTACCTATGTCTTAAATAAATTTCTTGAATCCTCAATATCATTATTTTATTTTTTTTAATAAATTTTCACCATTCATGCTAGTTCATAGTGTTTATAATTAGGATTATACACATTAATAAAAAGTCATAAAACGCGTCCTTGGCTGCATTATGGCTTTAATTACCATTGTCACAGGGCCAGACCTACAACATTTTGCGCCCGGAGCAGAAAATATAAATAAATGTTTATTGAATTGAGTATTGTAGGTGAACTATTCTGATAATGTAAAAAAAACAGGTATTTTGTATTGTTTATCATTGATCTAGAGTTTAAACATGGTCCCGTTTATAGTATTGGTCATTAACATTTAACATTTGGACAATTAGTATGGTGATTTTTTTGTGAAAAATCACCTCAAGGGCGTTGAATGAAATCAAGAAATATAACGAACTTCGAAAGCTTATGTCTTATGGCAATAGTAACCATCGGAAAAATAATTAGCTTATAGGCCTTCCGGCCTCCACAATAGAGACCAAATTCGTGCGAAAATGCAGCCCTACTACCTGAACGTAAATACAATTTTCAATCGATTTCTATGTTTTAGTTTGCAATTAATGAACATCTGTTCAGAAATTTGAACAGATGTTCATTATAAAATAAATAATCCATCACTCAATAAATTCTTAGAACGACATATAGTTGACGCCATTATTGACATATCCATATGCTTTTTTTTAAGTATCAACCTTCAAATAATACTTGTCAAAATTTCAAAAAAATCTGCAGTTGAGTTCACATGTTACAGTGGTTTTAGTGACGCTACTTTTGTATTTTTTAATGGAAAAATCTGAATTTCGTGTGTTGATACAGCATTGCTTTTTAATGGAAAAAATACCGTTCAAGCAAAATAATGGCTTGACATGTATTATTCGGACTTGAAAGGCATCGAAATGTTAGAGAAGCATTGGAATGAATGTATCACTCTTGAAGGAGACTATGTTGATGAATAAAATCAAATTTTGCCTAAAAGTTCTTGTTTTATCAGTCATCCTATGAACTTATTAAGTGATGTGTTAGCTACTATACGTTATAAATGAAAACATGGAATTCTATTGAAAAACGTCTTTATATTTGTGTGGCAGTACTGTGTTCTCAACATATTTGTGAGATTTGAATCATAGATTTTGAAATATCAGGTGAATAACTTTACTTCCGCCGTTTTCTTATAGATAGCTTTAGCGGTAAGTAGTGGTAGAAATAAATAGATTATAGACGTCAGGCATCTGTCAACATAACCACGTGTTAGTTAATAGTCAAAATTAGTCGATTTATGACTGTATCTTAAAATTATTCTTGATTAAAAATGTAAGTTTACGAGTCAAATTCTCGTCATTTGCGGGAGGTACAGCATAAGAATGCTCGACCTCATGTTGCGAATGTGGTCAAGACATACTTGTAAACGTTGAAATGGGAAGTCCTACCCCAGCCACCGTATTCTCCAGACATTGTTCCTTCTGACTATCACATGTTTCGATCGATGGCACACGACCTGGCTGACCACCACTGCAAAAGATGACCAGTTTTTACAACGCGAGATTCGTACGCTGCCCGAAAGATGCCAGAAAGTAGTGGCCAGCAATGAACAATACTTTGAATCATAAATGTATAACCATTTTTTTACGATACAGTTTAATATATTTGTAAGAATTAGGTCGCTAATATCAAGGGCCGTTAATTTGGAAAACGGTAAGCGATTCTTTGCACCCTTTAGAATATTCCGCCCGGTTACATGTGTCATCTGCTCCCGTGATTGACCCGGCACTGAACTAATCCTTAACTGCATTATGGTTTAATTAACATCACCATGTGATAGACATTATTTGAAACTCGAGTAAAGGAATGCAAGAACGAATGGCCAAATCTGTTATAATGAATGGAGGCGGATCCAACACATGAATTGAAAGCATTGCGTACCACAAAAAATTCAAAGCAGTGTATCACTAATGTATAAAAAATGGTCCAAACAAGCGGAGCTAGCAGTCCACAATGGAGTGCTTATACCAACTCTGATGTATAGCAGTGAGGCAGAGAAATGGCAGAAGAGTCGTATGTGCGGCAAAACCATGTACGACCGAGTTAAAAATCTGGATTTCCGGAAAAAATGCAAGGCTGATGTAAACGTAATGAATAGGATTGAGAAAAGTACGCTTAGATGATCTGGGCATGTAGAGCGGATGAACGAAGAAATGAGTGTGACAAGAATATACGACGGGAAAGTGAATGTTAAAAGAAGTCGAGAACGCCCGAGGAAGACATTGAACGATCAAGTGAAACAAAAACTTAAGTCGGGCATATGTTTCATCTTATATTTCATTCACATAAAGTAATGTATAGTATATTTGTGGCACGTTCCACACACTCGTAAGTATCGCCCTGGTGAAACATCACCATTCAGAATCGAAACGTTGCTTGAAACGGCTTTGGGCTTGTTTGGTGACCAGATCTGAATAGCCAGGTACTTCTTAACTTTCCTCTTCTCCATTTCTTTACCCTACCCACTCCCTTCAACATCACAACATACCCCAATTAGGGATGCTATAGTCTCACTGGTTGTTAAAAAATAAAAATAATACACTGATATTTTGTGATATTTCTGGTTGAGTTTGATAAAAAAATTAAAAATTGCTTTACAGTGGTCGTAGGGAACTCTTTCAGAAGCACGGTTAGCTTCATGACGGTCTCCGTAGCGTAAAGGTTAACGCATTCGACGTCGAGTTGATAGGTTACATGTTTAGTTTCCGCTGTCGCGAAAATGATTTTTATTTTTAATTTTCATTCTATTATTTTTGACGTTTGTTATTCATTTTTTTTTTAATTGACTTCACAGCTATCGTAAGAAACATCGATAAAGAAACAGTGTTTAAGAATTTTAATGTTATAACGCCACTGCAATGAGCACCGGATGATGTTTATCAAACGAGATCGTCCATAAACTATACTTCGATAGTCCTTCTCGAGATATAATACCGAATGAATGCAAAACAAATACAACAGCTGTGCTGAAGCGCTCTTGTAAAGAATTTCCGAATGCCCCGTGGCCGTTTATCACGTCCTGAAGATGTGATGTCTCGAGACGAAACGCTGCATCATGACTTATTAAGAATGAGCTGTTTATAAATGATACTCTGAAATATTTAATAATAATACAGTAGCGTGGAAGCTAAGTTATTCGAACTAATATCCGATGATACCTTGGAGTAACAATGTATGGAGAGAGAGCTTATTATTTTTACCCAATCTATACAAACTTGCGATAAATCACTTTCTCCGGGTTTTTACGTCGTACACCATGAGAGAGAAAGAGACAACAAATATAATACACCGGTTCTATGTACTGTCACGATGATCTTGGGCTCCTGGGTCACCGCGCGACTCCGCCCACATTTTTTATTATGCCACTGAACTTGACACAACTAAACGGTTTTTTAGGTTATATGCTATATTTTTGTTGATAACAATACTGTGAAAAAGTGGTTATACGAATAAACAAAAACATTTTGCCGATATGTGATATGAATGGATGTATAAATACCCTAGCCTTAGTCTTAGTCAATTCAGGTAAAAATCATAAAAAACTGACTACACTGCCTTGGATAGATACCACTCTATATACTCTAAGGATTTTTTTTTTTTTTACAATAACTCCACAGAGGAGGCCTTGAGGGAAATAATTTCCCTGTAGGCCTATGTAATCTTTGGGGATGCTGTGTGGAGGGTCTTTTGAGGGAAAGGGAGGAGTGAACTTGGGTCTTGAAGAGACCCATGTTGAAGGAGGGAGGAAACACAGAGGCCGGCAAACCGTTCCATAGCCGAGCTGTTGAACATTAGAACGAGTCGTAAAAGCGACCCGTTCTCATGTATTGAATGTCAACCGTCTACAAATGTTGGGCGCGCGTTTGGCGAGTTTCCCGACTATGCACTGGTGACTTTGAAAGATACCTGGCTGAGCATTTGATAGGCAGATGCTGATTTGGGTTTTTAGGGAGTATGTTTTCGAAAGACGGAAAGGCTGAAATGATACATGTAAGAAGGGTAAACCTTATTGTTGGCGCAAATAAAAAGTTGCCCAAAGAAGCGAAGCTCGCAGTCCACAGTGGAGTGCTTATACCAACCCTGATGTATGGCAGTGAGGCTTGGAACTGGCAGAGAAGGGTGAAAGCAGACCCAATGCTGTAGAAATGAGATCCTTGAGGCGTATGAGCGGTAAACCCTTGTATGACCGTGTTAAAAATCTGAGAGTCCAGTAAAAAAAGAGCTCAGCATGTTTTTATCAACTTTAAGTCCCATAAACTTTTACTCTCACTTTACTTATCAGTCTTATCCAACTAACTAACTAATTACCCATCACGCCGTTTCCCCCCAGGGGTAGGCAGAGAGGACGGACCGCCATATAACTCTGTCTTGGCATACACTCCTTGCTTCATTCACATTCAAACATCGTCTTATACATACTCTTCTGTTATTCTGACTCTTCACATGACCCGATTCAAGTATTTGATTTACTTGATCGTGCCATGTCTTTCTCGGGCGTCCCCGACTTCTTCTTCCATTCACTTTCGCATCATATATTCTTTTCACACTCATTTCTTCGTTCATTCGCTCTACATGCCCAAACCATCTAAGCGTATTTTTTCTTGATCCTATTCATTACGCTCACATCAGCCTTGCATTCTTTCCGGACATCCACATTTTTAATACGGTCATACATGGTTTTACCGCACATACGTCTCAAGGATCTCATTTCCACAGTCCATCAGTCTTATCACTTTTTCTTTTCTTCAAAAATATCGGTTATAAACTTTACAAATATGCCTTTATAATATTGGACATGTTTAAACTAATGACATGATTAAATAATCAACATTTTGTTTCATCTCTTAAAAATGTTGTTTTTTTTCCCTACATATTTACGTAATTTTTTTTTACTTATCTAATTTTACTAATGTTATTTTTACAACTCTTAGTTCATGTTAAACACTCAATTGTTATTTAAAAAGCATCTTGGTCGAGTTTATTAAATAAATAATATTTGATATAATATGAGTAACAGTAGGTGCCATCTATGGCAAAACCTGGCACTTATTTTGATTTTATATGCTTTCGCTTTTCTTTTGTAATCAAAATCTTGATCCGTTCGTAATGGCAATAAAAAATGATTATTCGGTTTCAAACAAAGCTCTGAGCGGATATTGTAAGAAGCAAGAAGACCAATATCAACCTTGGACGTAGGATGTGAGATGTGGAAGGGAGAACAGATCAGTTGCACCCGTTGGCGTGCACTACAGTAGATAGGCCTTCCAATCCTCACGAACTAATGAAGAGCGGTAGATTCTTTATGTATCGCCTTTAGCGTTGGGAAAAACTTCAATGTTTTGTGAATGCTTCACGAATTGCTGGTTCTTTAAAATGAACCCTTCGCAGTGAACACTTCAATTGAAGTGGAACTCGCAAAAAAGAGATTTGAATTTATTCCATTGTTTGTTCAGTTCTTTTTGGAACCGAGAAAAAAACACGTCCTAGTCGGTAGGGATTTGAAAGTGAAAAGAACTGGAACTGGTTCCTCGCTGAAAAAAACACGTACTAATCGGTAGGGATTTGAAAACGAAAAGAACTGGTTACTGAGTCGGTAGAAATTTTAAAACGAAAAGAACTCCCAAAAAATCAAAAATCACATTCCTTTAAGTCGAATTTGTAATGAAGTACTTCTTTATAGGCTTTGAATTTCAACTAATTTGCTGCAAATTGAAGTAGTTCTTTGTAATCTAACTTCCGTCGAAGTATTTATTCAATTAAATAAATTGAATGAAGTTAATGAAATGAATGAACGCTAAAAAGAACTACCAACTTCAATTAAAGTATTTGTTCAATGAATAATCAATGAATATGAACTGCTGTCAAAAGAAGTAGTTCTTTCAGATCGGTCACAACGCTAATCGCCTTGGTAAAAGACCACCATTTAAAATCGAAACGTTTCTTGAAATGTTTTTAGCTGTACTTCCCACTTTTTCCTATCTCAGTCCCCTCCTCTTTCCTTGTGGTAAGACGCTCGACTACGAGTCCAGAGGTCACGGGTTGAAGCCCGACGTGCGCAAACAACTTTTATTTGATCAATATGTGTCATAACACATTCAATTCAAATAAAATAATGTATAGAATATTTGCAGCACGTTCCAGAGTGGTAGATACACTAATTCGCCCCGGTGAAAGACCACCATTCAGAATCGAAACGTTGCTTCAAATGGCTTTAGACGTTTTTGTTGAATAGCCAGGCACTCCAAACCCTCCTCTTCCCATCTCCTCCCCTCATAACGTACTCCAATTGGAGATTCCATAGTCTCACTAGCTCTTGGTTGGGAGTTTAGTTGAGACTCTTGTGAGGTATTTACTATAAAAAATATATATTTAAAAAAATTAAACGCGGCACAAACAAGAAACCAGGTGGTCGATCATTTTAACAACGCCAGAAGAAATTTAATAAACTGTGTTATATTATTCTCTCGCTGTGAGGCCGAACGGCAAAGATTGCCATTACATAAACGTCACGCGTGGCCGCCAACAGGCTTCTGTTTCTTCCCAAGTGCAGAACTAACTTACCAATGGTGATGCCCCTGGGAAGACTAACCAGGTAAATTAACTGCCTCGCAGGAAATTTGGATATTTTTCACACGAGCTATAACAAGTTTAAGCAAGAACTAGCTATTAAGTTCTAACTATATTATGTACTTCTTGAAAACTATTTTTTTTGTTTTTAAACTTCTTTTTACTTTAATATTTGTGTAATTATGATTACCATTTTTTGTGTTTTTTGCAATGTTTTGGTGTAAAACTGTTTTTGCAAATATAAAATAAATAAATAAATAAAACATTATTGAACTCAGGGACAAACTTAATAAGGGCAAATATTTTTAGGGCATAATTTTAAAATGCATTTATTAAATAATAACCAATAAAAAATTTGCGAATGAAAAAAAAAAATACTTTTTATTACTGCATATTTTGTATTGCGCTTTTGTAAAATATCAAATAATGACGCTTTATTTGGCTGTAAAAGATCTCTGAAAAATAGTGTAAAAATACTGATATGTCATTTTGATGTCAAAATATTCAAACATTTAAATTACTTTTAAGTATTATTACACTCGTACAGGTTTAAAAATGGTAGTTCGAAACCCAACAGCCGCAAAAAAAATGATTTTGATACTACTTAACGTGTAATGTAATTTTTTTTAAAGAAATAAAAAAATAACTTTGCAGAAGACCACAGATATTATTTTAATTTTAACGACAGACCGGTTTCGCTTAGACTTAGCACCATCAGGGTACAAGTAAATAATATTTATTGTAAATGCAATATTTTTCATTATTTCAATCATTATTCTTCAAACACCTTCTCAGTTGACGTTTTGTCTCTTTCAGTTCATATTATCTGTCTATTTCTATTTGTGTCTTTGTTATAATTTGAATGTCATTTTATTGGTTCCTCATTGTTTTGTTGTTATATTTTTATTTTATATTTTGCTCTCCCTCTGTATGTACTCTTATATATAACCGCACACTTTGTATTTTTGTTTAGTTTAATTTTGTACCCTGATGAGGCTTAAGCTAAGCGAAACCGGTCGGTCATAAAAATTAAAATAATATCCGTGGTCTTATACAAAGTTATTTTTTTCATTTCTTTAAACATGTCAAACCACAAAGTGATTATTTTCCATGATTTTTTTTTAATGCCCTCTATAAATATAGTATTTTTGTGTAAGCATTTTACGAAATTCAAAAAAGTTTCCTTCCACACATACGAGTACGTATTATATACCTCTAAAATATTTAAAAAAATATATTTATCATACTTTGTGTTTACAATAGACAAATAAGCACTTAAATAAGTAGTCTTGCCTTAATATTTTTTATTTATTTTTTAACTTTTTGTTTCTTACATTATTTTTTTACATTACCTACCTCACTAGGTCATAAGAACCTGTTCTGAGGTAAGTGACAGTGAGTACAACTAGAATATATTTTTAAAAATGTTGATATATGTTACACAATGTTCTAGTTTGTCATGGAATGAGTGAAGAATTTCAAGTTCTATTTTAGGAGGTCTTCAATTTCCTTGCGGCCCTTACTCATTAGCCATTTAGTAATGTTTTGATTAAAGGAATACATATTGGTGATGGCTACAGTCTTTGGTGGTAGTTTGTTGTAAGTGTGAGGCGCGATGTACATATGGTGTCTTTATGCAAAATAGTTTGGTAACATTTTCCATGGCAGGTTCCCACCTTGCGTATTGTTTTTCGATGGGTGAAACAACATCATGATTGCCCACAGCACCCTCAAGGAAAGCGGCAATGGATTTGTCATGCAGTCCGATGTTTATTACGTCCGTAAATAGTCCGCTCGGGAGTAATTAAAAACTCTATAAAACCTCCGCCAGAGGACCTGCGGGTCAAATCACGCAATGCATTTTAAATTAGTACACGATTCAAGTGATAGCCTTTGTGTCTTTGTGTAAATTGCTCTTGAATGGGGGTATTGGACGCCTTGTCAAAATATTGTCTATCGAATATAATGATCGAATTAAAATAATGTTTTGCATGTCTCCAATAGTAACAAAAATATCGGGTTACGCGTTAAAAGGGGGAAAAGAAAAGATCGCTTTATAAGACGCAAAGAGGAAAAAAAACATCAATTAGCATATAACAAGGGGGTAAAAATGATACACATGTCGCTAAGAGTAACAAAAACTTTGGGTTACAAGTTGGAAAGGAAAAAAGAAAACATCGGCTTATATGACGTCAAGAAGGAAAAAAGCAAAAGAAACACCAATTTGTATGACATGTGGCAGGGGGAAAAGAAAACATCGATCTGCATGTCGCCAAGAGTAACAAACACATCGGTTTACACGTTGGAAAGGGAAAAAGAAAACATCGGCTTATTTGCGCCGAGGTGAAAAGAAACATCAATTAGCATGTGGTGAGGGGGAACAAAACTTCGATTTGCATGTAGCCAAGAGTAAAAAAAACATTGATTTACACCGACGAAATGGGGAAAAGAAAATATCGGGTGATATGTGACGTCAAGAGGAAAAGGAACATCAATTAGCATGACATGTGGCAAGGGGAAAATAAAACATCGATGTGCATGTCGCCAAGAGTAACAAAACATTGGATTACACGTTTGAAAGGGGTAAAGAAAACATCGGCTTATTTGACGCCAAGAGGAAAAGAAACATCAATTAGCATGACGTGTGGCAAGGGGAAAAGAAAACATCGATTTGCATGTCGCCAAGAGTATTAAAAACTTCGGGTGACACGTTGGAAACGGGAAAAGAAAACATTGGCTCATATGACGCCAAGGGGAAAAGAAAACATCAATTAGCACGTGATTGGGGGAAAATAAAACATAGATTTGTTTGGCGCTAAGGTGCAAAACAAAACAGCGAATTTCCATGTGCCAAGAGTGAGCATGGATTCAGCATTATCATTATTCACAGAGCATTTTTACAAAGGTTGAGTGTTGGGTGTTACATCAACAGTGTACAGCATTATATGTAGTCAGGTAGCACGATATAGTATATATTATGTACGTTATGCATCCGAGGATGTTTCTTGGGGTAAGTTTACGATCGGAAAGATTGGGTCCCGTTTCGAATTGCTTGATTGTTTTATAAATCTTCATTAACAGGCGTTGTTTTTAATCTACGGTATCACCTTAAATATAGTTCACCCATTTAATACGCTGTGGTGTTTATTATAACGATTTACGCCTATTTTCAGACACATAGTAAATATTTATTATAAAATACACAGTGATTTGGTATAAAATTACAAATTAATGGAAATAGTTATCGTCTACCGTTTTCGCATATACTTAATATCCTTCTGGGAAGTGTATTATTTTTTTCAGGCAGGTATAAGCATAATTAGTAGGCGATACATATTTCTTTTAATTTATGTGTGTGTGTTTTTTTACATAGTGTTTGTTTTATATTATACAAGGTGTCTTAAATTTGAACGTTATTTATTAGAGAGCTGATAGGTCAACTCACGATGGACCAGAATATTAAAAAAATGTCGAGTAAAAAATCGTTAATTTTCTAAATATTGTCACTTTTATGAATTTCGTGAAAATCAACACCTTGGATCTGTTTTTCTAGCACCACTGCTACAAAATTACATACTCTAAATTATTATTTTTTACTACGAAACCCTAAACCTTTCTTGCTTATGATCTCAAACCAAAATAAAACTATCGGTGCCTTTACCTTTGGAAAAAAATACATTTTTTTAAATAGCTAACTTCCACTCCTCATACTATAGAAAAAAATACAGCGCTAACCTAGCAAGCTATTATTAAAAAAAAATGCTTCTTCAGTGTAGCTTTTAAATTAGTCTCACATTTGTTATGTTTTACTAGTGTTACTGTACAAATGTACCACAAAAAAGTTGTTCTCCATGAAAAAAAATACGATGTACATTATATTAAATTCTATCAAGCTAGCTTTAAAGCAAATTACAAAAAAACGCATAGTTCTCTTTCTGAATCTCCTTCCATTCTTTTAAACTCACAACATTCACCAGAATAAGGTTACCATAGTCCCATTGGCTCCAAGTAGTTGAGACTTTTGTGTGGTATCACATAAAGAAAATAAAATAAATAAATTGTCTGCATATCTTTCACTATATACTATCCTCTATATATTATTTTTATTTATTATTTTATTCTCTATATCCTTCTCGATATACTATTTTTATTTTTTATTGTTGTATTTCTATTTTATTTTATTTGATTTGTATTTCTTTTAAATTATATCTTAATTTCTTGTTTATTTTTTAAATTAGATTCACTTACTTACAGTATCAGTTCACCTGTATATACAAATACTCAAGTGGAAACCTATAAATGGTCATGTTAATACTACCCATTTAATATTTAATCTAGTTTGTATGTAAACTGTTGGTCTCCCAAATAAAATAAAATAAAATAAATAAATTAAATGTTTGTAAAACTCTATGTCTACATGATTTCAAACGAGTGTGACAAAATTTGAAATAGGACTTAAATAATTTTAAAAAGAATCTTAAAACGATATTATAAATTTACGACAAGTCCAATGCAAAAAGCTCTAAGCCATTCCCTTTGCGGTCATAAAACGTTTACAAAATTGTAACTATTCAAGGATGTCTGTTAGCATACCTAACTATTAATCGTGGCTTTTACATTAGCAATGATTTGCGAATCCTTTCGCCTGAAAGGGAGGGACGCGAAATTTTCAAAATTATGTCCCATAAAATTGGCGCACGGACTAAAAGATTTTTAGTGCCTTCTCGCATTCAAGATATGTTTTGTCCTCGGCAACATTTTAAGACAGAGCTGAAAGGAGCGCGGCCGTATTTGCTGATTCAACGGCCTCGACAAAACGCCAATACGAAGGCTGTGACAGTTTTTGACACTTGCGTAAAATAATTCATAAGGCCGTATGAGATGTGGGATCGTAAAATCAGGAATTTCGACCATGGGAGAGCTACCTCAGCGAGAACCAGACACTGTGGTTATCTACCGGGTGTTTGGAAACTCGAGGAATCTAAATGTAGTAATCTTGGAGTAACGATATGAAGAGGTTTAGCGAATATTTTTACCCAACCTATACAAATTTGTGATAAATCACTTTCTCCGGGTTCTTACATCGTTTACCACGAGAGAGAAAGAGACAAGAAACGTCGTCACATAATATTGCAGCACTAAGTATGTAAAAATGTTCTCCGTCCGCGATAACTCCGCGATAACACATCATCGAGTCACCTAACTTACGTCATAAGTATATTGCACGTAGACGCTTCCATAGCGAATGTGTACGACAGACGTTTTACGGTATTAATAATCAGATGTCAAATATTACATGCCTTGTAGGTGCGCTGCAAAAATGTAATCAATTCATATGCCATTTTAAATATTGCTGACGGCTGACAAAAAATATTGAAATTAGATGCATTTTTAATGATTTGAAGTTTACGACACGTAGACACTGCAATAAAATGCATATTTTGTTACACCGCGTAAAAGCCACCACTTCTCGGAATCTTCCACAAAGCTCTCCCAAATGCACTAAACTTCACCCATTCAGAGAAGGACATTATAATATTCACGACCAATGAAGAGAAAAAAAATAGAAGTGTGTTGTGGAGGCGTCCATGTGCCTGAAGTAAGCTCAATTTTTCCTTACTTCTGGTGAAACTAATCGAATATTTTCAAATACAGAAATTCTTTCTCGAACAGATAATCAATTTTATTTACCTGTCTGGGGCCTAGGAGTTGAAAGGTTTTATGTAAATTGGCGACATCAGTTTTCTAGGGATTATTTGTTCAGTGTTCCCGATGATTCGTAATGTCAAATAACGAAAGGAATTTGTCATCGGTCTTTAGAGGAATTTAATATTACGATGTATTTATTTTTTTTTAAATACTTTAATTACCATACAACTCTGTATTGGCACACACTCCTTGCTTCATTCACTCTTATATTATTCTGACTCTCGACATGGCCCGACTCGAGTATTTGATTAACTTGATCATACCATGTCTTCCTCGGGTGTCCCTGACTTCTTCTACTATTCACTTTCGCGTCATATATTATCCTAACACTCCTATCCTTGTTCATCTGATTGACATACCTAAACCATCTAAGCGTCCCTTTCTGAATCCTATTAATTACGCTTTTATCAGCCTTGCATTCTTTCCGGATATCCACAATTTTAACACGGTCATACCTGGTTTTACCACACATACGCCTCAGGGATCTCATTTATACAGCATTCAGTCTTATTTCATCTGTTCTCTGTCAGTTCCATGCCTCACTGCCATACATTATGGTTGGTTTAAGCATTTTA
Source organism: Drusus annulatus (assembly GCA_022651775.1). Classification (NCBI taxonomy): domain Eukaryota; kingdom Metazoa; phylum Arthropoda; class Insecta; order Trichoptera; family Limnephilidae; genus Drusus; species Drusus annulatus. The sequence continues at coordinate 773,665 of JAGWCC010000079.1, forward strand.
ATATTAATTAAACTGATATGTTAAATATCCATTGTTCACAATGAAAACATCGTTGTCGAATGTCTAAAATAGTTTTATTGACCTGTAAATTTCAGAACTTTAGAGCTCGCCGTAAGTTTGGAATGAGACATAAAAACAGAATCCATGCTGTAAAGGTAAAACATAGTATTGAATAATAACTATTTAATAGCTTACCATTAAAAAATCCTAGAAATGAAAAAAAAAGGAAAATTCATCTTTCGAAGATGGATTGAATATTCAATGTCATATTATATACTGCCGCTGAAGCGAAATTATAGAAAGTTTACATCAGAGCACTTTAAAATCATTTTTGTTTTACAATAAAATGCATAAGTCTGCAGTACCTGGTTCGATTTTGAAAAAAAAGTTAACTTAGGTAACTCAATGCTCTCACTGAGTTACCTGAAGCGGCAAAAAGGCTAAAAACTCCCAAACTTGTGTTGCTTAAGTCTAGCGTTCCCCCAAATGCTGAATATACGAGTATTTAAAATAGCTGAAGGGCCAGTAAAGTTTTATACTCAGAGCAATAATATACAAGAAAGAGCGGTGCTGTAGTCAGTTTTGATGAGCTTTTCCGGACTCGGCTAGACCTGGGCGTGGATATGACTAGGGCTAGGGTATTTATACATCCATTCATAGCACATGTCGACATAATGTTTTTGTTTATTCGTATTACCATTTTTTCATAGTATTGTTACAAACAAAAATGTAAAATATAACCTAAGAAACCCTTGAGTTTGGTCAATTTATGTCGAATATCAAAACGTGTAGGCAGAGTCAACGGGGACGCGGGACAAGAAGAACACTCTTACAATACTTCAAAGCGGTGTGATAATTTGGAAAATTTTGTTGTCTCTTTCTTTCTCATGGTGTACGACGTAAAAACCCGAAGAAAGTGATTCGTCCCAAGTTTGTATAGGTTGGTTAAAAAGAATTAGCTCTCTCTCCATATATTTTTACTCCAAGGTTTTTTAGAATCAAACGAGAGTCAGAGCCTTGGATGCAGAAAAGGAAACCGATCAAAACTGCATATTTAATTCATTTTTGACCAAAGTGTCGCTTTGGCCCTTTTGCCTTTCCAGCGACGATATATTATAATGATATGATACATGTAAAAAAAACACGCTACATAAATGCAATTTTATTATCATTATACAGCGGTTATTGTTTCCAACATTAAAAATCTCAATTTCCAAAATATGGCGCTATTTGTGCTTATAATTTCGTTCTAATGTACAAATGAGAAAAACACTGGTGGTGAAAGAATTAACTAGCAATATCATTTTAAATCAACATAATGCCTCTTCTAAAACCAAACCACCCAACACTATGAAACACAAAACGCAGCCCAAGAGAAGAGTGTTTCATAAACAAGTTTTCTAAGATTTTATGGCGGTGCGGTGGAGTTGTGTCACACGAAATCGGAGTCCGATTGCATCCCTCGTAAACAGTAGAAGATTCTTGTCCAGGGAGAATAGATCTAGAAGGTTTCACATCTAGTCATGCAATCACGACGCTACCTGAATTATGCCCACGACCGATGATGATCTCCAGAATCGCATTACAGTGTGACATTACTACGCCATCTTGGGTTCTTTGCAAAATGCCGACGAGGAATCCACAGTTCTCTGATTGGCAAAAGTGAAATAATTTACTTGCAAGTTAAGTTAGACATGGTGATATACAGAAGATCGATGCAATAATTTGTCTCGATACAATTTATTTGTTTATTAACGCCTTGATGGGTTTAGGACATGGAGAGGTACCTTTGCGAAACAGTGAAGTCAGGACGGTTGACTTAATACTGACTTGATAGAAAGAGACAAATATGTGCTTAAGGAAGTTGGATAGCCTATTAGTTATCGCCCACATGGAATTCTGACATTTGTAAAAAGATATTTAAACACATTAAACAAAACAATATCAATACACACATTAAAATGATTCATAAAGTCAAATTATCACACAAACACTAATAACAAAAGGTTTCCCTAAATAATGATGGAAGCTTTTTGTTGATTTTTCTCTTTATATCATTAAATATGAGAAAATTCTAATGTTCGGTCAAAAATATTTAAAACTGTTGAAATACTTCTGAAAAGTGATGTTTTATAAACTTTGTTTGGTCTTATTTGAACATTAACATATCATCATCATGTTTAATTTATTTGTAAAACCACTACAAGTTTTTTAATCAACACCAATATAAGAAATAACCTCAAAATCCGTGTACGTAAGTTATGCGACTCGACGATGTGAAGTTAGCGCGGACGGAGAACATCCTTACATACTTAGAAGTGGTGCGATATTATGTTACGACTTTTCTTGTCTCTTTCTCTCTCATGGTAAAAACCCGTAGAAAGTGATTTATTTATTTAAAAATGTTTGGGTTGGGTAAAAATATTTGACTCTCTCTTCATATATATTCTCACTCTAAGGTTTTTACATATTAAATTAACAAAGTAAGTGCATAGGTACAGATAATAAATACATATGTTTGAAAGAAATAAAGTAAAATAGTAAGTCGCTAAAAACTTTCAAACATAGATAACAAACAAAATTTAAACTAATGATTCCTATATTATCTTTGCTACAATAATCTAAGAAGAAGGTCATATATCTCTTTTTTCATTTTTTATTTGAATTAAACATTTTTGTTGTTGGTATATTAATCCCAACGAGTTAAAAAAAAATCATTCTGGGAAGGGCAACATTATAAAATTAAAAGGAATATTTTTAAAAAGACTTGCGAATTCCAAATAAGAAGCACATAAGAAGAGAGAACAAGCGAAAAAACAAACAAAAAGAGACTCATATGAGTAGAGACCAGCTAGATAAACATCACAAATACAACAAGAAAGACATTCACACACACAGAGGTCTCACAGATAGGACACATCACTGATTTATAAAATTTTCGAGAAAACATCCTTTAAGTGCTTTTGCCAATATTTTTTTGTTCGCAACTGGAAGTTTTAATTCTTTGGGTAATGCGTTGTAATGTGTATATGCTATGTATGGTAAGGAGTTCATTTCAAATTTAGTTGTGTGAGTAGATGACGATAAGTGTATTTGATTTTGTGATCGTATTTTTTGTGATCGTATATTGTCTGAATTAAAAACTGTATTATTATTATTATTGTTCCTAATATGTAATAATAATAATAATAATAAAGTTTTATTCCAGATGGTATGCAGGAGTATTGCAATGCAATACATTCCATAATTTATAATAATACATAAAAGAAAGTAAAAGTTGTAATACAAAATAATAAAAAAATACATAAATTCATTAGAAATATATAAAATATAAATAAATAAATCTTCATTAAAGTATAAAAAAATATCAATGGCTGTATTTTACTTGATTTTAGAATCTCATGTAACAAAATATATTATAAATATCGCTCATGACGAAAAAATTATTTGAATCCAACATAATACTAATTTTACAGAGGACACTAAAATTTTATCACATAAAAAATTACCATACCACATCATTTCACAGTGTGTATTTCAAATTCTAATGCACCCTTGTCTTAACTTCTAATCACGGGGAAGGCTATCATATAATTAATGAGGAATAAATTGAGAGGAATAACTGGTTTTAAGGCTTTACAAGGAATTACCTTAAATTTAAAAATTCAATTGTAGTATTATTCGGCTTACGAGATTTGACCAGATTATGTATTTTTTAAATTTTGTACCAGAAAATAAGCTCACCTTTGAGAAATGAGTGGGATACGAGGTATTGTTTTGACATGAGCGAAATGTAGTATTATAGTTTTTCCTTTGAAAAAGATTCTAGTTTATTTTTGTATTTCCAAGACTATTTTTTTAAATGTTTTCTTTGAGGTGGTTTAAATTAAATTAACTTACTTTTTTTAAATTTATTATTTAAGCTTCCATTCTCGAAATATACAGCTGGTATGACTAGGTAATTTCCAAAGCTTTATTTAGCAGTGCGTGTGGTATTTACCTTCCTGCATAATTGGAGTTATGTAAAGAGACATCATTTTAAATTAAAAACAAACTCCCATCACAAAGAAGTCTGAGTTCAAAAGGGCGGACTTCCATCCCAACCTTCCACCCCCAAATAATTAAGATCAAACAAAAGAATGCAAATTCTTCCGTTTGTTTTCTAGAAATATTTCCGCCTATCCGGATATCTACCAACCACGTTAAATTCTTCTTGGTACGTCTCCTGCGTTTGACTCTTGGACAAAATTATCAGACAAACCAGATGCTTTGAAGAATGAAAATCGGGACATCAAACTGGGTTTGCTTAATTTTTTTTCAGTAATCATGTACGAAAACATTATCGATTCTCTAGTTCCAGAGTGTAAGTGCTTGAAATGACTTTAGCCATATTTAGTGACGAGGTCTTAATAGCGATATAGTTAGAAAAAAATATAACAGTGAAACAGATGCTCACATTAAACATAAATGGTAGATGTCTATACATAAAATGAAGAACAACTTGTTACCAAAACATTTCTCTGACAAAATGATCTACAATTTTGATATTTACAAACATAATACAAGGGTATGTAAAGAAATCAGACTACCAGAAAAGAATAAAGCTAACGCACAAAGTAGCTTACTATATAAAGGGATGAAATCTTTTAAAGCGCTGCCGGAAACCATCAAAATTATGCCAATCAATAAATTCAAAATAGCCTGTGAGAACAATTTAAAATACATATAAGCCAAAATAATAAGTATTATATAAGTTTAAAAAATTATTAAGTCAAAAAGAAAATTAAATAATTAGATACTTTAATGAACAAGTAACTAATATAAAATAAATAAAACTATAAACTAAAATCACGAGACATTCTCCTGCTAATTTATTTTATCTACCTCTTTTCTTTCATTTGCACTATTCCATTTTTTTTATCTTCTTTGTATTATTTTTTTAACTGAGTTTCATAATTAGATTGTTCTCACTCGCGTATTTAAAAACCTAGTATGATAAGAAAATATGTTTGACCAAAATAATATCCGGGAAAAAATTATATAAACATGAAATTTCCCCTAAAACTCCAAATCCGGTATTCCGGGGCACAAACAAAATCTTAATCCGTCACTGCCTGTGAATCTTTTATAAGACAAAGGACGGAAATGAGGAAAAATGTGCCTAATAAGGATTAGAGGCAGCGGGAGGGAGAATTTCGCAGGGGATAAAAAGGTTGTCCCCTTTTTCCCATCTTTTCCGACGGTGAAATTACATTAGAAAATGTCTCGGCAATCCATAAAGCGTTTTTTTCTTGGGCCACCCCACCAAATTATTTTGCGTAAACGTGTTGATTTAATAGAATAAAGATATTAAATATTCTTTGTGATACGATTGATCCTACTGAATTGTAATTTATTTTGTGCACGTGAAATAATCAAATGTTTTATATTTTTTCGTGTTTGTTTTTATGTTTGTGTTGAATTTACTAAATTTAAAAATGTATATTTAAAAAGCCCTCAAAAATAAAGTTATCTTCCAAACAATTCAAGATTTGAATAATAGTGGTACAATTATACAAATTTGCTTCATTATAATACAGAATGATCACAAAATTGCATAGATCATACGTACATAGATTGGTTATTACGTGGTAGACATATGCGATATTATACTTAAGTAACCTACATTATGCTAATAATCGTTCTTGGCTATTTTTTGTCTGTCCCACATTGAAGAGATGAACTGATAGGTGTGTATTGTAAGAATGTCTGTGTGCCTGAATTATGGTCAATTTTATCTAACTTCAGGTGAGATTAAACCACAAAATGAAGTCCTACAAAATAAACACTAACTAAACTAACTAACTAACTAACTATCACGCCGTTTCCCCGCAGGGGTAGCAGAGAGGACGGACCGCCATATAACTCTGTATTAGCACACACTCCTTGTTTCATTCACATTCATACATCGTCTCATACATGGTTTCATACATTCTCTTCTGTTATTCTGACTCTTCACATGACCCGATTCAAGTATTTGATTCACTTGATCGTGCCATGTATTTTCGGGAGTCCTCGACTTCTTCTTCTTCTATATTCTTTTCACACTCCTTTCTTCGTTCATTCGCTTTACATACCCAAACCATCTAAGCGTCCCTTTCTTGATCTTTAAACAATAAACAACACATTTCATATAAATAAATTAAAAAGTACTTGTAACATTTCTTAATTTTGACATAACTCTCATCACTGTACAAAGCCATCAACACGACGTGATGGGTCGTGAGTAATAAGAGGAAAACATCCACCCCGTCAGCTTGATTAGTTCCACGACAAACAATTTGCAATAAAATAAAGGACCCACAGCAATTGCAGTTGTTTCGTAACCCCTTGAGTGTCACCGCCTTCCCCTCCGGGCGACTCCCCTAAGGTTAAGGGGGTAGCTACTGAGGTAGGCGCTGCAGCCAGAGGTAGGGGCGGTTGCGCCGAGGGTCGCTTGGACCCTCTGCCCTCTGTCGGTGAAACACTGCGACACATCATGCTCACATTACGCAGAGTAAAAATAATAGTTAAGTAGTGGTCGTTTGTTTTGTTTCGCATTAAGGACAACGAATGTGGCGTTACTTAGCGCTAGAGATCGTCGATATTCCCGGTTAAAAAGAACCGGTTCCTAGCCGGTCACTGGAATCGTAGATATTATTTCTCCGGAGAACCGGTTCCAAATTTTCGCAAATAAAAATATAGTTATCAAATTTGTCCGTTCTTGTCGTGTTTTTTGGGCGAGGAACCGGTTCCTTGCCCAAAGTTCTTTTTGTTTTGGAAATCGCTAGCAACCCCCTTCCCCGCCCCCGCATGAAAAATCATTTTGGCGAAATGAACCGGTTCCAGTCTCAGAATTTCGCCAGCAATTTTAACTTTCTTCTTATTTTATAAAAAAATGTCATTCTTTTTCAATTTTGTCGGAATTTTCTTTTCTTGGTTCGAATAACAAGTTTTAAATATGAAATATGCAAGCAATGCATCTGTGTCTTGTATTTGTACTGGTGTCAACTCTGACTTCATTTTAGCTACCCACCCGTTCGATTTAATTTTGAGTTAATCTATTCAAAAAAAAATTCTAAAACTTTAACTAACTATCTAACCGTCATGCCATTTCTCCGCAGGGTAGGCAGATAAGATGGACACAACTCTGTCTTGGCACACACTCTTTGCTTTATTCACACTCATACATCATATCATACATTCTCTTGTATTTCTCATGACTCTTGACATTGCTCCACTCAAGTATTTGATTCATTTGATCGTGTCATGTCTTCCTCGGGCGTCGCTGACTTCTACTATTCACTTTCAAGTCGTCTATTCTTTTTAGACTCCTTTCTTCGTTTATCCGCTCTACGTGGGATGGTTGATATCGGAAATTGGGTGTACCTGCGGTTCCAGTTACCGATGACTGGCTAGGAACCGGTTATTTATCCTGTTATTCCTGGAACCGATTCCTGATGCCAGAAAAGTTTCACAAAAAGATTTTTGATATTATAAAGAAAGGATTCCACGCTGCCAAAAACAATTATTTCATGGAGGGGGGTTGCTGGCGATCTCCTTATTTTCCTATTGAAACTAATAGCATTCAAATATGTAATACTAACTCATCTTTGACTTAAAAAGACAAATGCGCAGGTTAGCCTTTTCAAAATGCCAACATTTTGCAACAACATACTGGACTTCTGATACCAGGCCCTTCAAGACAAAAGTCACCACAGCTTTCAGATATATTTCAGATATGTGCTTCACGAGGTCACACAAGACCGTATATTTCAACTACAAAATGAAAGATACGTCTCTGAAGCATACGGCTACTTGTAAGGACTTGGTAACAGTATTTGACGCTCGTTTAACGTTTCATAATCACATCGAAAAGATCTGCAAATTGTACACAAAAATGTTGGGTTTTGTCCTTCACAATTCAAGGGAGTTGACAAATCTTGCAGTGATAAGGCTGCTTTACTTTAACTTAGTGCGTAGCATTCTCGAGAGTGGATCTCAAGTATGGGGGCCAGAGGACACCGCCTATGTACTAATGGTCGAGAAAATTCAAAAGAAATTTTTACGGTTTCTCTACATGAGAGAGTTTGGTTTTTACCCATGGCTGTTTCCAACAGCGTTTATCTCGGGAATGCTGGGTATCTGCAGCCTTAGTTCGAGGAGGGATAGCAATTCTGCTTTTTGCTCATAAACTCCTGAACGGTGTATTAACATCCTGGCGGAAATTGGATTCTATGTCCCTGATAATTTCACGCGTGGCTGCCAACGGCTTCTGTTTCTTCCCAGGTGCAGAACTAACTTACCAATGGTGATGCCCCTGGGAAGACTAACTAGGTTAATTAACTGCCTCGCAGGAAATTTGGATATTTTTCACACGAGCTATAACAAGTTTAAGCAAGAACTAGCTATTAAGTTCTAACTATATTATGTACTTCTTGAAAACTATTTTTTTTGTTTTTAAATTTCTTTTTACTTTAATCTTTGTGTAATTATGATTACCATTTTTTGTGTTTTTTGCAATGTTTTGGTGTAAAACTGTTTTTGCAAATATAAAATAAATAAATAAATATCGCTATCTGAATGCTTGAAACAACTTTTTTTTAAGTTTATCTTTTATTATGTGCATATTAAATAAACTTTTAAAACGTGCAAATCAGATTTTAGCTTCATATCCTAACATACAAATGCGGTATCTCTAAACTTTATTAAATTTTAAATAATCTTAAAATATATGTGCTCCTGGTCCCTGAGATTCAAATGTAAGAAAAATATTTTCAAAGTCTTTATATTTATTTACATGTAACGACATCTATTGTTGAGTAGACTAAACTAATTCATTAAGCATCTATGATTTATGTGCTCCTGTTCCCTGAGATTCAAATGTGAAAAATGTATTTTGTCTTCTTTATATTTACATGTAACGACATCTATTGTTGAGTAGACAAAACTAATTAATTAATCTTCTTTAATCTATGTGCTCCTGTTCCCTATGATACTCAAATGTTCGAAATAGATAATATTTACATGTAACGAACGACATCTATTGTTGAGTAGACTAAACTAATTCATTAACTTATTTGATTTATGTGCTCCTGGTCCCTGAGATTCAAATGTGAGAAATTTATTTTATAATCGTATATTTATTTACATGTAACGACATCTATTGTTGAGTAGGCAAAACTTATTAGATAATCTTCTTTAATTTATGTGCTCCTGATACCTTTGATACCCAAATGTAAGAGATTGATAATATTTACATGTAACGAAACGACATATATTGTTGAGTAGACCAAACTAATTCATTAATTTTCTTCAATCGGCAAAAACATAAATTTGTAAAACGTAAGTAAGGAGTTATTAATAAATTACAGTCGGTAATGTACGATGGAATTTGTAACATGCAAAAGTTCGGCATTCCAGAGGTCAATATTGTCATTAGCATTACGATCCCCCTTTGTCATGGTAAATGATACTCATTTTTATTATTTGGGGCAAAAAAATATATACGAGTATTTTGATTTCCGGAAAACATTGACTTCCAAAACCTACAAATTCTCTAAATTCGAAAAAATAGACGTTTTGGTGTATTTTTTTCCCTCATTTTTTGGATCTCATCTATACAGCATTCAGTCTACTTTTATCCTTTTTCTGCCAGTTCCATGCCTCACTGCCATACATCAAGGTTGGTATGAGCAATCCATTGTGGACTGCTAGCTTCGCTTTTGCGGACATTTTTTTGCGCCAACAGCGTTCAGTCCTCCAAATCGTCTTTTAATATCCAAATCTTAAAAACTCAAAAAAGCAATATCCTTTAGATTATTCACACATTCAAACAACTTTTAATTGCAATTCCACATCTTATTACTTTTACAAAATGCAAACCCGACCCCTTGGAGTAAGAATATATAGAGAGGTACCTTTGCGAAACAGTGTAGTTAGTATTGTTGACTTTATACTGACTCGATAGAAAAAGACAAAGAAATATTAAACGATGTTGGATAGCCTATTAGTTACCGCCCACGTGGAATTCGGACATTTTTAATAAAACATATTTGAATACATTGAATAAAACAATATCAATACATGCATGACGACCTGCATGGTCGAATGGTAATACGCTCGACTACGAATCCAGAGGTCGCAGGTTCGAACCCGGCGTGCGCAAATAAAAATTTATTTTCATCAATATGTCTCATAACACATCTAATTAATATAAAATAAAATAGAGTATATTTGATACTCTTAGTATCGCCCTGGTGAAAGACCACCATTCAGAATTAAAACGTTGCTTGAAATGGCTGTATCCGTGTTTGGTGACCAGATCTGAATACCCAGGTACTTCACAACCTTCCCCTTCTTCATCTCCTTCGCCTCTCCACTACCTTAAGCCTCATAACTAGCCCCTTTTGGGGATGCCATAATCTCACTGGCTCTAGACGGTTGGGAGCAGTTGTAAACTTTTGTGCTGTATTCACGTAAAAAAATTAAAAACTATTACCTAAATAATTATGGAAGTTTTTTTGTTGATTTAATGTATTTATATCATTAAAAAAGAAGTTTGGTCAAAAATATTTAAAACTGTAAAAATACCTCTGAAAAGTGATATTCTATAATCTTTGTTTGGTCGTATTTGAACATTCACGCACAGCACATATCACCATCATGTTCGATTTATTGTATAACCACTGCAAGTTTTTTAATCAACACAAATATAGGAAATAACCTCAAAATCCGTTGACCTAAGTTATACGACTTGATAATGTGAAGTCAGCGCGGACGTAAAACATTCTTACGTGCTGTAATATTATGCGAAGACTTTTCTTGTCTCTTTCTCTCTCATGGTATACGACGTGAAAACCCGGAGAAAGTGATTTATCGCAAATTCGTATTGGTTGGGTAAAAATATTAAGCTCTCTCTCCATGTATATTCTCACTCGAAGCCCGACCCCAAACCGCGGCACCGTGTCAGAGCAAATGTCAAAATGTACTCCGTCAAACGATTTTTCAAAGCGCTCTCCTTTTATTACGCGAATAGATTTGTACATTATTGTGTAAGTACTACTTTGTTGGATGTCCATCGCGTTGTAGTGCTCTGCCTCCCTCTACATAGTCTATGGGGATGTGGAAGGCGGTAGATAATGTAGGTATAGCCACGACGGAATGGATATTAGCGGTTTCAATTCTCTAAATGAATTGGATGTTTTTCCCCACACTCTTGCGTCGGTGAAAAAAGAGTTTTTACGCTAAACCCAGAGATCATTTGAATAACAGATTTTTTTTACTGCACTTTGTTTTTAATTTGTTTCAAAATATATAGTACATATCGTCGCTGGAAAGGCTCTTGAGTAAACATTCCGAAATGGCGCTTCAGCCCTTTTGCCTTTCCGGCGATGATTTACATAGCCTGTTCAAAAGAAAAGGTGAATTTTGAATTTTCGCGGGCTGTGTACATTCGATTATCGTTTTTTTTGTTATGTTGGTACACATATGTTTATCATACGTTAGCATTATCAGCCATTTTGGATTAGTGGTTTGTTTTTGACAACTGGAAAGGTTAGTCACGTTTTTGTGTGTTCTTCGATTTTTTTTACTTTTAAAAAAAATGGATCAAAGAATATGTATTAAATTTTGAATTAACTGAGGCTACCAAATGATTTTTAAATCATTTGGTAGCTCAGTTCATCAATTACTTCTGACTTGGTTTTTTTTTTTTAGAGGTGGTCCTATTTGATCCTTATTCCTACATAAATAAATAGGGACTATTTTTTATTTTTTTATTTGAATTCTAAAACAGCTCCTTCTGAAATAAAGTTTTAAAAAAAATTACTAATTTCATAACGCCAGTGCTCATTGATCAACAGTTTTTGCCGCTTCTGAACAAACACCAAAACAGAATTTCAGCTTTATAATATAAAAATCCTTAAAAATTTTAAAACACGCAGAATTTATTTTACACACTGCTTTTGCCAAAGTGAAGAGATGTTTTTGATAGCGATGTAGTAATAGTTTTCGGAACCAATTTGGAGAGATTGTGAACTATTCTATATAAATCTGGTTCAAAATCTTATGAAGCTCATAATACTTCATGTTAGGCTCGTTATCACAAAGTACAAAAAAACTTTAAAAATATTTTTACTATGACAACTAAAATGCTAGTATGTCAAACGGTGATTATTTTTTTAAAATTACTGCAGTTTCTCATTCAAAAACGACACACTGCCTGTAATTACTTTAGCGGATATTTCATAACCCCGCCCTTTTCCTTATCCTTCTTCGTTAAAAATGAACATATCATATACCTTTCATATCTTAAGGTTTTTAATAACAATATTGGCTTCTTTAATCCACTGTCTCGGATGTGTCAATTTTACAATGACATAGAAAGTGAAGATAAATAAATTAATGTAAACAGCCAAAACATGTTTTAAGTAGCAAATAAGCAGTTAACTAATACATCATGTATGTAGAATAGTGTTTTTTTGTCTGTTTCTCTTTCTCGTATCTATTTTTTCACTTTTTTTGGTTTATTATAGCTTCTTCACCTAGTGATAAATAATAACAATAAATTATGCATGCTGTGAACATTTCAAACATAATTGTTAACATTGACGTACATCCAAATACTACTTCATATATCTAATAATGTTAAACGCTATGAAAATATTTCAATTAAATTTTTAAAAACACCATCTGTTTTTTTCCTTTTTTTTCTTCTTAAACCCACATTACATTAAATTCCAAAGTTTCACAAATCCACTGGCCTCCACTGTGACCAGAGGATATTGGCAATGGTTGGCACCAATGGCTTTTTTATTCAGGACAGACATCCACTTTGCCTAACAAATTTCCCACTCTTTCATTTACTCTTTAGGCCCAGTGCCCCTCCCCCGCACGTCCACCCACCACATACCACCATCCCCTGGGCCTCAGTTTGTATAAACGGCCGGAACAGGCCACCCCCTCTCCACACACCCTCTCTGCCCTAATGGAACTTTCAATATAATCACTCTTTTGATGTTGATCATAATTGACTGGAGTTGAAGGATTTTTTTAACTTTATCTAAAGTATCCTAGATTTTTTAAAGTCTACTGTATAAATAAATATATCCTTCTGCTGATATTTAGCTTATAAAACATTACGTTGGTGGTCTGGAATTATTATTAAGTGTACAACTTTGCTTCCGCTGTATTCCATATGATGACTTAAGTAGTGGTCGAAATAAATAGATCAAAGATATAATGCAATACATTTAGCCATTTGTCAACGTAACCCCATATGAACATTAGTCGATTTGTGTCTGCATCATAAAGTAATTCTCGATTAAAAATGACAGTTTACGAGCCAAATTTTAGTCATTTGCGAGAGGTTGACAATGACAATGCTCGACCCACTGTTGCGAAAGTGGTCAAGACATACTTTAAAATATTGAAATGGGAAGTCCTACCTCACCCGCCGTATTCTCTAGACGTTGTTCCATCTGATTATCACTTGTTTCGATCAACGGCACACGACCTGGCTGACCAGCACTTCCGGTCTTATGAAGAAGTAAAAATTGTATCGATTCGTGGATCCCTTCGAAAGATAACCAGTTTTTTCAACGCGGGATTCGTACGTTGCCCGAAAGATGAGAAAAAGTAGTAGACAGCGATGAACAATACTTTGAATCATAAATGTAGAAGAAGTTTTTTACAATAAAGCCTCTAATTTCGAAAAAAAAACGGTAAAAGCAAAGTTGTTCACCTACTATACTTCAACTCAAGTGCGCTCTAGAATAAACTTAAAATTAAATATTTTGTGACCTCATTCAGAGTCATGTTTTTTAAAGTACTCCCACAGTGTTCTTTGTATAGATAATAAAATAAACTTTCAAATAATATTACAGCTATAATATTAATTCTTGTCCAATAATAAAACATAAACGTAAGATTCACGTTAGATATTGCTAAAATGTAACATACGAGTATAAACCATTGTTAAAAAACTTATTTACTTTTGACTCAACTGGTTTTTAAGCTCTGAACATGCCTATTACAGAGTTAATTACAAACTTTTATTGAAATGGAATTCTACCACGAATTATCTGTTTCAAAATTGTGAACTTTGCAATATTTTTTTAGATAATGTAGTGGGCCATTAAGTTTGCTTTACTTAAACGATTTTAAAATACAAAATAGTGATCCATTTGACTGGCACCGAGTTCCGATTCCTCTTGGCCCATGTTGCAAACGTATTGTTATTACTTAGACTTAGGGTTGAACTCTTCCGTCATCCCGACTCACTGTTGACGTTTTCAGTACGTACATACGCGTAGGTACTACACGTGCGATATGCGCATAGAACCCTATTAAAAAAATATTTTCAAGAACTACAGAGTTTTGCGAATGAACTTCAGACTTAAGTCACTTTTTGTGGCAGAAGCCAAGTTTTCGTGATGTAAATCATTTTTAGCAATGTAAAATAGCTAGTTACCTGGTCTAAGCAATGGGACCTTGCCTTCCTCTTTCTCGTTACCTTCAATAGCTGTATTACACATAGCCTCACTCTAAATTGAGAGACTCTTGTGTTGGGATATTAATAAATCTTTCTCTCCTCAAAAATATGTTTAGTTTTAATTAAACATATAAACAAATGAATTGCTGTCCCTCAATCATCACTATACTAATTAGGGGTGTTCGTTCCCAAATGCGACGTTACTACGTTAAAAATATATCATCTACGAGTATTATTGTACAATCAAGGTTAGATTCCGGTGAAATTAAATAAGGTACCTCAAGTACTAGCCTGGTATTTTATGAAGGAATGTCTTGTCGCTTACTGCAAATCGTCAAATCATATGTTCATGTTTACAATTGTGTTATAATTTGATTTATGTTTTAGGATTGAGCAAATTTGATTAATTTTCATCATGTTTATGCACTGTAATTTTATGTAATAATTTTGAATCACTATGTAATAAGTGAGAACGAGGTGGAATATACATGGACTTATATACGTACAGAGGAACAATGCTGCCAGCTCCTTTGAGCTGGCTCCACTGAAATACGTGTAGAACAGACTCAGCATACTTACAATGTGTCTTTGCATTAGAAATGGCGATCGGTCTGGTAACAGCGCACTGTTAATCAGACATAACAACATGATCGTTTTGCTTGACAGTTGATCACTATTCGATCAAAGTCTTAAACGGACCGAGACGTTAAAACTGACCCTAATTATGCCTTCTGAAAAAATAAAACACAAACCTTAAAAAAAATGAAAAGAACATTGAAAGAAAAACAGAGCGTCGAAAATATTTGTGTTGCTTTTTGTAAAATATCCGGATAGCTTTTCCACCACCCCTCCCGCCGGGTGGAAACAGGAGTCGGAAGCAATTAAACAGTTGACACACCCCCCAACCACCCACCCCGTACCCCTTCCCTCTTCACTCCCTAAGTGAATGACAAGCAACTCATTTCTATGTGAAAACATGTGACTTCATCACTACTCTATTTCCTTACACTTTCATTTAACTGTACGAGTATATATATTATTTGTATTTTTTTCATCATATGGTGGAAATGTCAAGTAAAACAAGCAGGATTCTGCATCCGGAACGCTGCATCTCTACAAGCCTATCGGTGGCCGAGAGTTCGTTAAAATCTTCGGCCCCTCGTGTGGTGGTATTTTTACAGACGATAAAATATTCGCTTTACTCCAACATGTAATTCGTGTAAGCGCGGGTTGTTTTAAACATTCTTCACATTTGACATCATCATAATTTAATGATTAGCGCCATTTTGGTTTTTTTACATTTGAATAGTTCCTGTTAAACGCCGACTCTCGGTTCGTTACAGCTTTTGAATAAATTGTGATCAGCGGAGAAGCATAATGGTCATGTTTTTATGCTTGTCAACTGATTACAATTTGTTCAAAAGCTTAAACGGGCCGATAATAAACGTTAAACGCGAATCATCAAAATTTGAAAAAAATATTAAAAAATGCGCTAATCAAAAAATTTTGAAATGATCAGATCTGAATAGCCTGGTACTTCCCGACCTCTACTTCCCTCACCTCCTTCCTCTCCCCACTATCTTTAGACTCACAACATACCCCTTTTGGGGATGCCATAGTCTCACTGGCTCTAGACGGTAAGGAGCAGTTGAGACTCTTGTGCGGTATTCACGTAAAAAAAAAAAAAATCATTATACTTCCTGGTTTGCATATAACCCCATTGTTTATTTTTTAAATGTACATTTTTCTTAATTTCACCAGTCGGACGCTTAGCGGAGGTTAGTCCACGCAAACAGAGACCACAGCTGAGCGTAAAACTTTGCTCAGCCGCTTTGGCGACATTGGAGTTGCGCGTCGAAACCACGTGGTTATTTAGCGTCCACTCAGTTTAGTTGGTGAAATGGGTTGTTAATCCTGACGAAATACACATTCCCAACTTACGGTCAGTGTATAATATATTAAACCTGATATGGCAACCGTTGAACTACCGTGCAATTCCGATCGCAGAGTTTCGGAGAAATATTATTTATCAACTTCAGGGCGTCTGAATTAACTGTCTGGTAATTGATCACTTGACACACCCTTTCATTATTTTATTTTGCCGGAGAAAGGGATATGGGAGTGGGTAGGGGAAAGGGAAAAGGTGGGGACTTCAATCCCATGTGTTGGCTGCTGTTCGTCTAAATGGAATCCGCATTGATTGATCACTTCAATTATTTAAAGTTAAATTTTCTTTGAGAATCGTTTACAACTATCGCATTGACAGTGAGAAAAGGCAGTTCTAAAATCTTACCACCATATTAACCTACAATTAAAAATATTATATTAATTACTTTTTCATGGGAATACCGTACAAAAATCCTACTTTTCTGGAGCAAGTAGGACTATGGCATCCTACATGTATGTTGTGAGGCTGCAGGGAGTGGGTAAGTAGATGACAAAAGGGGAGGTTTGCAAGTGATTACGCAACATGCCTAAAGCCTTTTCAAACAACGTTACGATTCAGATGGGCTTTATTTCACCCGAGCGAAACTGAAAGATACTGCCAATCTGGAACGTGTCGTAAATGTACTATTTATTCAAAATAACACTTTTGTTCAAGTGTCCCAACTGCTCCCAACCGTCTAGAGCCAATGAGACTATGGCATTCCCAATTGGAGTATGTTGTGAGGCTGAAGGTAGTGGGGAGGGGAAGGATATGGGGAAGAAGAAGGTTGGGAAGTACCCGACTATTCAGTTTTTTTTTTAAATTTTTTATATGAATACCGCACAAGAGTCTCAACTGCTCCTAACCGTCTAGAGCCAGGGAGACTATGGCATCCCCAAATAGGGTATGTTGTGAGGCTGAAGGTAGTGAGGAAGGGAAGGATATTGGGAAGAGGAAGGTCTGGAAGTACTTAGCTATTCAGATCTGGTCACCAAACATGGCTAAAGCCATTTTAAGCAACGTTTCGATTATGAATGGTGGTCTTTCACCAGGGCGATACATAGAGTATCTACTACTTTGGAACGTGCCGCAAATATACTTTTTATTATTTTTATATTAATTAAATGTGTTATGACATATATTTATTAAAAAAGAGTTATTGGCGCACTCCGGGTTTGAACCCGCGACCTTTGAATTCGTAGTCGAGCGTCTTACCACTCGACCATGGAGGTCGTCGATCTGGTCTGATTCGATTTGATTCTGAACGGTCTTTCACCAGGGCGATATTGTGAGTATCTACCTCTCTGGAACGTGCCGCAAATATACTATATTTTATTTTATATACATTAAATGTGAAATAACATATAAACATATTATATTACATATTAATTTAATTTAATTTATTCACGCACGTCGGGTTTCGAACCCGTGACCTCTGGATGCGTAATCAACGTTCTTGGCCGCTCGGCCACTGAGTTTAAATACGTAGATGCATATAATATGGATGGGTCAGAAAAAATATGCAACGTTACGTTGATAAGGTACAAAAATGACAGCCTGCATGGTCGAGTGGTAAGACGCTCGACTACGAATCCAGAGGTCGCGGGTTCGAACCCGGCGTGCGCAATAAATTTTATTTAATTAATATGTGTCATAACACATTTAATTCATATCAAATAATAAAAAGTATATTTGCGGCACGTTCCAGAGTGGTAGATACTCTACGTATCGCCCTGGTGAAAGACCACCATTCAGAATTGAAACGTTGCCTGAAATGGCTTTAGCCGTGTTTGAATAGCCAAGTACTTCCCAACCTTCCTCTTCCTCATCTCCTTCCTCTCCCCACTACTTTCAGCCTCACAACATACCCGTATTGGGGATGCCATAGTCTTACTGGCTCTAAACGGTTGAGAGCAGTTGAGACTCTTGTGTGGTATTCACGTAAAAAAAAAATATATATATCTGACCACAGATTTTATTTTATTTTTTATGACCGAGCGGTTTCGCTCAGCCTTAGCATTATCAGGGTACAAAATTAAACTTAGTTAGTTATAAGGTCTTATAAAAAAATATTTTTTCATCTCATTAAATATGTCAAACCACAAAGTAATTATTTTCCACGAAAATACAAAAATATTCACCTACGTTATTCCATTCGGACCCTAAAATATATTT
The DNA here is from genome assembly GCA_022651775.1 of Drusus annulatus. NCBI lineage: Eukaryota > Metazoa > Arthropoda > Insecta > Trichoptera > Limnephilidae > Drusus > Drusus annulatus. Next base: position 792,279 of record JAGWCC010000079.1, read on the forward strand.
TTTTTAATCTGATTATTCGGTAGATGATGTAACTTTGCGTGGAAATGTTCCACTGGAACTCAAGGTGTATTTAGGTACCTGATGCGAGTACTCGAACCTCGCAGGTTTGTTGATTCAAGAGAGATCAACATGCCTCATTTCAAAGCTTCATTATGTAAATTTACAAATATGAGTCTGGTCGTATTTACAATTTCCAACCCGGTGTCTTCGAACCCTTTCATAGATCAACAACAAGGTTACATTAGCAAAAAAAACCGTACACAAAGATAAAAATAAAATATTAATGAGTTTATCTGGCGAATTTGAGAAAAATTACGTTAAAAAATAAAGCAGTTTTTTCACATTCCATGTAAAAAACAACAATTTAAAATGTTTTTTCGCGATGATTATTAGATATTAATGGTCAGCACATTAAGAAGCGAAGCTAGCAGTCCACGATGGAGTGTTTTAACCAACCCTGATGTATGGCAGTGAGGCATGGAACTAACAGAGGAAGGATGAAAGTAGACTGAATGCTGTGGAAATGAGATCCCTGAGACGTATGTGCGTAAAACCGTGTATGACCGTATTAAAAATTTAGATATCCGGAAAGAATGCAAGGCTGATGTGAGCGTAATGAATAGGATCAAGAAGGAACGCTTAGATTGTTTGGGCATTTAGAGCGAATGAACGAAGAAAAGATTGTGAAAATAATATACATGGCCTGTTCAAAAGAAAAGGTGAATTTTGAATTTTCGCGGGCTGTGTACATTCGATTATAGATTTTTTTTTGTTGTTATGTTAGTACACATATGTTTATCATATGTTAGCATTATCAGCCATTTTGGATTAGTGGTTTGTTTTTGACCACTGGAAAGGTTAGTCACGTTTTTGTGTGCTCTTCGATTTTTTACTTTTGAAAAAATGTATCAAAGAATAATAAATATTAGGTAGTGGGAGGGGAAGCAGATGAGGAAGGGGAAGATTGGAAAGTACCTGGATATTTAAATCTGGTCACCAAACACGGCGGCTAAAGCCATTTCAAGCAACATCTCAATTCTGAATGTTGGTCTTTCACCAGGACGATACTTGAGTATCTACCACCTCTGTAACGTGCCGCAAATGTACTATGTTTTATTTTTATATCAATTAAATGTGTTATGAGTGTTATGACACATATAAATATTTAAAAAATTATTTGCGCTCGCCGGGTTCGAACCCGCGATCTCTGGATTCGTAGGCGAGCATCTTACCACTCGACCACGGACGCCGTCATTGTATTATTATGATTACCATTTTTTGTGTTTTTTTATCGCTTTTGTATTGGTGTAAAACTGTTTTTGCAAAATTAAATATACGCAGTAAAATAGTACTCTTTTACTTTTGAACCAACTTGGTGTTGCCATTTAAGCATTGTAGCGTACTCCTTTTTCTACGTCTATCTGTCAAACTGTACATAAACTTTCACGAGAAAAAGTCTTATGTGGTACATATAAAAAAATATAATTCTTGATGAAGCGTTTTATGTATCAATATGTTACCAGGCCCACACTGTATCACCTTTCTTGCCAAGATTAATAATAACACCATCAGACAGTTCAACCCTTTTTGTAGCCAATCAACGTCACAGTGATGATTTACTTTTATTATGTCTGAAGATGTACTCCTTGGAACACGGGGAGACCTTCATCATCATCACATTAAATGGATGGAGTCAAGGTTCGCAGACTTTTTAGTGGGAATAAACAATCAAACAATATTACAATATTTTTTTCATAGGAAGCAATCACTTTCTGGTTTACATTGTAACTAATTAACTAACCATCACGCCGTTTCCCCGCAGGGGTAGGCAGAGAGGACGGTCCGCCATATAACTCTAGCAGACATAACCATGCTTTCTTCTTCTCTGAGACCAGTGCTTTAATTAATCTCGTCATCCCACCATGCGTCACCTTTCTTCCTACCTTGCGTGCTTATTCCGCATACCTCTCTAACAGATTCGCATAGACTCACTTTTATATGGTTCCATCTCGGAGTAAGAATACCTATGGATAGAGAGCTAATTTGTTTTACCCAACCTAAACAAATTTGCGATAAATTACTTTCTCCGGGTTTTTACGTCGTATACCTTGAGAGAAAGAAATAGACAACAAAATTTTGGCAAAATTTCACACCGCTTCAAAGTATTCTAACCATATCCTTTGACTCGTGCGTCTCCCGGGACTTCGCCCACACGCTTTGATGTGCAACTAAACTGAACATAACTCAACGGTTTATTAGGTTATATGGTATATTTATTTTTAAAAGAATACTGTGAAAAAGTGGTTATACGAATAAACAAAAACATTGTGTTGACATGTGCTATGAATGGATGTATAAATACCGTAACCCTAGTCTTAGCGACGCCTAGGTCCAACCGAGTCAGTAAAACTTAGTAAAAACTGACTTTAGATCGATCTATAGCGTTACCTCTTGTATATTATTGCTCTAAGGGTTTCATGTTTCTTCTATGCTTAGGCCATCTATTCCCTCCTCATTCAATCTTATGTCTATACAGTTCTCATACTTACTTATCACATTATCGTTTTGCAGTTTTTCTATTGTGACTCTAGTTGGAGTTGACGCCGTTTTCACTTTAGTTCGCCAGCCGCAAAAGAGGTTTAATCTTGAAACTACCAAGAAGTGGTCAGTTTCAACCTCAGCTCCTCTGTAAACTCTCGTGTCTACGGTATTGGCTCTCAACCTAAAGTCAATTACTACTTATTTTCATGGTTTCCGGCAACGCATTGTAAAAATTCATCTCTTTATAGAGTAAACTGTTTTTGTTTATTGGATTTATTCTTTCTGGTAGTCTGATTTTTTTGCATCTCCTTGTACTATGTCTGTGAATATCCACGTTGTAAATAATTTGGTAATAAGTTGGTTATAAGTTTTATTTTTACTTTTATTGTGTGTGTAAATATTAATGTTTTTAATGTTAGCATCTATTTCACTGTTAGCCTATTTAATTTGTCTGACATTTTTAAATGTCTGTAAATATTAATGTTTTAATGTTAGCATCTATTTCACTGTTAGTTACAAACTATAAATCCTTATTGTAAGTCACTAGTTAAAAATATTAGGTGTAAGCCATTAGTAATAAATCTTAACTGAAAGTTATTAGTTATAAGCTTAAGTGATAAATTATAGGTTAGATAAATTAATTTGTAAAGCGCTCTTGAGGTGATTTTCCCACAAAAACGGCGCTATAAAAGTTATAGCGTTATCCATGTATTATTATTATTATTACAAAATCGATAATTGACCTCTCATAACCTCTTTCCCGCGTATATTGGTGGATACTTTTATGATCAAAAAAAGTATTCGATACAAACAGGTTCTACTCTAAACATTGCATTAAAATAAAATCGCTTTGTTTTAAATCACATTATGTACACTTGTTCATTTATCATTTCTTTGTAATACATTTGTATTACTTTCAATTGTTGCCTCCCACAAATATTTGAAGAACCTGTCAACTAACATTTTTGTCAAAAATGAGTTAGTATTCTCACTAAATTAATCGCTATATCCAATGAACTCACTTTCAGATCGTGAAAATGGCACGAGCATGGAAAATCAAAGAGTTGAACATGCTTACTGCAAATTGTAAGCTGAAGTATTTTTTAACGGCGAAAACATTTTATCTACAATAATAACATTATATTGGAGAAATGCATTAAAATTCTAAAGTATATATTAAATTTAGTATGTTAGCTATAACATTCATTAAAAAATAGTTTGTGGATTTGTGATGGTACATTTTTTTTTTGACAAAACGCAAAAGACTGAATATTTCAAAATGACTCAACAGTTAATTAACAGGTTTTTGCCGTTTTTTTATATAGTGTACACAAGAGTCCCAACTGCTCCCAACCGTCTAGAGCCAGTGAGACTATGGCATCCCCAATTGGGGTATGTTGTAAGGCTGAAGGTAGTGGGAAGGGGAAAGAAATGAGGAAGAGGAAGGTTGGGAACTACCTGCCTATTTAGAATCTAGTCACCAAATACGGCTAAAGCCATTTTTGATATATTTTACTCCCAACAAGTCAAAATTAACTCTTTTAAGGACAGACAATATCATTGAAGCATAAAAAAATCATATAAAATACAAATATAAAATACAATACAGCATCCCCAAAGATGACATAAGCCCCAAGGGAAGTTATTTTACTCAAGGCCTCCTGTGTGGAGTTAATGTAAAATAAGTATTGAACAATATCAAATAAAAATAAAGTAGTAATAAATAATTAAATAAGTGTCTAAAAAGTACCTCTCAAATTACAGAATGTAAGGCTTGTTGAAGTGGACAGCCATGAAAAGTAATTCTACCCAACCCTTATTTTTATTAGATTCATATTGATTGTGTTGTTCAAATTTGATTTGATTAACTAGATACTATTCGTAGACTCGCCGCAAACAACTTTACGTGTTTGGAATATAATAATATAACTGCCTGAGTAGGAACTTACCCCATTTGTCCAACCGAGTCAACCCTTTTAGGGCAAGGGTTGTTTCTTGGTCCCTAAATTCAATCCGGTAGCATCTTAGTCATTGTGCCTAATTGGCGTAAACTGGGGGTGATGCCTCAAGGCTGGGAGCATTCAGGCACAAAACACTAGATTGGCATTTTGGGTGTTAACGAAAAAAAACAGTAGATTGTATTGCATCGCGTCACATTACAATGCGTAGCTTTACGTTATATTACATAATACGATTTGAATGCATAGATATAAAATACAAGACCCGTCATAATCATACAAATATTACGAAAAGTGTAGAAGCACTAGTAACGTCTTGTATTCCGTTTCAACCGCATATGAAAAGGATAGCCATTCAAAGAGTATGTGTGTACGGATAAGATAGCCATATGAACGTCCCACGCTACTGTTATAATCGAGTATTGCGCCGCTAGCTCTGGTTATCTTTCCCACACGTATGTATTTCTGCATTCGCTATCTCACACCGTTTTCATGAACCTTTAAATCTTGTGAATAATTGTATTTATTGAATTGAAATAATAAGTGATTTGTGGGTAATTATGAAAGGAAAGAAACTCCATAAGATTTGTTTTTTTACTCCCGAATGATTTTAACACCTCTTAAGGCATTTTTTTCTCAAAAAGAGTCTACAGCGACGCGTTTGTGGCAGCTGGTAACAGCTTGTTTGTCGAACGAATGTTTGTGTGAAACTAAACGTAGTAAATCTCAGGTATGTCTCGCGGACTCGGTTTAATGCATCCACGCGCGTTGTCTCAGTAACGTATCTACAGTATTTAATTAATCTAAGTTTGTATGTAATGATGTCTAGAAGCAAATATATAATATTTATCGTATCTTTATATAATACTTTACAAGACCTCTCCTGTATGTACAGCATAGAGGAAGGGAGAGTATATCGCCATTTAATTGGGTGGCGTTTTGAGGCAGGTTGAGTAAGGGGTTAATTAATGCGGGTCTTGAAAAAGCCTGATATAAACCAAGGTGGAATAACAAATTTCCCGAATATCGAATCATTCGTATGCTACTAATGTCAACCGTGCCAAAGTTTTTAGAGCAATAAGAACTTTTGTGGGATCATCAGATAAAAAGTGTATAGTTCTCAACAACACTTACAGCCCGGAAAAAGATTTTTTCTAGGATCCTATAAAAAACTGTAAATGTTCAAAATGCAATTGTTTTTGTGTTCAACCGAATATACTTCTGGTTCCACTAATTTAATTCGTGGTGGCTGGAGTGGGCTCACCTAGTCAGTTGTGTGTCATTGAATGGCTAGCCCTACTGACTACTACCAGTGACTGGAAATAAATGGGATCCATTTAAGCGTTCTTGACAACAAATAGCAAAACATTTCATTTTCATCCCTTACTTTATTTTGCATTCATTTTTTTCGATTTACAGAATAATCAATTAAAAATCTTTCGAAACGCTTCTGTTCTAAAATAAATTGGTCAAATTTAATTAATTTAAATTTACCTACGACTCATTAGATTTTTTTTTAGTTACTTGTACATCAAAGTTTATAAAGTATCTAATTATAATTCATATAATTTTTGACATAATAATAATAACTTAAATACTTCTTGATATTATTAATGTATTTTATATGGTTCTTACAGGCTATTTTAAATTTATTAATTGGCATAATTTTGATGGTTTCCGGAAGCGCATTAAAACATTTCATCCCATCAAGCTGTTTTGTGTATTGGTTTTATATTATTTTTGGCAGTCTGATTTCTTTGCATGTCCTTGTATTATGTCTGTGAATATCCACGTTGTAAATAATTTTGTGTGTTTTTTTTCGATGTGACGCAGTGTGAAGCGATTGTTTTAAAAAACAGAAAATCAGACATTTGCTAAATGTTCAACGCATTTGAATATTAGATAACAACTCTTTATTATACATTTTTTTTCAGACAACGTTGTTTTTTTTATGAAACCTGTTGTTATCAAGTTCTGATGTAAATACACAATATATCGTTCATATGTCTAAATATTTTATAAGGCACAAAGACCATTTAGTTCATGTGAATTAGTACAAACAATTATTAATATTATCTTCTACCGTTATAAATTAAGCCTCGGTTGAGATATAGACGCAAGATAATCATGCATCCAACTTAATCAAAGTAAATTAATAATTATTCCGCAGATTGAAAGTTCCCTGGCGCAGTGGTGTGGTTTGCCGTTGGAATATCAAGACAATAGTTTCTCAAGTCCCGGGTTCGATCCCTGGGGGACGCCGAGACATTCGTGACCAAAGCGATGCCTGCGGGCTGTTTATTCAGCTGAGTCCAAACTAACCAAACTCCGGTGTCACTGAAACGGTGAAGATTCACATTCTGCGGTGAATTAAATTAAAAGAGATTTAAGGAGTAATAATATTAGAATAAGTCAATCTTTAAAATTGTACTTGTCATTTGTTTGGCCTATTGAAGAAAACAAAACCGAGTGATCAAAAAAAAGTGTACTATTTTTAGAAATTCTTGACACCACCAAATGACTCTGGGGATATCACAATTTGGCTTTCATAACCTACACAACCTAACATAACCTAAACAACCAAGCCATGTTATGCCATTGTTATGTGGTCTCCTTTCTATGCTGTTCATATTCATCATATTAAATCCGTCCAACATCGCTTCTTACGCAAAATTGCATGAAAGATAGGGCGAGAAAGAGAAGATTATTCGTATGTTGAAATTGAACAAACATTAAAAATTTCTTCATTAGAAAAGCGAGGGAAAGACTTCGATTTAATTTGCATTTTCAAAATTATTAATTGTATTATTGACTAACCTTCTTTTATTGCAACTCATCCAATTCAAAATTTCTTGCCGTAGACTTAGAAACAATGGATTGTTGTTCCTCAATCATCACTCTTCCAACTATGGGTATCATTCTTCACTGTCCAGAATGTCGAAACTTGTTAACTCAAGCCATGGTCTTGAAATTTTTGGTACCAGTCTAAACATGTTTTGTCATTCTTGACGACTCTGCCAAAACTTTGCTCAGACTTTGATTTGAATGTTCTTTCAAATGTATATTTTTGTCACTGCTTCAATATCTATGTGCTTTTTTTTCTGTTGCTCTTTTTTCTCATTTAGTCTTGTGTATTTTTTTTGTAATTGGACAACGTCGATTCGTTAGTATATAAATAAATGTAAAATATAAATATGGGGAAAGTTCTAAGCTGAGTTATCTTTTTCTTACATTGGTTATCTGATCTCCAAATGGTTCAAATCCACTTTCAAGGGCTCTTAAAATTCCCCTTCATTTGACGGCCTCCGTGGTCGAGTGGTAAGACGCCCGACTACGAATCCAAAGGTCGCGGGTTCAAACCGTGCGCAAATAACTTTTATTTAATTAATATGTGTCGTAACAAATTTAATTAACACAAAAATAATAAAAGTATATTTGCGGCAGTGGTAGATACTCTAAGTATCGCCCTGGTGAAAGACCACCATTCAGAATTGAAACGTTGCTTGAAATAGCTTTAGCCGTGTTCGGTGACCAGATCTGAATAGCCAGGTACTTCCCAACTTTCCTCTTCCCCATCTACTTCCCCTTCCCACTACTTTCAGCCTCGCAACATACCCCAATCGGGAGTGCCATAGTCTCACTGGCTCTAGACGGCTGGGAGCAGTTGAAACTCTTGTGCGGTATTCACTATAAAAAAAAGAAAAATAAAAAAAGAAGAATTCTGCATAAAATATGACTGTGTCAGTCGATAGTTCAATGTTTACCTCAAGATTTAAAGAATGCTTAACTTTTTATTGGGTTATGAAAAGGGACTGATCGGTCCTCGCCAAATTTTCGATCATTATTTATGTAATTTCTTTTAAAATCAAATTTCATTTGAGAACCGTAAGAATAAAGACTCATGATGCTTCCCCTAAACAGGTGTACCTTTCAACAAGTGGATTCTTAGGAGCGACGTCGACGTCGAAACCCCCGACGCCCAGGGCATTTGTCGTCGGCGTCCTTTACTGCCATCTTCCCTTGTCCCTACTACCTTCTTAACATTCTCCCGGGGAACCACTCCTCATTCTAAAACAAGCGGTAGAACCGTCTAGAGGGAGCAGTGGTCTCGCCTCGTGGGATGTGGTATAATATAGTAGTTCCAACGAGGAAAGTCGTTTGTCGTCTGAGTCAAACACACAAAGATTAATAAGCCTTCTGTTCCGGTTAACACAAGTCAGAAATTAGTTGTAAGAACAGGTAGCACACGGAATTAGCAGAGGTAAACTTCAAGTTAGAGATAAAGGAGTAGAGTGAGGGAGCTTTGAAGGTCTTTGAGTGAGTTAAGAGATTAACCCCAGGATTTAGAAAGCCTTGCTAGATTTAATTGGGATTAGTTGAAGTGACTTCAATATTATAAATTGACAGATTGTGGTGTTTTTTTTACACTGTGAAAATAATGTCTTAAAGTGATGCATAAATAATAATATATTACCGTGCATGTAACCTTAGGCTAGGGTTATTATTTAAATTAAAACTCCCAGTTGCGAACAAAAAAATATTGGTAAAAGCACTTAAAGGATATTTTCTCGGCAATTTTATAAATCAGTGATGTGTCTTATCTGTGAGACCTCTGTGTGTGTGAAAGTACTTGGTCTCTACTCCTATGAGTTTCTTTTCTATGAGTCTCTTTTTGATGTGTTTTTTTGCTTGTTCCCTCTTATTTTGTGCGTCCTATTTGGAATTTGTAAGTCTTTGTAAAAATACTATTCCTTTTTGTTTTATAATGTTGCCTTTCCCAGAATGAGTTTTTTTTTAACTCCTTGGGATTAATATACCAAATTTATTTTGAATGTTAACATTTTAAAATAAATAAAAATTTAACATAAATCTATTGTCTTATAGTTAATTTCGCTTATTTTTATTGAATCAAATTCCGCAGACATTTACCCAATGAGAATAATCATTATCATTACTCATCACGTGTTAGTTAATCTGTGATAAATAGTTGGGATGCAGGCGAATTCTCCAGTTAATGTCTACTATTTTACTAATTACTTTCTGTATCTGTGTTTTCTCCTTAATATATATATTTATATATATTTTTTTTTTTAAATATGTATTGTAAGTACAGTCAAACATGGTTATAATGAGCGCAAAGGGACCAACCAAATTTGCTCTATAGCCACTACTCGTTATAAACGTAGGTAGGTAAAAAAAGTACCTACCTACTAATATCGATATTTACGCCATGGTATGAAAGCTTGCATATTATAAAGCAACACTTTTTTAATACGAAAACCATGCTTAACTAACTACGAAATGATGTAATTTATGATTACACTAATAATAATAATGCACGCACAGTACTGGATAGAAATGTTTCTTAGAGCGACAACTATCAGGGATTATAAATCCTCCTTAACGTGATTTGCAGAAAGTCCGCCGTCGTGCCGGACGGGCGGATTTCTTTTCTTGTTTATGACATTATTCGACTGTTTCGAGAATTGGGTTTTTTTCTCATACCCGGCCGCATTGAGTCGACAATATTATTTTGGACGTTATATCAGTGAAGCGACCTCGTTATAACCCCACACCACTGTATGAAAATAAGAATCAACATTTCAGTAATTGCTCATTATAGCCGTGACCTCGCTATTACCGTGATCGTTATAACCAAGTTTGACTGTATGTATATTAAAAAAATATTTAAAAAAGCCTTTAAAAATATACAAATCTGATTCTACTTTCGTAACCTCACTTTGATTTTGGGGAATCCCAAAAGCGTGTTCTGGAGTTGGTGACTTTTTCCTAAAGGGGGACAACATAATATAACAACGGGCATTTTATACATGTATAATTATTGTTGTTTCTAATGGAAAATTCAAAATGGATGGAAACTATGTTTTTCTTGGCATCGAAATTCGTAACAGAACATTCTGTAAAAAATAGTTTACAAATATACCAAAACCCTACTGTAAATATTAAAAAGTTTTCAAAATAAAAGTCATCTTCATAAATTATCTACCTTAAAAATTTCAGATGAGTTTATCTTTGAAAGAAAAAAAACCAAGTCTCAAGGGGCTCGTCAGAAGAATTAATCTACAAAGTTAGCATCGTAAGGAGGCTAGTTTTTAATATCCTCATCAGAGGGCTAATGGGATAATTCTGGCGCTTGTAGCTTGGCTCCAGCCTAAACCACGTTCCACCTCGTAAAGCCTCCATTTATTACATTTTCTAGAAAGCGCGAATGCCTTTGACAGGTCTCTTTTACCCACTGCGAAACGTCCCGCGCCATTTAAATATTTGAAAGAACGATACAAAGGAAACATTGTAGGGTGATTTATTTATTTGTTAAGGCAGTTAAATAAAACTTTATTATGTTAAATGTAATAACATGTTTAAGTGGGGTGTATAGATCAGGTTTAATGTCAATTCAACATATACATCTCGGTCGAGCTGGTATATTTTTTATGGCACAATTGCCATATTGCCACAATTGACCGTGCCACAAAAATAATATAACACTTCCATTTGTTGGATCCGAAGCTGCGATGAAACACCAAATGTGTTTTCAGCTTCAGGTACAAATTTTAGAAAATAATGGACTGTAAACGATAAACTATACTTCTTGATGGAAGTGTCTAATTGTAGCTTGTGGAAAGATTATGGAATGAAGGAAAAATGGGAAACCATTCACTCACCGATGAAGTTGAAATTGAAAGTTCTTGAAGCCTTCTTACAAATAAACGAATACACCACACTGATTTTAGTCTTCTTATTTTTTACCTTTTAAGAGATCAAACAACAAACCGACGAACGGGCAAGAACACATTTTTTCCACACCAAAACTCTTCTGTTTGATATTCAATTGTTTCAAATACAGTGTTGTTGAATACGGAATTTGATATAGCTAAATGGTTAGATAGGTAGGAACTTGGATGAAAAACATGAAGGTAAGAACTTAACAAATTATCACTTTGAAATACAAACATTATTTTTCAGTTTTCTTTAAGGAATATGTGAAAACACAATAAAACTTATACTGTTAGAATTTAAAAATGGAACCCATAGATGTTTGAAAACACGTATAACTTTGTTCACGGCTTACTTGTAAGAAAATGTATTGAAAAGTCCTTAACGATAAGTAATATAATTGTCAATGAAGTATCCGTTAAGCAATTTCAATCTTTTCTTGATCTCCTAGTACATCGGTAATTCCCTCCCCAATCTAACCTCACCCTCCCACCTCCACTGCCACCAGATGTACCGAAAAAACACTAATAGCCGTTGTAATGAAATGTTTTTAATTACTTTAATATTTATGTCTTGATATTAAATAATCCAAGGGTGGGTCCTCTAAGATTACAGTTTGTTCGTTCACTGAATGCGATATTAAATAAATTTGTAATTAAAATACAAATTATCCACGCCGCTTAGAATTCGAAACAGTATCGTAAGTCACTTCATGAATTGGTAAGTGTAATATCTAATACAATATATTGCAAGTTCAACACCCGGGCGTTAGCAAATAATTTTTATTTTATTTGTATTGTCATTATTTTTTAATATACATAGCAATCCCGATAAGTTGTTAAAACTCACTCGGGGACAATTTATTTCACATGTGATTTAATCATGAAAAATGTACTTTTTTTCGTCATTTTTTTAGTTAATAAATCATCAAAACGAAAATCCACCAAGAACTAACAGTTTCAATATTGAAAAATATTAAATGTAGGTAGTATACTTACGACACGTTCCAGAGTGGTAGATACTCTCAGTAGCGCCCTGGTAAAAAACTACAATTCAGAATTAAAACGTTGCTTGAAATGGCAATAGCCACGTTTAGTAAAGCGATCTGAATATCCATGTACTTCTCAACCATCCCCTTCCCCATCACCTTCTTCTCCCCACTCCATTCAGCGTCACAATATACCTCAATTGAAAATGCACAGTTTACTGGCTCCGGACAGTTTCACTTCTTGGTTGAAGCACAAACAGAATTGGAGTATGTTGTGAGGCCGAAGGTAGTGGGGAGGGGAAGGAGATGGGGAATATGAAGGTTGGGAAGTACTTAATATGTCAGATCTGGTCACTAAACACGGTTAAAGCCATTTCAAGCAACATTTAGATTCTGAATGGTGATCTTTCACCAGGGTGAAACTTAGAGTATCGACCACTCTGGAACGTGCCGCAAATCCACTTTTTATTATTATTTTATGTTAATTAAATGTGTTATGACACATATTAACGAAATAAATTTTATTAGCGCCCGCCGGATTTGAACCCGCGACCTTTGGATTCGCAGTCGAGCGACTTACCACTCGACCATGGAGGCCGCCGAAATTCGGTTGGAAGCAGTTGGGACTCTTACGCGGTATTCACTTAAAAAAAAAAAAAATGAAAAGACACTTTTTTAAGAAAAGTTTTTTCTTTCCGCGCGCAAGCTTTCTCCCGGGAACCGACTATAGCCAGAAAAATGGAGGCAGATGCTCCAATTTAAGCTACCGCCTTGTGTTTTTTAACAAGCCACAACGAGCGCCATTAGTCACGTGTTTTTTCGCCCTAAACGCCTCGACTTTGGCTTAAACTGTTCCTCGGCAGATTTATTACTTAATTACCCCACTGTCCCCTTTGGCTTCGGCCCGGGTCCAACACTCCCTCTTTCCCCTCGCCCGCTCCCTCTGGGAGGAGGGCGCAGACTGAATTTTAATGCTAAACAAAATTGCGGGATGTTATCACTTGTCTAGGATTTTAATTGATTTTATTGCGCGTTAATCTTAAACCAGCCCTTAATTAATTAATTTATTTATTTACGCCCGTTATGGTCTTTTGTACAAATGTTAAACTTTTTTTCTTTTTAAACAATAACTACTTCATTAGTGCAAAAAAATATTGTAAAATAAAAATAAAAAAGAGAAATACAAAATATATTGTAGATGAAAATATCTAATAATATTTAATAAGTAACAGGTCCAACAATTAGTTTAGCTCTGCCAGATGACAACAACTTTACTAAATTAGACTTATAGTTTGATATTGACGTGTTTAATATATCATCGACATCGGAGTATGTGTTTCCCAGCTGTTGCCTTATAATGTCAGTTTGCGTGCCTGTTGCGTTATAATGTCATTATCTATCGAAATTGTGGGGTATTAAAAAATAAACAACCATAGGCACATAGTAATAATTTATTTTTTTATTACCTGACGATTTAATAAAACAAATTTATAACTATATTCCACTTTTATTTTATGACTGGACCGGTTTCAGCCTATGACGTATCTTCAGTACATGAAGATGGCCGTCCAGTCATAAAATAAAAGTGGAATAAAGTTATAAATTTGTTTTATTAAATCATTAAAATGGAATTCCACCACGAATTAACAGTTTCAATATTACCTGATGGTACAAATTTGTACCGGGTAATTTTTCTTTTAAGGAGTTTTCCGAAAATTCCAAAAAAACCCAAATGATTTCCAAGCAATAAATAACAGATGATTCCCAAAATAATTTGTGAAAGTCCGCTTAATCTATGTTCAGAGATTAAAAAGGGTTAAGGAATAAATGTAATCAAATTAGGGTTAAATAAAAAACAATCAGACTGCATTTTTAAATGATTAATTTTTTTTAAATAATATTCTTAAGTGATTGTTAAAATTAGATTATTTTAATAAATAAAATGGATGTAATTGTCATTTTTTACTAAAAGCCTTCTAAAATACAAATCTGGGGCCCGAGCATGAAACATCGATATAGATTTTATCGACAATGTCGGTAATTTGGAATCGAGCTCGACTGCAGATCGCCAACGAACAAACGTCAGTATACATTGACTAAATTAAGCATGTTTAGTCGACGTGAGTTGTCGATTGTTCGTTGGAGATCTGCAGTCGGGCTCGGGAACGATTCCAAATTACCAGCATTGTCGATAAAATCTATATCGATGTTTCGTGCTAGGACCCTTGAACTAAGTTTTCAGCAAACGAGTAAATAACTCGATTTGTTCGAATCTATTAAAGTTATGTTAATTTTTTGTTTGGTATAATAATTCTACTCTTTCGTTTTACATACATTTTTGTACCCTTAAAAAAAATATGTTTTCCATGTTACAATCGTTTTTTGTTTGTTTCAAATATAATTTTATATATTTCGTTAACATTAAACTGTTTATGTAAACTGGCAATTTTTTGCAATGTAAGTTCATTAAATATATTAATACATCAATTTTTAATTTATTAAACTAAAAAAAAAACTTTATTTGTGTCATTTTTCTGCCGACATTTTCACGAAGCTTTTACAAAACAATTTCCTACATGAGGTTCATGTTTGTTTCGATAGATGGCATGCAACGCAGTTTTGTTAAAAAAACCAACGGGAAACTAATTGAATTTTCAAAGTGATATTTTTGTAAGATACGTCCTTACTTCTAACTATAAATTGATTGGCATCTGTGCCGCTTGTTTTATATTTTATTTTACTTCAACCGGTTAGTAGCTGAGTGGACAAACGCGTCGGAATCCCGTGTAGATTCAATTCCTCTGCTAGCTAAGTCCTCCATTATTGCAAAAGCAAACATTTCCGCTTATAATGATGGTAGAAGGAATGTGTTTAAATATTGTTAGGTTATCTTAACCTGACAATGTTTGTCTTTCTTTTAAAAACATAACAAAAAATCTCCCAGATCACCGTCTTGTTATAATCTTCGTGAAGAATAAATTTGATATAATATCCTAAATCTTCTAGGTAAATTTGTCTACCCACTGAAGTTTCAAGAGGTTATTAAGAAATTACATGAGTATCAAGCCTTCCTAAATATATGCATTACCCATCTTTACATTACATGTATCGACTATAACTACTAAATGAAATATTAATTAATTTGAAAGTAAGAGAATAAATAGTTGGGCTAAATTTCTCGAGCAATCAATCAATCCATCAAGGTAATCAATGTAAGGAATAAATTATGAAACAATACGAGGGGCGTTTCTTTTTCTTTACTTGTCAAACAGTTGTAACTCACATCCCCTTAGGATGTGTTAGCAGGGCTGGATTCAACCGAAATCCTTTTATGAAAAAGCAATCAATTTAAAGCAACTAATGACTAATTCATAATGTTGGTTAACAACGAAAAAAATTATGTTCGGTTACATAAACTCATTTTACAGTTACGCAACTGATTTTGTTACATATTATTTATGCATCATTAAAACCGAAAAAATTGTTCTACCAATGCAAACGATGCAAATCTAAACATTATCTGATTAAAAACTTAACTGACTAACTAACCATCACGCCGTTACCTTAGAGGGGTAGGCAGAGAGGACGGACCGCCATACAACTCTGTCATCTTCACACTCCTCGTTGCTTCATTCACATTTATACATCGTCTCATACATGCTCTTCTGTTATTCTGACTCTTCAGATGTCTTCCTCGCGCGTCCTCGACTTCTTCTTCCATTCAATTTCGCATGATATATTCTTTTTACACTCCTTTCTTCGTTCATTCACTCTACATGTCCAAACCGTCTGAGCGTCCCTTTCATGATCCTATTCATTACGCATAAATCAGCCATGCATTCTTTCCGAATAACGACATTTTTAACACAGTCAAACATGGTTTTACCGCACATACGCCTCAGGGATCTCATTTCCTCAGCATTCAGTCTACTTTCATTCTTCCTCTGCCAGTTCCATGCCCTCATTGCCATACATCGGGGTTGGTATAAGCACTCCATTGTGGACTGCTAGCTTCGATGAAAAAAAATATAAAGATTCATTTCCACAATATATCTTAAATGGAATACATAAATTTAAAGCATCTGTAAAATTATTAATATACAAATTTGTCAGAACACTAAACTTAAACATTATATCCTTAGAGTATATAGAGTGGTATCTATTCAAGGCAGTGTAGTCAGTTTTTGATGATTTTTACCTGACTCGGCGGACCTGGGCGTGGCTAAGACTAAGGCTAGGCTATTTATACATCCATTCATATCACATATTGACATAATGTTTTTGTTTATTCGTATTACCACTTTTTCACAGTATTGTTTTCAACAAAAATATAATATAACCTAAAAACAGTTTGGTTGTGTCAAGTTTAGTGGCATAATAAAAAATGTGGGCGGAGTCCCGC
This sequence comes from Drusus annulatus, assembly GCA_022651775.1. Taxonomy (NCBI): domain Eukaryota; kingdom Metazoa; phylum Arthropoda; class Insecta; order Trichoptera; family Limnephilidae; genus Drusus; species Drusus annulatus. The sequence continues at coordinate 808,903 of JAGWCC010000079.1, forward strand.
GGTGACCCCGGAGCCCAAGATCATCGTGACAGTACATAGAAGCGATGTATTATATTTGTTGTCTCTTTCTCTCCCATGGTGTACGACCTCGATACATTGTTACTCTAAGATTATATCTTACTTAATTAGTTTATAAGTTACCAACCATGCAGTACTTATATAATAGTATTTTTAATAATAGAAACATATTATTAAGAATATGCATCGGAGATTAGGGCGAGAAAGAGGCGATTATTCAGATGATGAAATTGAACAATTATTGAAAATGTCTTCATTAGAAAAGCGCAGGAAAGACTTTGATTTAATTTTCATTTACAAAATTATTAATTGTTTTACTGACTCACTCTACTCTGACGACTCTGTTGCAACTTATCCAGTTCAACATTCCTTGCCGTAGACTCAGAAACAATGAATTGCTGTTCCTCAATCATCACAGTCCAGAATGTCAAGACTTGTTCATTCAAGCCATGGTCTTGAAATTTTTGGTAGCAGTCTAAATGATTTTTGCCATTCTTTACGACTCTACCGAAACTTTGACTAGACCATGGCTTAAATGTTCTCTCTTATGTTTATTTTGCCTTATTTTTGTCAACGCTTCATTTATTTTTATGTATATGCTATTCCTTCTCTGTTGTTCTTTTTTCCATTTCGTGTTTTATTTGTATTTTTTGTAATTGGACTTTAGTCCGTTAATTTATAAATAAATAAATAACGTGGGATAATCTTGGGAGCCGGCCCTGAATTGAAGAACTTTCCATCCGTGAAAAAAGAATATCGTAAAATATAAGTAGCCCTCAGTAGTCTCGTTTTCCCAATTTGTCTTCTGATTCGATTGTGAAAAATGTCTGAGGCCAAAATTCTCCCGACAGATGCCAGTGAATTTGTGGCATTTAATAAAATGGTTTTGAATTACTGGGGTAGGTTGGGAGCCATTCAAGCTCCATCCATCACAGCTGATGACCATCAAATGGACGACCAGCGCCATTTTGAAATTTTGAAATTAGAATGGACGCGTTAAACACCGATTCTCGGTCCGTTTCAACTGTTAAAATCAAATTGTGATGAGCTGTCGTGCATGATGTCACCATATGTGATGGAGTAAAAAACATCCTCAGAGCAAAAACATATATGGAGATAGAACTAAATATTTGGTTTTTACGTCGTTAACCGTGAGAGAGAAAGAGACAAGACAAGTCGCCACATAATATCGCACCACTTTTCGGTATGTGAGAATATTTTCCGTCTCCCGCGTCTTCGGCGACTCCGCCCACTACGTTTTGTTATGCGACACAACAGGACATAGCTCTTTTTTACATTATATCCTAAACTCGGTCTACCTATTGAAACCTTAAATTACAATTATTCAATGAAAGTATTAAAATTATTAACACTCTTAGACAGGAGGCTTGTTTCCGATTTGACTTTTATTTTTAAAATTGTTAATGGTATTATAGACAGCCCTGATTTACTCAGCTTAATTACCTTCCATGTACTTAACATAACCACTCCATCCAAAATTCTTTTTAAATGTAACAATAATATCAGGACTGAGTCATTTAGATACTCGCTTGTACCTAGATTGCATACAGTGGGTAATTCTTTCGCTGAAATAGTAGAAATATATTCAACTGCTCTGAATCTAGTTACAAGAAGGCTATAATAGCATACCTCTTTCAAAAATATTACTGTTAACTTATTGCATTATTATATTTCTATTAACTTACTTTTGTTTTTGGATGCTAATCACTTACTCTATGTTATTTTTATGTCACTATTATTTTATGTTATATATTACACTGTTTTGTAAAAGCCTTTAAGGGCATATATAATTAAATAAATAAATATTGATACAATACTTTGAAAAAGTGGTTATGCAAATAAACGCCACACTATGTCGACATGTGGATGTAAAATGTGTCCATGAAATTCCTTGCCACGCCCGAGTCAGGAAAAAATCAACAATCCTGACAGCACAAGCTATCTCTCCTGGTATATTATTGCTCTGAGGAAACATCCCAACACTCAGTGGCGGCTCGTGACTTTTCAGTGTGCTAGAGTGGCAAGATTGAAAAAAACGTCATTATTGATGTTGTAGCCGAAAACATTTTTATTTAACTAACTAACTAACCATCACGCCGTTTCGCTGCAGGGGTAGGCAGAGAGGACGGACCGCCATATAACTCTGTCTTGGCACACACTGCTTGTTTCATTCACATTCATACATCGTCTCATAGATACTCTTCTGTTATTCTGATTCTTCACATGACCCGATTCAAGTATTTGATTTACTTGATCGTGCCATGTCTTTCTCGGGCGTCCTCGACTTCTTCTTCCATTCACTTTAGCATTATATATTCTTTTCACACTCGTTTCTTCGTTCATTCACTCTACATGCCCAAACCATTTAAGCGTCCCTTTGTTAATCCTTTTCATTACGCTCACATCAGCCTTGCATTCTTTCCGGATATCCACATTTTTAATACGGTCATACAAGGTTTTGCCGCACATACGTCTCAAAGATCTCATTTCCACAGCAATAAAAATCAAAATTTCAATTTTTCGTAAGAACATTTTTCAGAAATCCGTGCAGTGCACCATCAAAACATGAAAAATCCTGAAAATCTTTATACAAAAAAAACTTAAAAAAAAAAAATCATTTTCGGCTACAACGACACTAACACTGTCGTATTTTTCAATCTAAGCATATACCAATACACTAATTAAAATTAGTTTTTGAGAAATAATAATGATATATTTTTTATTTATTTCCAATTTAGGAATGTGGCCTGGCAACGAGGGGAACGGGCAGAAAAGCGGGTTGAAAGTTTTCCGCTGGTGCTACAGATGGGTGGTGTTGGCGGGCATGTCAGTTCTATTCTTCGGGCAGCTGTGGGACATCTACTCCATCGTTGATGACGTCGTCGCCGTTTCCGAAAAGTCATCATTCATTACCTCATTTGATTATTTCGTGTCTCATTCCTCCCTCTTTCGCGTTACAATAATAATTGGTCAACATTAAAAAACGCCGTTCAGTAATTCAATCGTCTCAAGGACAGTTTACGTTGGTTATTGAATAATTAACCCTTTTTTCATATTCTAATCAACTAATCAATTGAATTTATCCAGTAGTTGAATATTAGGTATATTTCCCGTAAACTCATATTTTTTCTCATTATTCTTTTATCATGTTCTCAGTTGACGTTTTGCCTCTTTCATTTCATATTATTTGTTTCTTTCTCTTTCTCTTTCTCTCTTTCTTTCTTTTCTTTTTCTCTTTCTCTTTCTCTTTCTCTTTCTTTCTCTTTCTCTTTCTTTCTTTCTCTTTTTCTCTTTTTCTTTCTCTTTCTCTTTCTCTTTCTCTTTCTCTTTTCTCTTTCTCTTTCTCTTTCTCTTTCTCTAGGGTATGTTGTGAGGCTGAAGGTAGTGAAGAGGGGAAGTAAATTGGGAAGAGGAAGGTTGGGAAGTACCTGACTATTCAAATCTGGTCACCAAACACGGCTAAAGCCATTTCAAGCAACGTTTCGATTCTGAATTGTGGTCTTTCACCAGGGCGATACTTAGAGTATGTACCACTCTGGAACGTGCCGCAAATATACTTTTAATTATTTTTTTTATGTGAATTAAATGTGTTATGACACATATTAATTGAATAAAAGTTAATGGTGCACGCCAGTCTTGAACCCGTGACCTTTAGATTTGTAGTCGAGCGTCTTACCACTCGACCATGGAGACTGTTCGAAAATGCGTTCGACGGTTTTCAAACTGCACCTTTAACACACTTTTTAGTGTGTTTTACATCGAATTTAAAGTATTACAGTTGAAAACTTTCATTCACTGGAAACCTTGGACATTTTTCTAACTACTCATGTAGAATTAACAGATAAATCGTTAGTAGTATTGCTTGTATAGAAAGCTACAAAGTAACGTTTAGCGCCAATTTTGAGTGCTGAGGCTTAAATGTGAATTATTAATAGCGACTTGAACGAAATGGAAAGCTACCCCATAAAATTCAGTATTATCGTCAACCAATATCTATTAACTGCTGGATGAAACCCCCGTGCTGATTCCAATCTTCTCGTTTCATTTTTGTGCTAACTTCTGTTTCCACAAAACCTATATATTTTCGAGTCAGTCCTTCATGTTTAAGGGTGCCTTATTTTTATTCTAATCCCTTCATTCTTCGAGTCCTGTCTTCTGCCGACAATAGTTTTATTTTTGTACCGTTATTTAATTACCAAAATAATTTTATTGCAATATTATATTAATTACTAGTAGATAAAAACCCGCTTTCGCGTGGATTAGTCACGACACACATATCAAAAGGAACATAGTGAGTAAATCGTGAAGAACTGTGATCGGAAGAAAATTTCAAACTTTTGTATGTATGAGCAACTTTTCCAACGAACGTGGCAGAAGACGGCTTACGGTATTAATACTATCAGATAATACTATCAGATGCCAACTCAAGGATTAACTACCAGATCACAATTTGAATTTTCTAGCTCTACACTCATGTTCACCACGGGATCTCTGATGTGCAAGCTGTTCACCATGATACTGCAGAGGGCCAAGTTTAACCGGCTAATAGATTTCCTGAGGTGTGATGAATTTAAAGCAAATACCAAGGCGCACGATGAGATTGTAAACAAGAGGATCAAGAACTGCAAAAGGACATCAAAGAGCTTCTGTTGCATATCGGTTTTTACATTAATCTGTAAGTTAGATTATCCAGTTCTTTTGCGATGACAAATTAAATACCTAGGTTAGACCATTCCAAAAATCTTAACCACTTACTCTGAAGCTTTTAACATAATGTATAATCATCATCAAGGCATCAGGCCTCAAGAGTTCGGGTTTCTGCAGTCTGTTCTAGGTCTGTACATTCAAACTATTTTATTATCGTATAGAGTTTACTAGAGATGGTTGACATCGGAAATCGGGCGTACCTGCAGTTCCAGTTACCGGTGACCGGCGAGGAACCGGTTAATTATCCAATTCTTTTGGAACCGGTTCCTGGTGCCAGAAAAGTTCCACGAAGGAGATTTGAGGAAGGATTCCTCGCAGCCATTTTTTCATTTCATGGGGGGGATTGCTAGCGATTTCGAAAACGAAAGCACTGGAACTGGAACCGGTTCCTCGTCAAGGGACCTTACCGCCAAAAAAACGGTAAAAAATAACCGTTTCCTCGGACAAATGATATTGATTTTTAGTTACAAAAAAAAGAAACCGGTTCCTCGGAGAACTCCAGTTCCGGCTTGGAACCGGTTCATTTTAACCGGGACAGGAATATCGACCATCTCTACTGCATACTGGAAACCAAAAAGTAAACGTCTGATTATAAAATAGAAATCAAAAAAATATTTATTTATTTTTATAACAGTAATTATTAATATTTCAAATTTAAAAAACTATTTTTTTAGTCAAAACTAGGTAATTATTTTTACGCATGACGGCTGTTTCGCCTTCTGAAGGCATTATCAAACAGTTTGTTAAATTTGAAATAATAATAATTATTGTATTTTTTTTAAATTAAAAGGGAGTATTACAAAATAAACTTTAAAACAATAAATCAACAAACAAAAAAAAAAAAGTGAAAAAATACCCTAACAGATTGAAACCTTAATAAAAAAGAGTTTTAAATTTTGTATTTATATATATATATATATATTAGTATCAAAGGACCTTTGAGATAACATTACGATTGAAAAGTATAAAGGAGAACTTTCCTTGCAGTCACCCATTCGTATGGTCCTGCTTCTGAGAGCTTCGTTATAACTTCTCTGTCATACGTCGTTTACCTTGAATTTTATTTTTGTTATTTTAATTGTGTCATTCAGTCTCTGAAGTTTTCTTATATTCCAGCTTTTCTTCTCTTTCCCTTAACTGGACCATCCAGGAGTCTTCCAAGCCCCATTAAAATTCCCTTTTTAAATCTTAAATCATCTCCAATGTTTGAAATTGCATACGCGTTTGAAATATGGTCTCTCAGTGGTTTGGCTCTGATGAACTCTTCCATGGATACCCTCATCGCTGCCTTCATGTCACAAGCAAGTAAGCACTACTTATGATATTACCTTTGTCATAACAATAAACATTCAACTATTAATATATTTCAATAATAAATCCGTGATTAACAACAAGTAATGATTATAATACTACAATAAATAAAGTATTAAACAGTTTTTTCCTCGTTTTCACACGTTTGGCGACAATTTTTAAATGGAACTAATTTGTTGTATTAAAAGAGTGAGTGGAGTTCGGTACAGAGACGTAGTATTTATTTTATATTTTAACTTTGAAAACTTCAAACAATATTTTACAAACAAAACAAACTGAAAGGTCAACGGCGCACAATTCAATCGAACGCTTACAGATATTTTGTACTTAGAACTCAAAGACCTTGCTGAAGGGAAACAACACGTAATCAGTATCAGGTTTTGAGACTTGTTCTGAATCTCTCACTAAGTACTCAAAGACCTCACTGAAAGGGAACAACGCGCAATCAGCAATCAGGCCTTGAGACTTGTTATGGCTCTCTGCTGTTTCAAGGACGAGCAGCGCCTTTTATAGGCCGGCGGGCAGCGGCCTTTAGCACGTAGTGAAAGTAGTAGATGAAATTCCTAGAATTGCGTCGGCGATTGCCCAATTGGAGTCCAGCCCTGGATCTACACAGCTTGGCATTGCTAGAGAGGGACAGTTCTTTAGACGGGAGCGAGAAAGTATTCGGAGCCGCGTGCCTTGCCGCGTTTCAAGTATTATTTAACACTGCTTCTAGAGCAAAATACAGACCAGAGATGAGGTTTGCAACCCATACTGCGTTCCTTAGTCTTTTCCTTGTTTTGAGTATAATAACGGTGTTTAGACATGTTAAGAAAGTGGCCCTATTCCACGCCATTGAATCACCCTTGCATCATCCATTATTTCAGTTGCCCAATTGGACTGTTTGATTGAATCAATTAAAGAAGTAATCGAAATTGACCCGGAAGAGTTTGGCAAAAGACACTGATGGTAGGAATAAAGATGTGTACAAAGACAATCATTTTGTCAAACGTAGTTCCAAAGCTACCGAAAACATTAAGAAAGCTGTCACATATCATCAGATCATTTTAAGGTGAGTTAAAGTAGTAAAATTTCGCCACTAATTACCAATACTTTAGTAACCGTAAAGGTTAATACAGAAAAAATAAAAAATATGATTGTAAATGTCTAGAGATAAAGATAGATTGAACATTGAAGTATGCACGTCTAAGTAGGTGTTTTACAGTAGTTGGCAATATTAGAGCGACCTCTTTTATAAATCCAATGTTTAATTTCATGTTTAAATTTGGTCACTGTTTTTATTTGTCTAGTCGTAGCTGGTAATAGATTGTATAATTTGCAGGCTATGTATTTAAAGTGTATTTGTCCAAAAGCAGTATTTGCAAAAGGAGTTTGGAGTAGTGCTTTATTTTTGGTTCGTGTATTATATAGAGTTTGTGTTGAATTGTATTGTGTTCTATCGTTTTTTGTGAAAATTTATCAAAATATTTCGTGCAAAGAGCTGCTTTAAGTCCATTACATTGATGGCATTTATTGTTAATATTACTTTTCTGTAATCAGTAATATCTAAAAAAAACTGTTTCTTTGTGTACATATTTATTAAAAATATTAGTATATACATACAGTTTTGTTAAATAAAATAACGCTTAAAGCTGATAGATTTCATAAGTTATAGTATAAAAGTTTTACCATTTGGTTAGTTGGTTCACTTCACTTCTCATAGGCTCCTCTAATATCTTCCAGATAATAGAAAAGGTAGAATCTCAGAGCAATAATACACAAGAGAGAGCGCTGCTGTAGTCAGTTTTGATGAGCTTTGCCGGACTCGGCTAGACCTGAGCGTGGCTGGGACTAGGTTTAGAGTATTTATACATCCATTCATAGCACATGTCGACATAATGTTTTTGTTTATTCGTATAACCACTTTTTCACGAGTATTGTTATAAACAAAAATATAGATTACAACCTAAAAAATTGTTAACTTATGTCCATTTATGTCGCATATCAAAACGTGTGGGCGAAGTCAACGGAGACGGAGGACACGAAGAACATCCTTCAAATACTTTAAAGCGGTGTGATAATTTAGGAAATTTTGCTGTCTCTTTCTTTCTCATGGTGTACGACATAAAAACCCGGAGAAATTGATTTATCCCAAATTTGTATAGGTTGGGTATAAAGAATTAGCTCTCTCTCCAATTATCGTTACTCCAAGGGTAGAATCAATAAAATACTTAGGGATATACATAGACTAGGGGTGGCCAAACTTTTGATCACTACGGGCGATTTGCTTTTTAAATTATTGGTAGCGGTCTACTAACATCGTATGTGTTAATTGATCATAAGAAAAGTAATAATTTAAAGCCAAAAGTAACTTTGAATTTTAAATAGACATAGATATTACCAATTCCTATTCAATATCCAGTTATTTTAATAACCGACATTAATGATTTCTCTACACAAATATAAAAAGAGTCCATCCTTGTTAATAAACTGATTAAACTGTGTATTATGCTGTTAGTGAATCTACAATGTCATATTGCAACAGCATCCTCACTGTTATTGCATTTAGAAGAGTACAACAGCAGTACTTAAGGTTATGTGTTATGTACAATGTATCTTATATAAATCACTACACAGAGAATGCCAAGTTCACTCAGTCTAACAGAATCGGTGTACCACGGGCACAGTACCAAAAGTGCGACAGTAGATCTTCTGCAAGTACCTCCACTCGCACTGCCTTCAGACAGAGATCCCATTATTTTTTAGTCCCTTCGGTATATCATAGGCTAAATCCCCAACTAAAAACAGCATGCACACTTAATATTAGAATGAAAAATCTATTTCAATAAGTGATCTCTCGGCTGCTTAAAATATCATTCATCATACCATCGTGTAAAATTAATAATCAACATTGCATTGTTGTTATATTTCACTTTTGTACGGATTTTGTAATGTACTCGTATATTACTACCCAATGATCTGTAAACCCTGTCTAAATCTATATTGCCAAAGATCTCCAGTAGAGTCACTCAGTTCATTGAACAATCACAAACACGCCTCAAAGAAAACCCAATAAACAAGAGTCCCTAGCCAAAAAATACATGAAAATATTAATGTTGATGTCACTTTTCAGATACGTCAACGATGTGCAAGATAATTTCAATATATCCATTTGTGTCCAGTACTTCGTGAGCGGAATAGTCATCTGTTGCAGTGGCATTCTTGTTGTGGTACGTAACCATTTTTAGAATTGCAGGGTCATAAAAAACAAAATATTTGCCGAGTACCGAAGAAGTACGTTTTGCTGATAAAAACACTAATTCATTTCAGGTAACTCCCGGTGACCAGCCATTGAAATTGATTGCCATAGCTTCGTACCTCGCCACGATGCTGTCAGAAATTTTCATGCTGTGCTGGTTTGGGAACGAAATAATGGCAAAGGTATATTGTAATACAAAAAATATAATCACATATTCCTCTCTCGTCCCGAAGAATCTGAAATTAATCTATCATATTATTTTCCTTATTTCAGTCGGGATATTTGAGCCAGGCAATATACAATACCCCGTGGATGGAGTGCTCCGAAAGTTACAAGAAAAATATGCGAATTTTCATGATTCGATCACAAGTTCCTCTCATTGTCACAGCTGGCAAAATGTTTAAACTTAACTTGAATAGTTTTGCATCTGTAAGTGAAGCTTTCTAATGGTTTACTAGTCAAAAAAATCGTTATTTATCAAATGTATATTTAGTTTGTTGAATCCTATTGACAAAAAAAATGACGTAATTTATCATTAATTTAACACTTTTCACAATATCTATTTTTGAATTATAATTATGCAATATATTTCTTCAATCACATAAATAACTCTTGATTTGATAAGAGTTTTTCCACCATTGCTTACTGAATTCATATACTATCGCTACTGAGCCATTGGGGATTTATAACTTCTTTGCTTATTTATTTCTGATGGTCAGGCGAGGGGCATCCTCCACTTTTCCAAACCGGTTTATGGACCTCGTAGGTCCTTTTATTAATTCTCACACCAAAACCAAACATCTTTTTAAACGAAGATACTATCTAAAGATTCTAAATACCCCCGATTATCTCTGCAAAGCACAACCTAAATACGAGTATATACTCACCCAGAGGTGTATTTGTCCTTGAGGCTGTGTTTCTGCCGATAGCTTTCAGATCTGCAGGACTGTAGGTTCCTCGACGATTTTATTTAATTCCAACAATCTCTGTTAGTCGACTGGTCTTAACCTTGCTGATTTCAGGAGATTGATGAGTCAAAAAACTTGTTGGTTGCTCCTGTGTCTTCACGTTCTTGCAACGATACCTTGTCTCGGGTCAAAGACCATCCTAAAGGCTGTCTTTTCAAACGCGAACACAAGTTTTTGCTGTTTTGGGGTAATTGTCCATGAATCTGCAGCAGGTGTGACTGCGAGTCAGACAATAGTATTATCCATACTATGTAGTTTGGTGCTCGTCATAATTGGTGGATAATTATGTGACAATTTGATGATTGGATAATTTTTACAGATTCTGAACTCTTCGTACTCGTATTTTGCCTTACTACGCCATATTTACACGAACGATGGTGAGAATGACGTCGTAGAAATTGTGGATTAATCCTTAGTACCTAAATGGTTTATAATTATACTGCACGCATCTATTGCAAATAATATATTATTATGTACGTAGTATTCCAAAAAAATGTTTTTTAGGCACATCAGGTAAAAAGATACCAACCATATCGTGGTTAGGAAAATCGAAAAAAATGTACTGAGGTACTATGTAGGTGTAGGTACTTACATTTTAAGTATATGGCAGAAATCTATTTTCTGGATCTCCCGAACGATGAGCCATCTTCAGATACATTTTCAGCTTGCCACGTGTCTGCAACATGCTGTCTGAAGCTTTCAAAAAATATTTAACCGTCAAAAATAAGACAAGATGCCATATTTTTTCTTAAATAGTTTTCAATTGTTATTTAAGAAAAGCAGTATTGAATTATCGGGCGAAGCCATGTAGTAGAATTAGTAATATTAGAAATCCATAGATAAATTGTGTAGTGTTACAGAAAATTCCAAAGGATTGTGAACTAAATAAACTATTGTATTATTTAAGATTTTTTTATTCATATTCAATTCACACTGATGAAAATAATTCAAAATATTATTCACCTTTCAAAGTGGTGACGAAAGCTATGAAGTTAACGAAAAAAGAATCACCAAATAAAAAGCCACTCGTGTTTCATCGGAATAGCAAATTACAGTGAATTACCCCCACCATTACCAGCCTATATAATTTATAAATTACATTATAATTTTAGCAACTAGATTTCTAAATTATCATAACCTAGAAGCCAGACTATACAATGATGCTTCTTTATTACATCGATAACATTGTCATTATTTTCAAATAATACCCATTTTTCATGATTATACACGGAGAGTACGAAAGTAGAATGTAAAATGTGATGTCATTATTTTGCAGGTTTTAACAGTATAGTTCAAATTACTGTTGTTTAACAAAAATATGATGCACATAATAAAAAAAACGGTTTGCTTAGAGAAATGTGTGATTTGAATTATTGTGTGCGCAAGGAAGAACGGAATTAGTCAATAAACGCAGATGTTGTAGAGAACCAAAACATAATTTAGCAATTCCGTTTGTAATCATGTCATATGTCACATGTCCTTTTTCAAAAAATAATAGCACATTATTTTATTTTCTGAGACATTTCATTTTTCCTTGATAGATACGTATCTAAGGAACAATTCTGCATACTGAAATCAAAACTTGTTTTTTTTTACTCATTCCGTTCATCTTTGCTCACACAGATATAACATAATTAAAATATGACAAACATGGATATTACTGATTACAGATACCTTTCCACTCTTGTTACAAAATGTATTCTCTTGCAGTGTTATCAATAAGTAAAACCTATCTACTTTTCATTTAGGCACCTTTTCGACAGCAAACTTAATAGCTCCTAACTCCAATATCTTTTTTACGACTTTTACTTTAATATTAACGTGCAATATTGTTTTTTAAATCCGTTCTATTCAATTAAAACATTGCCTTAACTTCTAAAAACATAAATCTAAACATGGTTTTAGTTCAAAATTCTACGCTATAACTTTAATATGCTGTAATAGTAATTATTCATAATTTACATTCATCACGTGATAAATCGCAATATGTACGAGAATACATTTATAATATTCCATTTGAACATGACGTGCCCTATAAAACGGTGACAACAAAATGATACAATATTGCATATTATACATCATGCATTACTAATGGACTGATGAGTTGCGGAGAGTGGTGAGCGATGGGCCGCGTCAATCATGTCTGCTGATGTACGGGTCGTCCACTGCCGCTTGGAAGGATGGGTGGTCGTAGCGGTGGAAGTCGCTGTCCATTCTGGTGATGTCGTGGTACAGGGTCTGGTGAGGGCTCTTCGCACTCTCGTCATTGGCGCCTGACGGGTACTGGTGACTGTTCAAACTGTTATCTCTTCCCCTGATTGCGTCTTCGTTCGCCTTCCTCGTCTGTTCCTGCTGTCTCTTTAAATTCTCCGATTTGTCTTTGCTTCCCGTGCTCGAAGTGGCCAAATCTCTCGGGCCCTCGTTTTCAGCTTTCTTCAGAGGGCTGTAAGGATACCTGCTGTAGGAATAAGAGCTGCCAGCTCCGCCCCCTCCCCTGTAGTCATTGTACCTGTTGTCTTTGTAATATCTATCATCGTCGTACCTGCTGTAAGGGTTGGCAGAATATCTGTACATATTTGGAGGAGTCCTCACAACATCGGGGAGATTGGCGTAGTAGATAATTCTTCTTGGCTTTTCGTAAGTATTGCTGCTTTCGTATCCGTCGTACCTGTCGTATCTGTCGTACGGTTCTCTGTAGCCTCCTCTGTTGTTGTAGTCATTGTAGTCGTATCTTCGGCCGTTCTTAGAGTCATATCTGTCGTAGTAAGGATCTCGTCGCGAGTTGGAAGTATAAGGTTCATCGTAATACCCATAGTCGTCGTAAGCTGGGCGTCTGTAGTCGTCTGGATAGTAATAACTTCTTCTAGAGTAAGTGGAATAATCCAAGCTTCTCGCCCGGCCGTCGCGGCCATCTTTATCCGGGGGATATATGTCAGTGCGCAAGTCAGAACGTCCGAATGAACCGCGAGGCACAGAATCCCTGAGGTTTCTACTTTCCGCTGTTTGAAGTCCTTTGCCTTGAGTGACGAAATTGACTCTTGGCATTCTGTTCTGGTTGGGATCTTCTAAATTTGGAGACGAAGAAGAAAGTTGATCGTTTTCCAAAGAACGAGCCAAGAACGGAAGTTTTATCCATTGATCTTTAGTAGCTCCTCGCGCTCCTCTGCCATTTAGTGTATCTATTAAAGCTTGAGCATTTGTTTCACTAGTAAGGCTGCTTGCTTCCGGAAGTTTGGTATCAGTTTTATTCACGTCAAACAAATCTTCTTCTTCCCCCGCGGCTCCTTGAGGAATCCATTGCACCACTGGCGCTCGAACCAGATCAACATCTTCACGGTGTTCGACACTTTTACTAGATTCTTCTTGTGTGGCCTCCCGTTTACTTTTAGCATTAGCGTTATCATTTGCAAAGTGCTTCATCTCCATACTCTTCGGTTCGTTAATATCTCTTTTGAGGATGCGATTTGGAAGTAGTTCTTGGCGATCTTGCGTGTTGTCTTCTTCCAAGAATCGTCCGTCTCTTATGATGGGAAAGACGGGATAGCTGGTGTCTCTTTTATTTCTTTGTGCCTGAAAACAAAAGATTCGTCGAAACATATCACACATTAAAACGTAATAAAAACGATAACAAAATAATGTTGTTTTGGCAGTAATATAATATTTAATCTTGGTCATATCACGAGAAGCTACAAATGTTAAATTAACTACCCAACAGAAAGACGTGAAGTTACTAAGTTTTTCCGAGCTGCAAGCTGCAGGAAAAAGATTTGCATTTGATCCGATTGCAGATGGTATCAGAAGATTAAGAAGAAAACATTTGAGACGGTGCCACGAATCCAGTGCAGGAGTTTCATGATCTTATGACTACAGTTGATGGAAGATCTTAATCTAGATTTACCTCGACATATCTTTCTCCCACTGGACCGAAGCCGCCTCTGACTCCTGGACGGGTGACCCAGAACTGGCGGACAGGGGGGCCCTGCTCGGGGAACAGTCCGAGCCCATCGGGTAGTAGGAAGGTGGCGGAAGTCACGGCGAAGGCAATACTCAGACACGCTAGGGTCGGGCTACCGAACACGTGGGCCGGCATTTTGATTGAGTACTGAAAAAAAAACTATTAATTAATTATATTTCTTTACGATCACTGTATAGTTATATATTATTATCTAGTTATTTTTGTGCAATCAATTCAAGCTATAAGCCTTCAACCAAACGCCAAATATTTATGGTATAGTTTTGATACCTATGCAACGTCGAATTCGTATTACATCGATGTCATGCATCAATTATGTACGATGTGTTTTTACTGGCCTGAATAACACAATAGAAGTTAATCTGAACAAAAAAAACGGTAACCAACAGACCGTCGGTACCTACTGAAATATTAAGAGGACACACCACCCTAGAAATAAATCGATGAGGGGCGTTTCCAAAAACATGAAGACTTTCATGTTCTATGAAATTGTGGAAAAATACAGTAACCCCTTATTTAAAGGTAGGTGAAGTCTAAATGTTGAAAATTCGTCAAAAAAAATTTAGAATTTACGATGACGATTAGCGCAGATCTCTTGATCTAAAAAACGCGCTAAGGTAAAAAGGTGGGCTGAAAAAAATAATGTTCGTTGCAAGTGGTGTAGGAGGGGAATAGGATTGAGTTTGCTGCAGCCGGCCTAGGTATTTTTGATAGCTAGTTACTTCACAACTTTCATCTTCTTCGTCTCCTTTCCCACCCCACTCCCCTAAACCACACAACATCTCCCATTTGGGGATGCCATAGTCCCACTGGCTCCAGGCACTTCAGACTTTCGTGCGGTATTCATAAGAAAAGCTTTTATTCATCGACCTTTCACTATTTGATATCTGACAGTGTTAATACGCTAAGCCGTCTTCTGTACATAATTCGTTGGATCGCCGCGGGGGGCGCTAATGTATGCGAAAACAATACTGGTAATTTTCGCTCATACGTGACAAAGTTGAAATTTTATTCCGATTACGCTACTACACGATTTAATCACTATGTTCCTTTTGACGTGTGTCAAGGCTAAACTAGTTTTGTTTTTTTTTAAAGAAAGACAAAATTCCCGGGTTACGAATAAACTGACAATATTTGAAAAACTCCTACTGCCATCATAAGAAGCGGAAGATGTTGCTTGTGCAATGATGGAGGACTTAGCCAGCAGAGGAATTGAACGCACGACTCCCGGGTGGGAATCCGACGCGTCTGTCCACTCAGCTACCGACTTGTCAAAGTTCTTATTAATAAATCATTCATGTATAATTTTACACACATACGGCACAGAGATCGCGTTAAGGCTGATTCACACCAACGTCCGGTTCCGCTCAGTGCCGATATTGTTCCGCAAGAGAGCTTATTGATATGGTATGAATATCAATCAAGGAGTATGTGCCAAGACAAAGTTGTATGGCAGTATATCCTTCTACCCACCCTTGTGATATTTAACTACTTATTTAGTTAAATAATTATTTTGAATTGTAAAAATACTAACATCGCAGATTTTTTTTAAATCAAAAACCATTTTTTTATCACTAAATAATATTTTTATTAATTATTTATTATTAAAAATATTATTTAGTGATAAAAAAATTGTTTAAAAAAAATCTGCGTTGTAAGTATTTTACACTTCAAATAATTATTTAACTAACAGTTAAATATCACAAGGGTGGCAGAAGGATATACTGCCATACAACTTTGTCTTGGCACACACTCCTTGATTGATATTCATACCATATCAATAAGCTCTCATGCGGAACAATATCGGCACTGAGCGGAACCGGACGTTGGTGTGAATCAGCCTTTATGCTGCGTCCAGTCTGCATTCGTTCTTCCTCAAGTCCATGCCTCACTGCTGCACGTTGAGTTTAGTAGCAAAACTTCACTGTGGCCTGCTAGCCCAGAACATTTTTATGAATAGCTTATAATAAAAATCATCGCATCATTGAAAACATTTAACGATTCCCACGTTCGTTGGAGTTACATATACACTGACAATTGGCCAATAATGGGAGAAACGTAATTGAAGCATGACTTGCAGTGATATCTACTCACTTGAATATCCTCTAACGGTAAACAGTAACAACTAGCGGCTTTCCAAGGCTTTCCGAAAACCTTTTGTTAAATGTCTTCATAATTAAACGAATTATAGGTACTATAAGTCGGTACAACCCAAATAAAAACAGATAAAATAACTAACTAACTAACCATCACGCCATTACCCCGCAGGGGTAGTTAGAGAGGATGGACTGCCATACAACTCTGTCTTGGCACACACTCCTTGCTTCATTAAAGTCTAGAGTCTCAACTGTTCTCAACCGTCTAGAGCCAGTGAGAATATGACATCCCCAATTGGGGTATGTTGTTGGGCTGAAGGTAGTGGGGAGGGGAAGGAGATAGGGAAGAGGAAGGTTGGGAAGTACCTGGCTATTCAGATCTGATCACCAAGCACGGTTAAAGCCATTATAAGCAACGTTTCGATTCTGAATGGTGATCTTTCACTAAGGCAATACTTAGAGTATCTACCACTCTGGAACGTGCCGCAAATTTACTTTCTATTATTTTATATGAATTAAATGACACATATTAATTAAATAAAATTTATTTGCCCACGCCGGGATTGAACCCGCGACCTCTGGATTCGTGGTCGAGCATTTTACCACTCGACCACGGAGGCCGTCAAACATACTCTTCTGTTATTCTGGCTCTTGGCATAGCCCAACTCAAGTATTTGATTGTTTCGTGTCTTCCGCGGGCGTTCCCGACTTCTACCCTTTACATTTGCGTCATACATTATCCGTACACCCCTTTCTTCGTTCATCCGCTCTGCGTGCCCGAACCATCTAAATATTCCTTTCTTAATCCTTTTCATTACACTTAGATCGGTTTTGCATTATTATATATAATATGAAAAATTATTAATAATTTCGGTTATTTATAAGATATGCTAATGAAAATAAAGTTATTTACTATGAATTTGTTTATTTTTTTTAAAACGTTCAATATTTTATTTTATTTTATCAATAAAATCCTCGAATCCATTTGTCTAATTCAGCACGAAGGACGTGAGATTCAATAATAATGCTCCACGAATGTGGCATAATGGCGGGCGTCACGGAAAATACGAAATAAAATCACCGTATCGCTGATCAATGACCCGCGGGCGAAAAGCCACAAACCGGAAGCAAAGCAGAAACGAACGGAAGTTCCTTTTTTCAAATGTTCGATTCACGCAATCGCCAACAATGGCCGCCCGTTCGATATTGCACTAAACAGCGTACAGCACACACGGAGCGTGTTCATAAATTGACAGTTACCCTATGAGATTCACACGTTCCTCTCTTTATGATATTCGAAATGGCGTTAAAATTACCGTGCAAATTGCGAATCGTTGACACTCGAACCTGTTGAACTCACGAGGTCGTTAAATTATGAATTTATCTGTCATTATATTTTATATCCAATTGCTAGCTGTTGATTGTTGGTTGTTGGGCACAATCTGTGGAAATAATACCATGTCCCTTTTGCATGTTAATGTTGCCATTTTGCATGTGGAATTTCGCAACGGCGGAACCACTTTCTGAATTGAATAACAGAATAGGGCCGAGGACGCGAGTGAATGATGAACACATTGGGAACAAGTGTGATGGTGTTTTGCAAAACAATACCCATTATTAGAACATCTTTGGAAGTCCACTCAAAATGCAAAACAACGCATTGTTATTTGATGGTATTCAAAATCAACTTGCAACTTCACAATCGCGTAGGATATATTTTATTCATGCATCACGTGGAATGTAGAACATACGCAATATGTGTTCTACATAAAGATGGCCCAATAAATAAATTATTTCCTACAATAATTATTGAAAACTAATATTTGGGGGAAACATACTTTAAGCTACACCACCTATGCACTTAGTATTATTTTTTAACTATTTTGTTAAAAAAAAAACTGTCCTTTTTTTAACAGGGCCTATGTCATATTTGGGAATGCTGTGTGGAAGGTCTTTTGAGGAAAAGAAGGAGTGAACCTGGGTCTTGAAGAGGTCTCACATGCTATCAGGGAAAGAATACGTTATTTACAAAAAAATTGCAAATTATAAACATTTTCTAGCGGTGGTGTGTATTTCTTCATCGTGAAAATCGGGAATTTTTATGGCCAATTTGGTTAAAAAATAAAATAAAAATACCTATTGCAAAACGAAGTTTGGAGTTCAAGAAAAAGACAAATTTTCACAAAAAATTTTGCAAGATTTTTTTTTTTGAAACGGCTGTGATAAGTTGAAACAAAAACTTGTATATCTATGCAATCAGAAAATATGGACGGCACGCCGATTCTTTTTAGTTATTTTGGGTCCCTAACCACTAATAAACAATAAAGCGTTATCTTTTGGATTAAAACAAATAATCCAAAAGATAATGTATTCCCTATGACAAAAAGTTAGTTCTACAATAGGTATTTTTTATTCACTTGCATATTACTTATATGACTACCTTCGAATGTCTGCCAACTGATAACAAAATCATTGAAAAATATAATATTATTTACGATACATGGTTTATTTCTTCTCCAGCATCTTGAAAGGAAAGTGCTCCGATCGAAGTAATGTTAATATTTTGGTTAATATGCTTTTTTATTTAAACAATGAGTTTCTACGTGGATACATGATATAATATCTCAATGTAGTTTCAGTTTAAGTCGCTTTGACTGAAAAAACCAATTAAGTATATCGTTTTAAATACAATACGTAAAAATATATGAATCATTAAAAGAGTGGGTAGGTGTATCTTTATATATATATTTTTAATTCGACATTTTAATGTGTGTAAGAATTACCTTTACGAAAATGTGAGACGATATTAAAATAATATTATTTATTTCTGAATGTCCAACCCCACACATTCCATAAATATATACATACAAATAAAACTGAAAAATGTGTAAAAATAATATTTTTTAACAATAATAAGTCAGAAATTAAAATAAAATAAAATAATTACAAGTCAAATGACCGATGTCAGATTCTGTAGATGTAGGCAAAGGCATTCTGTATATTGTGAACTAAATAAAGTTTTGACGCATTTTTTTTTAAAGAACGTATCTTTCGTGGTACGTAATTTTATCATAGCACGTGTCTGGTAATGACAACTTTGATTGAGCTAAGTACCTACCTAGCTACAATAATCAATGCCGAATGAGCCATAAGACCGAGTGCCCAATTGCCTATCACATTCCATAATTGGTTTCGCTCCTCTTTGAAGTCCTTCAAGAATGGAATTTTTATTTTAAATGTTTTTCAAAAAAATATCAACTCACAATCAATTGGCCTACCGCAGAGTTCTCCAAACCACAGCCCGCGGGAAGTTTTCATAATTTTTCAAGAGTAACATAACATTCTCGTGTTACGAATAAACTAACAGTATTTGAAAAAGTCCTACTACCATCATCAATGTTGCTTGTGCAACGATGGACACTTGGTTACTAACTCATAACATTTTAAGTTAGGTATAAATTAGAAATTCCAAAGCAGATTTACCGGTAGGTACCTACTCTGAATTTGTGCAGAAGTAGGGCCCAGCGCTGACTAGGGAGTAATAATAATAATAATAAATGGAAAACTTTTATAGCGCCGTTATCATGGGAAAATCACCTCAAGGGCGCTTTACAAATTAATTTATCTAACTTATCACTTAAACTTATAACCTTGGAGAAACAATGTATGGAGAGAGAGCTAATTATTTTTACCCAACCTATACAAACTTGCGATAAATCACTTTCTCCGGGTTTTTTACACCATGAGAGAGAAAGAGACAAGAAATATAATACTCCGCTTCTACGTACTGTCACAATGATCTTGGGCTCCTGGGTCACCGCGGGACTCCGCCCACATTTTCATTATGCCACTAAACTTGACATAACTAAACGGTTTTTTAGGTTAGATGTTATATTTTTGTTAGTATCAATACTGTGAAAAAGTGAATATACGAATAAACAAAAACATTATGTCAATATTTGATATGAATGGATGTATAAATACCCTAGCCTTGGTCTTAGCCACGCCCAGGTCCGCCGAGTCAGGTGAAAATCATCAAAAAATGACTACACTGCCTTGGATTGATACCACTCTATATTATGCTCTAAGCTTAAAACTAA
The DNA here is from genome assembly GCA_022651775.1 of Drusus annulatus. NCBI lineage: Eukaryota > Metazoa > Arthropoda > Insecta > Trichoptera > Limnephilidae > Drusus > Drusus annulatus. The sequence goes on from JAGWCC010000079.1 coordinate 829,338, forward strand.
TAACTTATAGTTAAGATTTGTTACTAATGGCTTACAACTAATATTTTCAACTAGTGACTTACAATTGGGACTTAAAGCTAGTAACTAACTACTGAGTATAACTTATAACTAGTGACTTACATCTAAGATTTCATTATCACTACTTCATTACCTCTTCATTATTGCTCCATATTTGTATTACTCTTAACGATTATTTTCTTGTCTAACGATATATAATAGAATAAGTTTTAAATTCTCTTTCGATTTCTCGCCTTTTTTCCTGTGATCTAGATGGTTTGGGAGGGGCCCCGGAATTTCCCAAAATAAAAAAATGATAAATATCCCAACGCAATTTATGAAATCCCTAGCACCGCTATTTTATATCATTACAATCTAAAACTACCAATTGCATGATTTTAAATCGGGTTGTTTGATCAGTCGTCGATTAACCCGTCAAGCATAACGGTTGTCAAAACTTAACCGAACGCTGACAGGCCGAGAACCAGCGGTTGACGGGAACCGGTATATGAAAAAACTACGCTTAAAATGTCACATAATTTTCAATTGAAGTAACTATCTGTACATTGTGTTTGAAAGAGAGAGTACGAGAACAGCGTGCAATATAGTTGTGAATGATGAATACTTGGAGCAAGTGGATGAGTTTGTGTATTTAGGAAGTAACAAGAGACGGAAAGGCTGATAAGGATATTGAAAAAAGGGTGAATGCAGGAAACTCCATTAATGGAGGACTGAACGCTGTTGGCGCAAATAAGAAATTGTCCAAAGAAGCGAAGCTAGCAGTCCACAATGGAGTGCTTATACCAACCCTAATGTATGGCAGTGAGGCATGGAACTGGCAGACGGAGGATGAAAGTAGACTGAATGCTGTGGAAATGAGATCTTTGAGACGTATGTGCGGTAAAACCATGTATGATCGCATTAAAAATGTGGATATCCGGAAAGAATGCAAAGCTGATGTGAGCGTAATGAATAGGATCAAGAAAGGGATGCTTACCATAGATGGTTTGGGCATATAGAGTGAATGAACGAAGAAAGGACTGTGAAAAGAATATATGATGCGAAAGTGAATGGAAGAAGAAGTCGAGGACGCCTGAGAAAGACATGGCACGATCAAGTAAATCAAATACTTGAATCGGGTCATGTGAAAAGTCATAATAACAGAAGAGAATGTATGAGACGATGTATGAATGTAAATGAAGCAAGGAGTGTGTGCTAAGACAGAGTTATATGGCGGTCCGTCCTCTCTGCCTACCCCTACGGGGAAACGGCGCGATGGTTAGTTAGTTAGTTAGTTTATCTGTACATTTCAGCTGTCATTCAAAATCAGAACAGATAACAGAACAGATTTAGAAATAAAAGGGATTACAGATTTGAATAAAACAACAAGTATAGTTACCTACCAACCTAAAAATTACATGAAAAGGATAACTGTAACACCTGTCCCCTAATTCATCGCGTGAAGGTGCCTACTCTGTCACTACCATTGCATAATTGAGCAGCATAAATTAATTTAATGGACCAGTAGCGTACTGGGTCGCCCCGAAATCCACTATTGCCGAAAAATCTTAATTAATTTTAGTTTGGTATTCTCGGAGTAAGAATATATATGGAGAGGTACCTTTGCGAAACAGTGTAGTCAGGTCGGTTGAATTTATACTGACTCGATAGAAAGATACAAAGATATATTAAAGGATGTTGGATAGCCTATTAGTTACCGCCCACATGGAATTCGGACATTTTTAATAAACATATTTTAACGCATTAAACAAAACAATACATTAGCGTTGTGACCGCTTTGAAAGAACTACTTCAAAGAACTACTTCTTTTGGCAGCAGTTCCTACTTCATTCATTTTCATTGAACAAATACTTCAATTGAAGTTTGGCAGTTCATTTTAGCGTTCATTTATTTCATTAACTTCATTCTAAACTCCAATTTGCAGCAGTTTAGTTGTGAAGTTGAACTTCAAAGCTTATAAAGAAGTACTTCATAACAAGTACTTCAATTGAAGTTTAATTTGAAGTACTTTGATATAAAGGAACGTGATTTTTTTAAAGAGTTCTTTTCGTTTTAAAATTTCTCCGGACCAGCACTTTTAATTTGGCGAGGAACCAGTTCCAGTTCCTTTCAATTTCAAATCTCTACCGACTAGTACGTTTTATTTTGGCAAGGAACCGGTTCCAGTTACCGACTAGTACGCATTTTTCGGCGAGGAACCAGTTCCAGTTCTCGAAGGGTTAATTTTAAAGAACTAGCAATTCGTGAAGCATTCACAAAACATTGACGTTTTTCCCAACGCTACAATACACCATTAAAATGATTTATAAAGTAAAAATATCACACAAACAATAACAGAAGGTTTGCCTAAGTAACGATGGAAGCTGTTTGTTGATTTTGTGTTGAGAATTCTAAAGTTCGGTCAAAAATATTTAAAACTGTCGAAATGCCTCCGAAATGTAATGTTTTATAATCTTTGTTTGGTCTTATTTGAACATTCACGCATAGCACATATCACCATCATGTTTGATTTATTTATATAACCACTGCAAGTATTTTAACCAACACAAATATATTAAATAACCTCTTTAGTTATGCGACTCGACGATGTGAAGTTAGCGCGGACGGAGAACATTCTTACATACTCGTACTTAGAAATGTTGCAATATTATGTGACGACTTTTCTTGTCTCTTTCTCTCTCATGGTATACGACGTAAAAACCCTGAGAAAGTGATTTATCCCAAAGTTGTATGGGTTGAGTATAAATATTTAGCTCTCTCTCTTCATATGTATTCTTACTCCTGGTTGGTATTTACTTATTTTCTGTTCTGGAATATCATAAAATGTTGGATTTGTACTAACCTTCCCGTTAAAGCACTCTATGGATGAATATATTCACTATCTATAATAATTGACTATAATTAGGTAAACACTACCTTGAAATAAATGCAAATTACAAATCGTCTGTCACAACGAACAAAGTAGAATGCGCAAATTGGTAAGTTTGCATTAGAATTGTTTGATGTTTCGTTTCGTTTAAAATTTGGTGTCTACATTTTTTTTTTTTTTTTGAGAGCAAGAAATTTATTTATTTATAAATTAACGAACTAAAGTCCAATTACAAAAAAGAGATAAAACATGAAATGGAAAAAAGAGCAACAGAGAAGGAATAGCACATGCGAGTACATCATAATAAATGAGGCGATGACGAAAATAGGACAAAATAAACATAAGAGAAAACATTCAAGCCAGGGTCTAGTCAAAGTTTTGGTAGAGTCGTAAAGAATGACAAAAATCATTTAGACTGCAACCAAAAATTTCAAGACCATGGCTTGAGTTAACAAGTCTTGACATTCTGGACATTGGTGAATTATACCCATAATTAGTATTGTGATGATTGAGGAACAGCAATTCATTGTTTCCGCGTCTACGGCAAGGAATGTTGAGCTGAATAAGTTGAATAAATAAATATAGTTTTGTTTTGATATTTTTCATTAACCCAATCGGTGAAATACATTATGCTAACTTTAAACAGTTCTGATGCAATTTTACCAATTTGCACATCCGACATTGTTCGTTGGTACTTAAAACAGCCGAAACATTTCATATAATTGGAAATCATGTGTGGCTCCTACATTTAAAAACGTTATATATGTAATTTCCAAGTACCAATTTACATTATTTGTTTATTACATTCCATAAAATTGACCATTATTTTCTATTTAACTAGAACCTCTCCTCAGAACTAACATTAAAATTGGCGGGTAATTTTTTTTCATTTTATCTTTTTATACAATTTTATGGCGTCCATCCATCGACAAAATCAGCCAACAAAGAGTAATAGTACCTACCCAACGAACAAATAAATTATTACCTGTAAAATACTAGAAGGTACCAACAATTTTATCATAATAATATAATCTCTAGTCAAGTATCAACATAATTTACATTTAACACGAGCACACAAACATGCATCAACGAGAAAAGTAATTTTGAAAACTCTACCTGCTATGTTACTGGCTAGGTCCGACAATGGCGTATGTCCCGAAATGTTGGAGCAGAATTGGATCACTTTAAATAATAACAAAGTAATTCGGGCATGTGTTTCATGTTTCACATTTCAAAACTAACTGATGAAAAGTTCAGAGATTCTTCTACGGCGAATGAAAAACAGTATAAAATGGGAACAAATCAATTTTAGCGGAAACTATAACAATGTGTTGTCTATTTTGTGCAGGTACTATGCTAAAATCAGGGCTTGTCAACTGGCGGATGGAGATTTCGGGGTTGAATGGTTTTCGATTGGTATTTATATGTTGGAGTTTTTTTTCGTTCTAATTTTTTATTTTTTTATTTTTTTTTTAATATTATTGTACAATAATAAAAAAAAAAAAAAAGTTGGAGTTTTTTTTTCGTTCTAATTTCTTCTATGGAAAAGTTATCCGGAGTTTTATTTACTCATGCAGATTTTTTTCGAATAGAACAAAGTCACTTCGCGTTTGATTTTGGTATTTTATTACAATTTAACATTATAAGTTGCTTGTAGTGTTGTATTTAATTTTGATTTAATTTTCATTTACAAAATTATTAATTGTTTTATTGACTCACCTTCTCTGTTGCAACTTATCCAGTTCAAATTTCCTTGACGTAGACTCAAAAACAATGAATTGCTGTTCCTCAATCATCACAATACTAATTATGGGTATAATTCTCTAATGTCCAGAATGTCGACTTGTTAACTCAAGCCATGGTCTTGAAATTTTTGGTAGCAGTCTAATGGTTTTGGTCATTCTTTACGACTCTACCAAAACTTTGATTAGAACATGGCTTTAATGTTCTCTCTTATGTTTATTTTGTCCTATTTTTGTCATCGCTTCATTTATTATTATGTATGTGCTTTTCCTTCTCTGTTGTTCTTTTTTCCATTTCGTGTTTTATGTCTTTTTTTATAATTGACGTTTAGCCCGTTGATTTATAAATATTACAATGCACACGTACAAAAAATATGCATTTCACAATCAGTTTATTACACACAATAAACGTTTTGAGAGGGTGACTGCTTATTTTTCACTTTTTTCAATTTCGAAAATGTTGTTATTACTGTGTTCACAATATTTCCTAAGTATATACTCCACTTTACTTGTCTACATTCAAATTTACTTTAGGAAAAATCATCGGACGCCTACAAAACAAGCTGCTTACTAGGCGGCTCCATACTTTAAAAAAATATCATTATTTTTACCAGTTTACGAAAAGTCCAAAAATATATGAACTCGTTCTTGGATTGCTTGTGCAATGGTAGAGAACTTAGCCAGCAGGAGATTGAAGCCCCGACTTTTGGATGGGAACCCGACGCATTTGTCTACTCGGCTACTAACCGGTCATATACTTACAATATTTACTTGTATGTTTTTTTTTAATAGTCAACTTAGTAAGATCGTCAACACGTTGCCGTTCCCTGGGTTGTTTGAACGGATGACAGATTTCAACTGAATCAGATTGAAATTCCCATAAAGTGCGGTGCCATCGCTTTAACAATAATGCACACAGGGCAGGATTTCATGGCATTGGCATGAACTGTGAATCGATTTTTTTTTTTTCTTTCACAAAAACACTTGACGGTAAAACATCTAGGTAAGTTCCTACTTAAGTAACTTACTTGGAGTAACAATGTATGGAGAGCGAGCTAATTATGTTTACCCAGCCCATACAAACTTGCGATAAATTCTTTTTCCGGGTTTTTACGTCGTACACCATGAGAGAGACAGAGACAGCAAATATAATACACCGCTTTTATGTACTGTCACAATAATCTTGGGCTCCTGGGTCACCGCGGGACTCCGCCCATATTTATTATGCCACTAAACTTGACACAACTAAACGGTTTTTTAGGTTATATACTATAATTTTGTTGATAACAATACTGTGAAAAAGTGGTTATACGAATAAACAAAAACATTATGTCGATATATGCTATGAATGGATGTATAAATACCCTAACCTTAATACTAGCCACGCCCAGGTCCGCCTAGTCCGGAACAAATTATCAAAAACTGACTACACTGCCTTGGATAGATACCACTCTATATACTCTAAGTTCCTATATTACGGTAATGTAATATGATGAGTGATTACTTGGGTGTCCTAGTAGTTTTTTTTTAATTTGAGTTTATATTTTAAAGTTCGGTTAAAACCGTTATCTTTGAGATTCTATCAATGTTTGTTTACCAATTTCCTGATTTCGGATGGCATTATTCCTTCAAGCCGAGTGCTTATTTTTACATTATCGGCATACCACAGAGTTCCATCAGAGATATTTCAACGGATCAGTCTCAGAAAGTCCAAACGAAATGGTATAATCTTACATTATTCATTGAGCTACCATTCGCTAAAGGTAAAAGTGGTAACCTCGACGACATTATTGGTAGGTACTACAACTGAAACTCCAAGGCGGTGAAACAACTGAGTTGCCAACATAAGAAGTCAAAAAATTACCACCTTTTTTTTTCAGACACAGGAAAATCTATGTTTCATATTATATTATTCTCCTCTCTACAGAATACTAGGTATCAAGGTTTTGACAATCAAGATTTGCCTACGGCGCTTACGTATGTTTTTAATGAAAACCAAATAGCTTTTATGTTTATGCATGCAAACTTTTAATCTTGTTTTATTTATGTGAGGTAAAGCTGTAATAAGAACCTTAGTACTTTATTAATATTTCAAAATGGATATTGAGAATATCGACGCCGGAAAGGCGAAAGGGCTGAAGAGCCATTTTGGAAAGTTTACATTAAAGCACTTTAAATTTTGTTTTACAGTAAAATTCACAAGTAAGTACCTGGTTGAATTTAAAAAAAAAAAGTTAAACTCAATATGCTCATTTTGAATTACCTGAAGCGATAAAAAGCTTTAAAATCTTCCAAACGTGTGTCGCTTGAGTCAAGCCTTCTCCAAAATGGTACAAATATTTAGATGGCTAAAGCGCTACAAAAACTAACTAACTAACAACCCGTTTCCCCGCAGAGGGTACGCAGAGAGAACGGACCGCCATACAACTCTGTCTTGACACACACTCCTTGCTTCGTTCACATTCATACATAATCTTCTGTTATTCTGACTCTTCATAAAGCGCCACAAAAGTCTTTAAAATCAAACGAGAATCAGAGCATTCGATGCAGAAAAAAAACTGATTAACCTCTTGTGCGACGGAGGTGCCAATAGTCACCGGGCATTCATTATTATCTTTTCTGTCGTTTTTATCATTTAAAATCTATTGTTTGCATATTTAAATGAACTGTAATCGCTTGTCAATAAAATAATCAATTCGTAGAGATATTTTGCATTGCGTTAAGTTAGGTACAAGGCGAGTAATAAATATTTGAAGTTTGGTTACGCCAGTGCGCAGAAAAAAAACGATTTTCAAAGTAACATTTCTGTTTGTATTTACAAGAAAACAATGCTTTTTTTGTTTGGTGGTAAATTTATTCAACCATACGAAAATACAATAAAATGATTAAAAAAATCTTTACATTTCTTAACCAAATTTTTTTTTAGTGACATGAGGGAGAATAAAACAGATTCTTCAAATATAAGTAGCTATTCCAGAAAAAACACTTACACAATTAACATACAGTTCTGAAAAATACATAAACACATTATTTGAGAAGAAAAACATACATTTGTAAAACACAAGTGAGTTATTAGAAAATTACAGTCAGCAAGGTACAACAAAAATTGTACGTTGCGGGAATCCGGCATCCCAAAGGTTCAAACTGCATATTGAACTCATGTTTGACTTGAAACAAATGTCACTTAAGTCCTTTTCCAGCGTCGATATATAAACTGCTTTATGTGAACTGCTGATTTCTGTAAATAAATAAATATGTTTTATTCTAAATTTTCATTTCTACCTACTTGGAACGTAATTGGTACCTACTTTGGAAATATAGTTTGTCCGCCTGGCAGAGTGGCAGCCATGGGAGCATGGAGCCGGACAGATTAACCAACATGCGAAAGTCCCGCGCTTTTAAGTTTCATTGTTTTGTTTTGTGAGGTTATCCGTCAGTTCGGAGGCCGTATCAAACTTTTATATTTTCAAATTTCAATTAATTTCTGTCATTAATCATACAATGATTCATATTTCAACTCTCCACAACTTCTCGTGTTCTCAATTGCTGTGATTTTGATGTTTTGTTACTGATCAATGAAAAATAAGCAAGTGACGATGAAAGTTTCAAGCGTATCAGCTGGCGATGGACCCTCTACGTCTCCGGCTGTGAAGAAACTGAAGCAAGCCCGTTTACCCTTTCAAATAATTAGCTCCGATGCTGCTAAACCGCTCTCTGCACCACCGAAGAAGCGCAAATTGTCAGAAGAACACGAAGAATCTCCAAATAAAATAGGTAAAACGTCCGGGAATATTGTTGAAACCCCCCAAGAAAAGCCCGCTGAACCGGTCGTCATTAGTGACGATGAAGCAGTCAAGAGCGATGCTGCGGACTCTTCGAACGAATTACCTAGAAATAAAGTTTTGAACCCTTTCGTATCCCTTGTAGACATTGCTCTAAAACGAAAATTAAGGAAGAGGTCAACACCTCCTCAGAAAAAGGCGAAAAAATCTAAAAAAGCGGCTAGAAACAGCACTGAAGATACTCCTAAAAACGTTGAAACCAACGTAACGAACAATATCAATAACTCGGAAGACAAAAGTGAACTTATAAACTTGGATGAACATAATAAAGATGCCGAACCCGTCATAACGAAAGAGGATAAACAAAATACGTCTATTATAACTGCTGATCACAGAATAGAAAATAAGGAGAATATCGATGAAGTAGAGTACATTGAAGAATTATCTAGTGGAGATGAAGTTGAAATTAGTGAAACTAATTTTAAGGAAGTCGAATCTAGTGAAACTAATTGTGATGAAGTTAATATCGTTGAAAAAATATGTGTGGAATCGGAGAGTAAAAGAAATGTCAGTGATGATAATTTGAAAGAAGAAAAAAATTGCGTCACAGTCGATGAACAAGATGACGATGCAGAAGAAAAAGAAGACGGTGAAAAAAATCTTGCATCAGAAGTCGAATGCTCCAGCAATCATGGAGATGGTTCCTCCAGCGAGTGCTCGAAAGATGAAGAAGGAAATGATGCCAACATCAAGAGCCCTAAGAGAAACACCCCCTCTTCTAATAATGATTTTGCCACCCCTAGATCAAGAAGTAAAAAAGAAAAATCAGATTCCGATTCTTTGAAAGAACCATCCTCATCGGAAAATAATGCAAGACTTAGCCCAAGAACTCCCACGGTGGATACTAAACAATTAACGCCAAAACAAGTAAGCAAACCATAAAATATTGTTAACTAGCTTGATAAGTACACGGCCATTAAGATATCTCATCAACACTGAAATCACTAACTATGAATTTCAAATTTAATTAGTGTCATTAATCCACCAGGCACCAGAGCTTGTCTCTGGAATGAGTTGCTGGCTTTTGTGTTTCCTCGCTCCCAGAAAATAGGCCTCTTCAAGGCCCTGGTTCACTGCTTCCTCTCATATATTTGGCCCTGAGGCTGATGAATATATAAATTAATTACACTATTAACTTGCATATTTTTTTATATGTAACATGTGAAAATTTAACTCAGTCTAGTTGTGTATACTTATTTTAGAATACTTACTTCCATATTCAAATTTGAAGCGAATATTTTGTATTAACTCTAACCCCCTTACTTATAAATGCGGTTTGAATGTTACCGTAGCGTAAAGTCGGAGTAGCGAAAAACTTTACTTATAACCACGGCTTATGTGCCTAATTTAATGACCTACGTCCGGTTTAACTAAACCAACGCTGAACTGACACATTAAAATCTAATAAATAAGACCGTAAAAGTATTATTAGGTAACAATATCACATTTCAAAAAACGTTATCCACCAAGATGTATGGTTAATCACTATTTATGAGAATATTGGGTTTATTTTATCGATGAGTCTCTCGTGTCTTTTCAGATTCAGAAGCGATTGGATTCGGTGAAGAAGCAGCAAGAAAGAGAGAAAGAAAGGCTTGAGAAAGAGAAAAAGAAACAAGATGATAAAGATGAGAAGAATAGACAAAAGTTGGAGAAGGAAGAGCAGAAGAAAAAAGAGCGGGAAGAGAAAGAGGAACAGAAAAAGAAAGAACGAGAAGAAAAGGAACGATTAAAGGAACAAGAAAAAAGTAAGTTATTTTGTTTATTAAAGAAAGACAAACATTCTCGAATTACGAATAACCTGACAATATTTGAAAAACTCATCAGAAACCAAAAAATTTGCTTCTGCAATGAAAGTAGAATTTAGCTAGCAGAGGAATAGAACCTAAAATATCTATACTAACCGGTCACTTTATCATCAATAAAATAAAATTATTAAATTGAAACCATTGAGACATTTATCAATTTTCCCCACAACAGATGTAAAGCCATTTTTGTAAGGTTCATTGAACTTGACAACAAATGTTCCAAAACGAAGATTACCAGCGCCCATATTTGATATGATCAATATAACTTTGAGCTGCATCGGTAATTGAACCCGTTTACATAATCAAATGTGTATGTCATTATGCTTCTGAAGCAGTCAGTCATACTGATCATTCAACATTAGACCTTCTATTTGTCAACATTGAACATAAAGACGTACCACAGAATTCATAATATCTACCCAAAGTCACAATCTTTTTTGTATTTTTCAGAGGAACGAGAAGAAAAAGAAGAAGCCAAGCCGTGAAAGACAAAGAAGAAAAAGAGCTACAAAAAAAAGAGAGAAAAGGAAGCTAAAGAAGAAGAGAGAAAGAAAAAAGGAAGTAGAGCGGGAGGAAGAGAAGCGCAAGAAGGAGATGGAGAAAGAAGAACAACAGTCTAAAAAGAAGAAAGCATCGGCCGCTTTTGTTAATTTCTTTGTCCCAAAAGACAAGTCCTCCACTTCAAGAGACTCTGATGATCAGCACTACCAAGACGTTGTTAAAAATGTCTTTCTATCGAACTTCACTAAAAAATCCGATATGAGATTGGCCCCAGTCATCCGCTGCCATTTGAATGATGACCAGAAAGCAGCCCTGGAAGAACATATAACCAAACAGAAGGTGAACGAGGATGGAATGTACATTTCCATTCTGAAGAATAAGAATTACGAAAGGGGAACGTACTGTCCGACCTGGCCACTGGAGGAAGTCAACAACGACGTCATTATTGTTGGTAAGGTCTTTCTTTAATTCTGCTTTTCCAATACTTACGTAATATCCTAATGGGAAAGCAATAATGTCGTAACAGCCAAAAATGCTTTTTTACACCAGCGGTATTATCATAATTCCATTTAGGATGAAAGTAGTATGTGCTTAAATTGAGTTATATGCCTACCAGTTTCAACACTATATAATTGTGTTTTAATATATAATGATTCGTCACAAAGGGACTACTTTCCAAAAGACTTGTGTTGAAATAGAGTATAATTTTGCAGAGGACGAGTTACCGATGGATAGCCTCAACAGTATCGTGATGGAGGAGTGCCCCAAGCAGACCCTGCGAGCCAAGATGTTCAGCTTCTCGGAGAACCGGCGCCCGCCCTACTGGGGCACATGGCGTCGCAAGAGCAAACTCATCAACGGGAGGAAGCCGTTCGGAGTGGACTCGGTGTGTGATCTTTTCTTTTTTATATTCAAGAAAGTAATATGGAAGCTTCCATCTATCTGAATTCACTCCGTGACCAAAACCATCCGAAAACATTCCTTTTGATTGATTTTTAAATGGTTTATTTTGTTTGTGTGCAAACATGAAATCCACATACATATTTAATTTACCAACATCTTTTAGGTTATTAACATGATTGTTGGCATATTCTCAACATGAAATACAAACTAATTTGTTTCCCATGAAATAAACTCTAATATCAACAAGATTCTGTTTTATGCTCAACCCTTAAATAAATAAAAAAATAGTAATAATTAACCTCATTAGACCCTGTGTCACCTCTGGGTAACGTAACAATCTGCTTGTTAGCTTTAGACAAATTGGTTATTTCTTAGTTAATACCAAGTATTTCTTAGAAAATGCGAGGAGTTTGAGAAGGTTAATTAATGCATTCAAATTAAGAAAAGAAAAGAATTTTCACCAAGTCATTTGTATCTACTATTCAGGTGTAACTTACCCCTCTGTTTGTGTTTGTTTGCAGAGTATTCTGGACTATGAGTGTGACTCCGATGAAGAGTGGGAGGAAGAGGAGCCAGGGGAGAGTGTGGGGGGAAGTGTGGCGGGAGGAAGTGATGATGAAGAAGGAGAAAATGACTACGATGTGGATAATGAGTTCATGGTGCCTCACGGGTATCTCAGTGAAGAGGTTCGTAGTACCTGCATTATTCTTTTTCTATAATACATTAAGCATTCTGGTTGGTTTGGTTCTTACTTGTAGATAACATTAATGCTTTAAACTTAGTTGTTACTAGCAAACAACACAATATGTCACTAGAGTTATTCTCTTAAGCTTTTTTTTTTAATTTTGAAATCTGTATAAAAATTGATTAGCCCTAATTATCGACAAATATAATATACTGTTCACAGTATTTTCTATGTAAAAATGTTCAATCTACAAATTATTGTTTATTTGTTTACAGGAAGCCATGGGCGAGGAAGATGAACAGATCCTGTCTCCAGAAATTCAGAAAGCCAAGCTGAAGATTTTGCAGTGTGAATTCGAAAATGAAATGAAGAAAAACACTGAAAGGTTACACCCTCGTCTTCTTGGCATCCTGTGGCAGAAGTCTGACGGGAGCAAACCTGACTCCTGCAGCGATACCGTGTGGAACTTCCTTGGAAACAGGAAGATCCTCTGCCAAGAGGAACAAATATTCATCCAACCCACCGCGGCCAATAATTACTGCGAAGCTGACGATGCCAAAACCTCCGACAAAGCCAAAAAGAGCCGAAAAATAAGTGAGGGAATGATACCAGACCTGATAAGGCTCGTACAAGGAAATACCAACAGCAGAGGATTCCTCGCTCACGAGTTCCAAATCTTCATCTCCAAAACCCTCGGAGAAAGCCAAAGTCCCGAGAAAGAGGGAGAACCTAAGAGCACCCCCATCCCAGTCTCTAAAATGAGCATTGCCAAAAAGATAAAAGACATTTCTAAATGGATGTCTTGCCCCGAAGAAGGGCCCATGCTCGGCAAAATGTGCTGGTTCATCACAAAGGAGGTCCGGGAACGATTCAAAGTAGAGATGGAGCTGCCCAACCAGTGGAGTTACGCCCTCACCCCCAAACGGAGATCGGAAGTCGCCAAGAAAGAAATCCCTAAAACTCCGCAACAACCCAAAGTCAACCCCGAGCTGGTGAAGAGCGCAGCTAAGGAACTCGCCGTTGAAAAGAAGGAAGGCGCCTTTGACATCACAAAGTTCACTAAAAAACTGACGCAAGAAGAACGAAATAAACAGTTTGTCAGTGCTAGTCCAACTCCTTCAGTATTAAATAATGGCAGTGATAAAAATGGTGCACCCACAACCACGGTGCCGCAGATTAAAAAACGTGTGTCGCTGCTCTTCTCAGGACCCATCGGCAAATCATTACCCACTACTAGCAAAGATGCCGCTGTTACTAGTGACAAAGAAGTTATTTCTACTTTGGTAAAAGATTCCCCCAAGAAAGAGGACCCTCCAAAAGACACAGTCGAAGCCAAGGTAACGGAAACTAAACCAGCGTCCAGTAAGAGAAAACAAGAAGTAACTAAGAAAAGAATTGCTCTGACATCAGTGCCTAAAGGACCAGACACACCCAAAACAATCAAAACAAATCTACTCACCCAGTTTATCAAAACTGCCAGTGAAAGCAAAAAGTTGGCGGATAAAATTAAAAAGTGACAAAAATAAGAAAGAAACGCCAATGGAGACTGAAGATTGTGTCGTACTAAGTGACTAATAAACCTTTATAAAGAAACCACTGAAATATAACAATACAGAGTACAATTGATTATTTGAGTTCTCGGGGTGTTTTGCGTATCTCAATGCTTGCTTATCCTTGGCAGGATCACCCGTTATGTGCCACTTTCTAACTACGCATTCATTGCCAAGTAGCTTATTTTTAAATATAGAAAATAGCGCCTATCATGTAATGTATCGTAGTTTATTTAATTTCGTTTAGCTTATAGTCAGTTAGTTATAGGTTAGTTGCATAGGTAAAATAACAATAATGATTGGATAGAGCATATTATTTGAAAGGAGAATTCACCTGAATGTCATGCAGTAGGCATTTACATTATTTAATTGTTACAGTAAATGGTTATTAATCAAAATAATCATGTTTTTCCTCTCCTGTTTATTATCCGGCCTCCGTGATTGGGTGGTAAAAAGCTCGACTACAAATTCAGAGGTCGCGGGTTCAAACCTGGCGTGCACAAATAAATTTTATTTTATTAATTTGTGTCATGCCACATTTAATTCATATAAAATAATACATATATTGTACATTTGCGGCACGTTCCAGTGGTAGATACTTTATTGCTCTGGTGAAAGACCACCATCCAGAATCGAAACTTTGTTTGAAATGGCTTTAGCCGTGTTTGGTGACCAGATCTGAATAGTTAAGTACTCCTGATCTTCCTTGTCTCACTACTTCAGCCTCAAACATACCCCAATTGGGGATGCCATAGTATCACTGGCTCTAGACGGTTAGGACTCTTGTCCGGTATACAAACGCCTCCCCAACCAATCCCCAATCCCAACTTTTCCCTTTAGTAATCCACCTGTAAAAAAACTTCTTTGTTTTTGTTTAATACATTCACCTGAAAATGGAACAAAAACATACAGTTTATTATTTTTATTACTTGTTCATTTTTTATAGCAATATGATCTGTTTTCAAAAATAGCCCAAAGTGTAATCGACTAAAAAATGCACCAATATAAAAAAAAAGATGCTCTATCCAATTGCTATTTTATCCATGGTTATTTGGTTTAACGCCGCAATATACTATTACAAACCTCAAAATAAACTGGTGGGAGTTTTTAAGAGGTGGTAGAATTTTAATTTTACAAGAGATCGTACATTAGAACAATTTACAAAATAAAGTTGGCCGATGCAACATAACATGTTCATTAAATATTCTACAATAATACATAGCACAGTTTCTGTACATAATGTTAAATTTAATTTGTATCTTTTATGATCAAAAAATATATGTTATATAAGAATTTTAAGTACCATTTAAGTCTTGTTAAACAACTAATACTTTATATATACTCTTGTCTCTATACTTCAGTTCTTGAGAGAACCTCCAGCCCATAGCTCACTCCTCAGTTGAAATTATAGCAACATTGCAACAATACTTGTCAACCGATCTTTAATCAATCGGTTCTGTTCAAAATAATTATACAGCATACCCTTTGTCCAGAATTGAAAGATTTTACAGTTTCACCCGTGAAAGACCAACATTCGGAATTGAAACCAGATCTCAAGCCTCCCCCTATCTATTACCCCCTTTCCTTTAGCCTCACAACATTCCCCAATATTGCAGGCGCGATAGTCCCACCTGCTCTGGGTAGTTTTGATTCTAGTGCGGTTTTCACAAACTGATTTGAGCTTGTTTTTACTGAACTGGTTTAGCAGCACTTCCAAAGGTGCTAACTAAAGACTTCACCAATGATACTAATTCAACAGACTTTAAGAAAAATGGGTATGAAAGATGAAATGTCAAAATGACAGTACATGTTCAAATTGTTGTATATGAGGCTTGTAGAAACAAACACGGCAAAGTCCACCGATAATGGAAAATGAGTTAAATATGAGGTTCGTAAGAGTAAAAAAAATGCTTCATGATGCAATGTTGCTTTCTTAACAAACACGGCTCTAAACCATTTATTTTTACGGATTAAAATTGAGTTCCATAACAAACTCGGCAAAGTCCACTTCTTTCCAAATCAAAGACGGCAGTTTTCAAACGGACCAATAGGAGCGTTGTAAATAGCTGTTTTCAAGATGGCGGTTTGTTGTTGTAAAAAATTGTTTTTGTAAAAGTTGAGATATTGACAATTTCGCAAATTACCGAAAATGTCCGCTGACGTGCATGTTGAACTTTTGTTTCTTGTTATTTTTATGGACATAATTTTTTTTTAGTTACTAAACAGCATAGTGGTAAAATAAATGAGTTTTTACTTACGATTTAGAGTTTTATTGAATAATATGATTACTTTATTAGTAGTTATTGTTATGTCATTAATATTGTAGAAATCATTGCTGTATGAAAAACAAAAATGAATCAATTATAATTCCAAGCAACATAGAACCCGGAAAAGTTGTTTTGAAATCGTTAAAAGTAAGAGATGTCAACTATCTTTTGACCAAGCATTTCGGTGATAACTGGAGAAATCTTCCTGCTCTTGAATATTATTCCGCATTCATATCTTATTAAATCTTTAAAACAAATTTATATAAAAAAAATATCAGAATAATAGTTATTATTCTTTTCTAATTTTTTCTTTCGATTTCTTAGTTTTTTTTTTTTTTTTAATTATTAATTAGGTCACCATAACTTACAAACTTTTTCAAAATATTTTGTGAGATATTATTGTTTTGTATTTCTATCAAAATAAATAATTTTTTAAATGTAAAACTATTTTGTTACTGACTTTGACTGCAACCTTGTGAAAAAACGTGTCCATTTCAAAACTGGCAAAGTCCAGTTGTGTTGATAACAAAAGCGGCAGTTGTCAAATGTGAACAACAAACACGGCAAAGTCCACTAATAATTTGAATATATTTTTTGTTTCGCACCAGTTAAACTAATGTATCAAGAAGAAAATTAATGTTTTTAGTAGGTACTATTTGTCGAATTTATTTTAGTGACAGTATCACAAGTAATTTTTAAATTAAACGTTTTTTGTTCTTCCTCGAAAACTGTAGTCAATGGACTTAGCCGTGTTTGTTTCTACAGGCCTCATATGTATGTGTTCTCTAATGTTTAAGTATATTCCCATCTGTGGTCTTTGAAGTTCGATTTTCTTTTACATATTGTGAAAGCAATGAATAAAATATTTTATTTATGTTAGATTTTTTTCATTATTATTTAATGAAATTCTGATTTTTAATGAACATCTCCGAAATTACGATTTTACTTGAGTGTTATGCAAAAATTAATACAGAATCCCAAGTATGTAGTGTTATTATTGTGTGTATTTAATCTGTAAATAGTTATTTTTTATTGAAAAAAAAAAACAATAAAACTATTATCTACAACTTCTCTTTTTTTAAAACTGCAACTAAATCCTTACCCAAAATAAACAAATAAAATTATTGCATTAATTTCTAGAGGTGTCGCTAAAGATATGAGTGGAGAATTTTTACAAATGAATTTTAACTCTGTAACATGCTTACACACAATACAGCGAGAACTCAAACCTTATAAATGACTAGTCTCTAGTCTTTTCCAGCAAGTTGATAGTTAAAGATTATAATAATGGTTTTGTTCCAGGCTATACGTACATGTTGTGCAATGCAATGTAATCCATATTGAAAAGAATGTTTCTTTATACCATAAAGTGAAATGATATAATAAATCACAACAATATCTGAAATATTGCAAATAAACTAATATGTTGAGGGTGTGCTTAAACAGATGTGCCTATGTAATGTGTGATTTGTATGACAGCACTATTATTTGACTCAGTCTGCAATATACTTCTGCAGTTGGTGCAAGTCTTTCAGCAAGTTTATGTCTGGATTCTTTTCTGAGACTGTTCGATGGGAACATTAATAAATAAAAGGTTTGAATAAAAAGCTAATTCCACCAATAAGATGTATTATTTATGAATAAAATTCATGTCAAGAGTGAAAATTCCATAGTACGAATATATTTATATATACATAATAAACAGGTATGTAACACTCTCGCATACTTTATAATATAAGATGTGGTTTAATATTAACCTTGGTAAAGCACAATGCATCGACATTAAGATTCCTAGTAAATCTAAGCTAAAAACAGCAAAAAAGTTACCAGAAATAATCATTGGAATGTTGCCTCACTGCAACTTCACTACTCGAAATACAATAGTTAAATATTAAAACAAAAATACAGTTTGCACGGCAACACAGGAGGTAATAAGGAAATACTGATAAAATGAATAAATCTTAGGAAAAAACAACCTTTAAGTGTTCAAACCTTACAGTCCTTTTTTATTCTTTTTCATTCTATCCACACATTCTTTAATTTAAAATTGTTCTAAACAAAGTATCGATAAAGATACACAAGATTGGCCTAAGCTATTCAAAAATAAACCCATTTCAATCCATTCAGATAGTGTGAAGACAGAATGCCGTGTCCAAGTTAATTGATGTCATTACGCAACATTTAGGCAGCTTTAATTTTCATTGGTACTGAACCAAATATAGAGTCAGATTGTTTACTCACCCGAGAACTAGCTCATCCGGTGTATACCAAATCAGTGTATCTATAAACAATATCACTAAGTAGTTATCCGTCATCTGTTTTACAATGTTTTAAACATTCAGTGCGGAAAATTACAGCATCTCTATTTACACGCCTACATGTCCGTAAATATATTACCAATAAAAAATAAGTTACACATATGAACAAAGCGAAAAAAATTGTTGTTTTAGTAAAAAAAATTGAGAGGCCAGAAGCATTTACGCACAATCAGGTTTGCATCGAGACAAACCAGTGAAGCTCGTAAGTGCGTCCGGTCTCTCGGGACATGCAGAATACTTAAAATATGACAAATTGACTCGAAACACGCTGACATGAACTACGTACTTCCAGCAAAAAAAAATATGTCAAAACTCTAAGTCTTCCTCGCGACTAAATCAACTCAACTACTGTTCAGATGGTGGCTTTTTATCTTCAATATATCTACTGACGACCGTTTTACAATTTACATTAATTATTAATTGAGGCGGTTAATTTTTATAGAATTCCTTTACGGTACATGTAAGTAGCAATATCAAAAATATGCACTGTCACATCGTTAATATAATATATACTTCAGGAATTGATGAGAGGTCCCTTAAGTTCAAAATATCTTCAAAACGAAACTTCAACTCTGAAAACTTGAAGAATCCATATTTACTTTACTTGTCCCGTTTATGTTTTCATCAATGCCTAAACATTTAATCATTCCCAATGTTTCACCGTTTCATCTCCATTTTGAAATGAGTATAAATTCATATTTACTTTACCGACGGCTTAAATTGATTTCCATCATTACTTACATGTACCATTTCACAACATTAAAATACAGCAGTTAACTTGGCTTCCACAAAAAGCGTATCAAATGTATTTGATCCAATACGCATTTAAATTCCTTTTTCTAATTATATCCTTTAAATTTCAATGTATAGATTTGCATAGAGCAACTCTATCAATTTCTTAACCCTTTCAAATAACCAGTACAGTGGATTGTCACCTAGTATTATATGAAATACTTAATTAATTTAACTTCCACACTAAGCTCTGAAGGACATGTGAAGTATCGATATACAATTTGCTAGAGGAACCCAAACTGATAAGTCGGCCATCGGTCACAGTCAGCCAACCGAGTTAGTGACCAAGTGTTTACTCCATCCATGTCTAATTCAAGAGGGCTTCTCTAGCGTATTCTATACCAACAGTGTGAAGTTTCACCATTTATTTGAACATATAAAACGGTCTTGGAATAAAATTTGGGAATGGCATTTCAAGATAATTGACAACAGATTAAATTTAACAGACGCATTTCAACAAACTGTCGATCTCAGTGGCTTATTTATGTCAATCTTTAGTTAAAATAGTAATTTATTTCAGTCAATTATAAATGCACATTATCACTTGGATACCTTTTAAGTGCTGTACTTATTATTTTAACAACCTTAATTCAATCCTTGTATGTCCTTATTCTACAATAATTTCGATTCATAGACCCCTAATTAATCAAAGAGATGCCTGTGAATTGGATTCTGAAAAACATGGGACTATAAGACAGTGGTTAAGGTTTCAATGTATGTATTACAAAATGGAAAAATGAGTTATCGTTGTTTGGAATAAGTGAAAGCCATTCC
Organism: Drusus annulatus; assembly: GCA_022651775.1. Classification (NCBI taxonomy): domain Eukaryota; kingdom Metazoa; phylum Arthropoda; class Insecta; order Trichoptera; family Limnephilidae; genus Drusus; species Drusus annulatus. Next base: position 849,407 of record JAGWCC010000079.1, read on the forward strand.
CGCCTATGTATACTAATGTATGTGTGTTGTTGTGGAGTTGATATGTTTAGTATTACTGGTTGTCCAATTGAGCGCCGCAGCCTTGTGTGTCGCCATTACCTCCGCACATTTTTGTCTGGTTTTGACCTGGAAATAATCACTCACATTTAAGACAACTCCATCATTGACCTGTTTACCGCCTTCCAGATGCACATAGGATAATGGGCGTAGCACTCTTTTCAATGACATTCGTAAATTATAAAACTAGTGGATATACATATCGTCGCCGGAACGGCAAAAGGGATGAAGCGACATTTTGAGAAGTTTACACCAGAGCACTTTAAAGTTTTTTGTTGTTTTACAATAAAATTCACAAGTCTTCAGTACCTGTTTCAGTGCACACCAATTTCAAATATTTATCACCTGACTTGTGCCGAACTTCGAGCAATGCAAAACTTCTCTTCTGATTGGTTATATTTTTGACAAGCGATTACGGTTCATTTAAATATGCTGCTAACAGGTTTTAAAGTATTAAAACCCATGAAAAAATAATGCCATTGCCATATGGCAACGTCGGCACACGACAAGTACAAATCTTGCATACCCAATAGGCAACGCCGGAACACCAGAGGTTAAGCATAGCACACTACGCATAGCAGTGCACCGTAAGGTAGGATTAATTAGTTTGAACGCATGCACATTGAAATCGGTTGCACTCCGAAAGTTAAGTATGCCTATCGTAGCGGCAGTGACAATAATTTAGTTAGTTTAAAGGTGATGCAGAAAAGACTCACCCTTTTTCTTGGTTGATAGTATGCACTTCTTGCAGCTTATGAAGAAAAAGGAGAAACATTTGAATTAGGTGTAGAGGGCATCAGGTCCATGGTCTTGCACACCCAGCCCGCTATGTCCACTTGCTCCGAGTCCGCTTCCCGTATCCACATGTGGTTCTGGGGAACAATACAAGCACATTCAACTAACCACATATCAGACCCTACACATCAACTGTAATAGGTACAGGCTTCCTCTTTTGGGACCTCGTTTGGGAGTGTCTGACATTTTGTCAAATAAAACATTGCATATTACCGATCCCGATATGCAAAAACACAATAAGTCAACAAAGTTGCAAATATGTTGGAATAAAATTCTTTAATAGTTTACCGGAAAAAAATAAGATTGATTAATAATGATCTCAAAGAATTCAAAATACAATTAAAAAACTACACTGAAAACTGAAAATAAATATTTTGGTAAATCATTAAAATAGTTTATTAGTAACTAAATAAATAATGCACCCTCATACACACAAGCACAGCTCTTTTATGAGGGTACATCTTTATAATGAAAATTTAGATTAAGAAAAATTGTATATTAATATAACACCTTACACTATAATGTATTATATTCAATAATTTTTTTTTTTTTAAAACACTTGGTATTCACAAGGTTAAAAGTTGGGAAAGAACTAATTAGGTGCACACAAGTTTATCTGATATTTTGACTTAGAGATAGCCAATATATAATGTGATTTAAATATGAAATTTAATTGAAAGGTCGACATACGAGTTTATGCCAGTTGTCATATAGATATGGGATTCTGACATATGTAACCGAAGGGCTAATTAGTGGCATTGGGTTGTGAATTCTCGCTATTAATATTAATGCATATATCTTCGCTGCAAATTCATCACCACTAAATAATATGACAAAATTTCAATTGGATTCATGATTCTCCATTTTTTTTTTGTAGATACATATATATTACACTCAACATGAAAATTAACCCTTAAAGCATACGCACTAGCTTGAATTTGAATTGCAATAAGTCTCGGTAGTTAGCGTGCGACTCGAATTCAAGTTCTACAGATATGCATTTGCATATCTGTAGGACTTGAATTGACAAATCATTTGATTTGTTAAAATTAGGGACTACTTTCTTAATTATAATAGGTTCAGAGATGTGACCAGTGAAATGGAGCATTCTTACTGCCTAATTGGAATGAATTTAATTCTATGTACGTTGTAGAAAAAAGCCTTGCATTCTTAGGATAGAATATTTTCAAAATTAGTAATTTTAACTGTGCATTTTTGTGTGAAATTCGTCTCAAGGTCACTTCATCTGTAAGATATGAAATAAAACAGGGAAAAATTATCATACCATAAGTGTTTTTAAATCGGCTCTTTCTTCAGGATTCTTCTTAAGGCACCGGTCGACAAAGTCTTTGAATTCGTCGCTGAATATCCCGGCGGGCAATTTAGGTGGCGGCTCGTTCACAATGTAGTCCAGCAGCTCGAAGATGGCCATGGAGCTGGGGGCGGTGCCGCCCTGCCCCGGGGAGTGGTCCTCGTTCTGCGAGCCGAAGATGGCGGCCAGGGTTTTGGCGTCCGGCGGAGGGATGGGGTACATGCCGATGGCCATCTCCACCAGGGACAGGCCCAGGGACCAGATGTCCGACTGCACCGAATAGTGGGTGCCTTGCAGACGCTCCGGCTGAAATTGGTTACTTTATAATGCATATTCAAATTCATTGATGATCAAATTTTTTTGGTTGGGGTGTTTTAAAATCTATCATTTGATATCGTCACAAATCGACAATTAGCGCCGTTTTCACTTTTTGAAATTTGAACTGTCCTCATTGTTGAACCGTCACCAACTTAATCATAGATTTAAACTCAAGGATAGGATCTGATGAAATAGTACGAGTGTAGTTCAAAAATCTTTACCCAATCCTCCATTACCCAAATTGACACTTGTGGCACTAGTTGTCATCTTATGCGATAACAGCTGATGAATATGTCAAATGTTTTATTATTTATTTATATAACTTACCGACATGTAGCTCCTGGTACCGACAAATGAGTTAGCCATGGAATCAATCAGCTGTCCGGACACTCCGAAGTCACAAATCTTTATCTCCCCGTTGCTGTTCACCAAGATGTTGGAGGGCTTCACGTCTCTGTGCATGATGGCATGCTTGTCGCGTAGGTAACTCAGTCCTTTTAGTACGGCTGAGGTTATGGTGCCTAGAATACATTATGTACTTGATTGAAAAAAATTGTTGTTTTGTTGTTGTGAATGTAATTGTATTTAATGGAGTATTAATGATAGTTGTGCATAGTAAACAATTGTAATTACTACATCATAGATGATGTTTTTTACAAATTTGAGATCTGCAGATTGATCTGTATATAGGAACTCCTTTGAAGTTGACAGGAGGCATTTAAGAATGCTTTTATGCATTGCAAAATTGTGGAATGAAATAACTTTTGTTTTTAAATTTAGGATGTCCTAAACTTCTACCATTTCAAGGTCTTGCCATATTATTGAAAGGAGGAAACGCAAAAGCCAGATATTCCACAGCCAAGTTGGTGAGTACAAAAGCTGTGCAGAAATGTTGGACACGCAATTGGTGTGTATCCCAGCCGTACAATAACAATAATATATAATATTTTCGTAGAAAACAATCACTATGTGGTTTTTTAAAGAAATGAAAAAATAACTTTGTATAAGACCATGGATATTATTAAATTTGTCCAGTAGTCCAATAATAGGTGTATTTCCTGTAAACTCATAAAATTTATCATTGTTCTTTAATCACCTTCTCAGTTGACATTTCGTCTCTTTCAATTCATATTATCTGAATCTTTCTCTGTTCGGCCAGGCGCGCACGGGTGACTTTTGTCACGGCAACAGTTTCGTCACTGTCTTCCAATCGAGCACGAAAAGGTGAGTGACTGTCACCCGTCACCCTTTCATTCTGGCAATGGATTTCGAACAGGCGGATGAGTCATTGAATGACATTTTGTCACCCGTGCGCGAGCACCCACACAAAAGTACTCTTTACAGTCACGGTGACAGTTTCATCACTCAAAAGTCGCCGGCCAGTGGAACTAAAAATTCACTCTAATATCACGTCGCTGCGTGCGCAGACCTCCATACACTCTAACAGATTTGGAGATGGTGACGAAAAGTCACCCGCGCGCGCCCGGCGTCCTTTGTTATAATTTAAATGTCATTCTATTGTTTTCTCATTGTTCGGTTATTTTATATTTTGTCCTCCCTCTGAATGTATATATAACTGTACACTTTGTATTTTTTGTTTAGTTTAATTTTGTACCCTCATGATGTTTAGGCTAAGCGAAATCGGTCGGTCATAAATATTAAAATAATATCCGTGGTGTTATACAAAGTTATTTTTTCATTTCTTTTAATAATATATAACATTTTCAAATATTGAAATTCTTTCCTGAACATATTATTTTTAATAATTTCATTGACCTGACTAGGAGTTAAGTGTAAATTGGCAACATCAGTTTTCTTTAAAATTGGTAGAGGTCACACTTCTAAAGATGATCTGTTGATTGCATGCTAATATGTACCTAGTATGGATTCGGGAATCTTCCCCGCCTTTTTGAGAATGAGGTCCAGCGAGCCGCCGTCCATGTACTCCATGCAGATGGAGATCTCCCCGTCGCTGTAGAAGGCCCCGTAAAAGCCCACAATGTGTGTGAAGTTGCACTCGTGCAGCACCTTCAGCTCGCGGATGATCTGCTTCTTGATGGCCGGCTTCACCTCCAGATGGATCAGCTTGCGCGCCATGATCAGCTGAGTCGACTTGTGGCGCACCTTCATCACCACTCCTCCATTGCCCTGACCTAAATACACCAGAACAAACAGAGCTCTGGATGAGAACACACTTTTGTTTTGGTTTGTATATATTTGTGTTGTCTGACCCCTGTCGCTGTAGGGACAGCCTGGAGCATTTAGAATCATTAAATAGTAGCTTCATTTTTTTTTTTGATTGTCTCAACGTGAGAACCGCAGAGGGACCCATCCATTGGCCGGTTAGTAACTGAGTGGACAAACACGTCGGATTCCCATCCGGGCGTCGTGAGTTCAATTCCTCTGCTAGCTAAGTCATCCGTCATTGCACAAGCAAAATTTCCGCTTATTACGATGGCAGTAGGAGGTTGTAAAATATTGCCAGATAATTCGTAACCCGGGAATGTTTGTCTTTTTAAAAAATATATAGTAAAATAGTATCCGGTTCTTAAAATGGTTCTAGAAAGTGGGGGGTGGCCTCAACTAACCTGGGGATAAACACAACACCTGCATAGAGTACCAACATTGTGACTAATAAGATAAAATAATGTCACTTTGGGTTACATTGTTTCTAAACTCTGCTAGTTTGTGAAAAATGTCTCACTGCAGGGTGTAAAAGACACAAGGACCATATGTTTAACACATCGTCACAGGAAAGCGATACTGCTGTAACCATCACGACCTGGGAGCATACTTATCATCAGGGCCAGTTCCACGACATCTAGCGCGCTGTGCAGTAAGTACCGATTGAGAGGGACTTCTAACCATCATTGATTAAAGAGAAACCTAAAAATAAAAATCATTGAAAGACATCCGACTCATTAGATTGTAAACCTGAATTTACTCACCAAGTTCGCCGAGTTTTTCAAAATCATCATCGCTCAGTTCGCCGATCTTCTCCTTCTGACAGAGGAAGACTTCAATGCGTCGCCGCTGCGTGTCGTCCATCTCTATCTGCTCCAGGCGCTCCGTGAGAGCCTCGATGCTCGTTTTGGACTTGCCCGCCAGTCCCGGAGTTCGGCGCTCCGAAATACTAAAGTTCACAATAGATTAGTATGTCATAAATAATGAACATTATAATATGAATACAAGCTCTGAAGAGATACACCCATAGAAGTGTGTTGTGGCCATGTCTGGTGTGACCGAAGTAAGGTCAACTTTACCTAACTTCGGGTGAAATTGATTGAACTTTTTCAATTATTGAAATTCTTTGTTAAACATATTTATGTAAATTGGCTTAGTTTTCTTACAAATCCGTATAGATCACACTTCTAGGGATTTTCGTTCAGTGGATACAAGACTGTTGTATTATTTATTGGCAAATTTTTGTTTATTTACTAATTTATTTTAGTTAATATGATGATACATTGAAGTTTATCATTATCTAAACATACATACATACAAATTTAAATTATACTGTCAAATTGATGTTTAGACTATTTTAGCATATTATTAAACGACAATAACAAATACTAAACTTATTTAAATATCGGAGGCGGCCGAGAAGTTTCTGAACTTGACAAGCAACTTTGAAAATGGTCGGAGGAAGGGCGAGGTAAAAGGTTTTACACCTTATGGTGATATCTAGTTAGGGAAACCAAGGCCACCAACATAAATTTAAGCAATCCGAATTAAATGTATAATATTTTGATAGCTCACAATTTTAAATAAGTATTTTAAGCATAAAAGAAAGAGTTTTTTTTTGCTGACGGTGGGCAAGCAGTGTAATTGTAATGCTGAATTGTATATAATCAGTGTAAATCTTTACCACCTCGTAAATATTAAACTATATTGATGAACAAATTACTTGAAAATCACACATGAAAACAGTTATTTACCAGCTGTATTGAGTAAACCATAAGATTGTTGAGATTTGAAATGATACAATATGTTGTGATATATGTCAACAACTAACTGGATAATGTACATTCGTTATTATTTTTGCAAGTATTTTTAAAAGAAGGTATAAAAAATAAGGGTAGAATCTTTGAGCAAAGAGAATAATCTGATAAGAATAATTGTATTTATTTTGAAAAAAATATCAAAATAGTTATTTTGCTTTATCAAAAATGATCACACAAAAAACTAGTGGGTATTTGAATTTTTCCTTTTATCCATGACACAACAATTATTATTATGTATTTAAAAGGTAATGCAGACTAAACAAAATATTGCGACGTAGTATAATGAGCAACCAACCAATCGAAATGCATAAAATGAATCATACATGTTAAGCCGGCAAATTAAAAAGTAAAAAAATAACAAAAATTGTGCAAATCTAATTGTTGCTAATTCGTATACTAACCCGGCAAGATGGCGATAATTAAATATTAAAGCTGTGAAAAGCGGTGGCATTAAGTATTACTCACAGGAAATGGTACCGGCACTAATTGTTTATTGAATGACTTACTCGGGAATGACGGAGGACTTGAATTGCGGAGTTGTATTTGAAGGCGTAACAGGCAAAGCGGCGTCTATCGACCCCGGAGGCAATGTCAGATTCAACTTATTCTTCGACATTTTACTCATCTTGATCGATTTCAGTGATGTTGCGGCGGGAAAAGAAAATAAAATTATCGGTCACACATCTGGTTTAGTTCAATAACGCGTCGAAAAAGCACTGCCGCTCATTTAATTTCCATATTTTGAGGCAATATTCATACAAATACGAAACCAAATATTAAGTGACAGCTGATGGCGGCAGCTACTATTTGACCAGTGATGCCATGCTGCGAAAATGAAAATCGGTAGATAAGGGTTGAAAAAATCAGTAGATTGGCGACAAAAATTGATGGGTCGCCAATTTTTTGTAGGGGTTACTTATTACTTTTTATTCATTTAATTAAGATAGTACGAAATGGTTTTATCATATAAAAAAAAAAAAAACAGTTAAATACAACATATACAATCTTACGTAAACTTAATCCAACCTTCACAAACCAAACCTAACCTAATAAGAATGTTAAATGTGGTCTTCAGGAAAGTTAAAGGGTTAAAAATGTGTTCTGCTAGATTGCTGTACGTATTCAGATCAACACACTTAGTAAAATCTTTGCAATGTGCTAAAAACGTTATGTGGAAAATTTCAGAAAAAACTTTCACACTGTCGTGAAAGAACGAAATTTATTTTAAATTGTTCTTGAAGGATATTCGTTTCATTGTCCACTATGCTAATAAAAAAGCGTTCAAATTCTAAGAATATTATTTTATTGGAGAGATAAGCCTGTTTATAATTCTTTTTATGTAAAACTTTTAAGTGTTCACTTCATTATTATCGTTTTTAAGGTTATATGTTAAATAAAATGTTAAAAAATAAATATATTTTAGGCTTTGAATAATTTTTATATACCTACCTATTTTATGTAATTATTTTTTTTTTTTTGTGTATTACAGACTGTATATGTCCACTTACAAAACACAAGAAAGTAACATAAAAGTAAATTAAGAGATATTTTTAACATGTCTCTTGAAATCTTCAAGGTTTAGGTTGAAGATATCAAGACATGTTATTTAGTAGTACCCCGTGTCATGCTGTGCTGAGCCAACACGTCTGTTCTGCCATGTGGAATGCACAGCAGATCGTCATGTCGCCCCTGGCAGTAGTTGTTTGACACGAACAACTTATAGCATTCCAGGAGATATGGATTGTCAATCAAATTATTTAATATTTTGTACGCTGTTACTGCAAGGGTCCCACTCCTTCTTGGCTGGAGACTTTGATAAAGCGTATCGGAGAGCAAATCTTTATTATGCATAAATTTTGGGTATCATGCATTGGGAGTTGTTAGCCACACCTATATTGGACATAGCCCAATGAAAAGTCGTCAGAGGGTCTAGCAGCAAAAACACTGACTGCTGGTCATGGAAAACTTCTTCAGCAGAATGTATCCCATATTCAAAGGCATGTTATTGTTTTGTTAAATATGTATAATAAATCCACATTTAATTTAAGTTCAGCTCCCCTCTATTTACTAATATCTAATAAATCAATCATTTCTTAGCGCAGTGCATAAGTCCGCTGCAGCACCACAATAACACTTTTAATGCCTTGAAAAATTTTCAATCGCTTTTTGACGTTAATTTTATGTATGTATCTATTTTACATGTGAGTAAATACAAATCGAGGCCGAAAAAGCAAAAGATAGGCATATATTTTTAAAGTTATTACTTTTTACAGTCAGCGCGACAAATAATAAAAATAGGTATGTTATTATCAAGTATTAGGTATTGATAATTTTATAGAAACCTATATTCTAAAGAAAAGAAATGCGACTGGCAAATATCATAAATTTTGTATGTACAATTAAATATTAAATAAAATGACAATGCAACATTTCTTGTTTTTACTGCAAAATATACATAATTTACATTGAAATAAAGAATAAAAATACAAATTTATCAAATAAAACTAAACAGTATATTCTTTTATACAATGGTGAATTCATAATACAAACTACCATAATGTTAAATCCTTAAAATAACTTACATAATATTACTTCAATTTAAAAAGGTACTAACCATAATATGTACAAATGATGTAAAATTATTTCAACAATATGTACAGAACCATAGAATTTTTTATTAAATTAAAAATGAACTTTTTTTTTTCAATTTCACTGGAATTTTCTTTTCTGAAGTCGAATAATAAGTTTGAAATACGCTGTATGCAAGCAATGCGTCTGTGTGAGTACTGTTTTTGCATTATCTTTCACTGCAATACCTATAGTCAATTTCATTAGCATGTCTGAAACTTCGTCGGTATGGATTACACTTGCATTGAATTTTTGTTCAATGGTTCCCCAATGCTGAGTGGGCAATAGACTGGTTAGTTCCGTGCTAGTAATCATTGGCTGGTTGGTTCAGGGAGCGGACATCTCCTTTGAGGTTCTGAAGCGCGAGATGGTCCTGCTGCAGGTGACTCTCTTCCATCATCAGCATCTGTTGGAGCCTTGAAATGAAAAAAACATTGCCCTTAGACTGGATGAACCAACTAAACCTTATTCATCCGCATATATTACAGAAGTTGAAATACATGTAACATATGTACTTAAATTAATTGTTTGCTGTCAACATATTTTTGTGAAATTTTAATTAAAATTGTACATCATAATTTGTTTTAAATTGACATGTAACCCTTTGAGATCCAGTGTTAATTCAAATTAACACAAACTTTGTGATTTTTTCCCCGAAACCATAGAGATATTAAAAAGTCTGTTTTTTTGTTTTCTAATTGCTGGTAATCTTCTCTATGGTGTCTTATTTTTTTTTCAATAAGTTGTGATCCTTATTCCCGCCACAAAACTCGGTTATATTTTGACAGCTTCCGCTTCAGCAGTCTTGCTCGGTCTGGAATCTATCAGTATTTTTATTTTGTTTTATATTATCTTTATATCTATTTATGCTACATTGTAAATGTATTTTTTGTGTTTATTTTATCTTACTAATAAAAATACCCTCTATCCAAAATAAAAAAATATATAGACCAATGGTATTTACACTTGCGTGTTCCTAGCCTGCTGCAGCTTCATAAGCTGTCCCTCCCGCACGGTGGCCGCCCACTGGTGTTTGAAGAAACTCTTGGACTGCAGGGCCCCTTCCAGTCGCTGCTGGAGATCTCTCTACAGAAAACACAATCAAACTCTAATTAGAGAAAGACCTAAAACACATGAGCACATAACTACTAGCGATGGGAAAAGCTTCACAGATTTGTGAATGCTTCACGAATTGCTAGTTCTTCAAAATGAACCCTTCATGGTGAACAGTTCAATCGAAGTAACAGATCAATCGCAGAATTCCTCGTCGGGGGGGGGTTGCTAGCGATAAATGTACCAAATAATAGTCACGTTTTATTCTTAATAGTTTTATTCGGGACAGCTCTCCCAACCACATAACCCAATCCTCCATTATTATACAGCAAAAATTATACCGTGTAGAAAACTACTTCTTTCTTTCTTCTATGTGTGTGTTGATGAATTGTCTATTACTAGTTTCTTGTTTAAGGCTGATTCACACCAACGTCCGGTTCCGCTCAGTGCCGATATTGTTCCGCAAGAGAGCTTATTGATATGGTATGAATATCAATCAAGGAGTATGTGCCAAGAATATGGCAGTATATCCTTCTGCCCACCCTTGTGATATTTAACTACTTAGTTAGTTAAATAATTATTTTGAATTGTAAAAATACTAACATGGCAGATTTTTTTTTTATCAAAAACCATTTTTTTATCACTAAATAATATTATTATCAATTATTAATTATTAAAAATATTATTTAGTGATAAAAAAATGGTTTAAAAAAAAAATAATCTGCGTTGTAAGTATTTTTACACTTCAAAATAATTATTTAACTAAATAAGTAGTTAAATATCACAAGGGTGGGCAGAAGGATATACTGCCATACAACTTTGTCTTGGCACATACTCCTTGATTGATATTCATACCATATCAATAAGCTCTCTTGCGGAACAATATCGGCACTGAGCGGAACCGGACGCTGGTGTGAATCAGCCTTTATTGTTTCTAGATGACAGCTGCCCATATGTTTGAATTGTTGGCGGTATCATGCCTTAAAAGGAATGATGTACAGTAAGTTAGCCTTACAGAGAAAAGGCAAATGTAGTAATTGCAAAATTTCCAGTTTCTGTAAGAGCGATGTGAACGTTTTTCAGGGCTTGAGGTACAATTTGAATATTTCTTACTGTACACAGTTTGACAGTTTGGTTAGCAATAGGGTGAATATTGCGCAAATGACGATTCATATTACAGGCATTGCCTCCCTTTATGGATATAACTTTAGAACAAAAGTTGCATTTGGCCTGGTAAACCCCAACTTCTTTAAAATAAGCCCATATTTCACTTTTCTTTCTCGTTGAGCGGCCAGCCATAATTTAAGGTAGAGATTGAAAGGTATAGGTAAAAAAGTTCAACAAAATAATTCGTTCACAATTCAAAATCACCAAAAAACACTCGTAAAAACTAGTGTCATATGTCAAAACAAGCGAAGAAATCAAAAGCAACTGTCACGTGTACGTGCGAGGGAACGGATAACTAAAAATATACTTCATTGTTTCATTCATTCATTCATACTACGAACTACAATCGAAGTAAAGAAGTAAAAGAACAATTGAATTTTAGATGATGCGATACTTCAATCGTTCGAACGAATGAAAGGCTAACATTGAAATTCGAAATAGATGCCATACATCGGGCAAGGGGAATTACCAACTTAACCACTTCAATTGAAACATTTGTTCAATAAAAAATGAATGAAGTTGGGACTGCCGCAAAAAGAAGTCGTTCTTTGAAGGAGTTCCTGCGAAGCGGTCACAACGCTAATAACTACTGTACAGTAGACTGCAGGTAAAAAGTTTTTTTATCATTTAACCTGGCAATGTTCTATGGCAACATTTGAATAATGAATCACATTAACCTCTATTGTGCCGGAGGTGTCAATAGTCACCGGGAGGTTCGTCGTTATCTTTTCAGGAGTTTTTATCCTTTAAAACCTGTGGTTTGCATTTTTAAATGAACCGTAATCGCAAATTTATTGTATTTTTAAAAAGGAAGATATTATGCTTGTGCAATTCGGTTGTTTAATTTGTGTTTACCAACATGGACGAAAGTAGTGATGTAATAAATAAGGTTGCATTAAAAAATACTGTTTTCGGAAAGAAGTAGTCTCAGTTGAAGTATTGAAAAAACTTATATTTGTGAATTTAATGGCATAAGATAAAATCAATGTCTTTAAGACTTAGTACAATGTAGAGATGGTCGATATTCCTGTCCCGGTTAAAAGGAACCGGTTCCAAGCTGGTCACTGGAACCGTCGATATTATTTCTCCGAGGAACCGGTTATATTTGGAACCGGTTCCTAATTTTCGCAAATAAAAATATCCTGTATCCTTTGTCCATTCTTTTCGGTTTTTTTTTGGAAATTGCTAGGAAATCACAATTAGTCAAAATAGTCGATAGGCTGGGTAATGTGAAATCACATTACTGAGCAATCCGTGTGCTGACTGTTCGCTACAATTCGAGTAAATAAGTATTTAAAGTTTGCTTACGTCAGTGCGGCAGAAAAAAAAGATTTTCAAAGTGACATTACTGTTTGTAATTACAGGAAAACCTAATGCAATTTCATTTTTATTTTGAAATAAATTTATTCAGCCACACGAAAATATAATAAAACAACAAAAAAATCTTTATAGTTAAATATTATTTGAAAAATAAACCATCCTGAAGCCCAAAGAAGTAAATAAATACACCTACCATTTCTTGGGCTTGAGCTGCTGTATTTTCGCTTGACACACGCATCTCCTTCAAGGATTGGATTTCTTCTTCTTGCTTTTTAATGTTTTTCTGAAATTAAACAATACATAATTTTACATGAAAAGATACTTATTCAGGCACTGCCTATGATGTTCTAATAATAAGAGAAGGGAATGCACACAGACCTTGAGACTTGCATTCTCTTTGTCCACATATACAATCTTCATCTGTAGCTCGGAATACTTGTGCTCTTGCAGTTTCATCTGGTGGTTGAATTCATCTTCCATCCTTTTGGAGGCTTCGTTCAGCTCGTGGTATTTGGTAATGTACATCATCTCAAGCTCTTCCTTGGCCCGCCTCAGCTGTAACATTTAGGTAAAGATAAATTCCAAAACCGAGCAAACTGTCTAATACATTTAATGATTTTAATAATACCAAAAAGACGGAAAAATCAAAGAGGAAATTCAAAAATAGCCAACTGTTAAAAATAAAGCTGACAACTATAGATATTATTCAAATATTACAAAAAAAAACCCAAAGACGCATCTAACGCATCACCTTGTAATCCGTCTCTCAGAAGGTAATAAAACTACCCGAATGTATTTTCGAATGTTATTGTAAAGCCGCCTCTGTCAGCAATAAAACAAAACCCAAAGTCACAGATGTTCACTATGAGACTCAATAAGCGTCCATCCCGGACACTAATAGTATATATATGACAGATTTACTTAAAATTGTACCAGTCTGAAGATGCCTGTCATGAAACCGTCGGTAAAACCGTTCAGGTCTTAAATAAAAAATAGTGGAATAAATTTTGAAACTGTTAATTCGTGGTGGAATTCCATTTTAATGATTTAATAAAACAAATTTGTAACTTTATTCCACTTTTATTATTTTGACTGGACCGGTTTCAGCCTATGACGGCCATCTTCAATCTTCAGACTAGTCTGAAGATGGCCGTCATAGGCTGAAACCGGTCCAGTCAAAATAATAAAAGTGGAATAAAGTTACAAATTTGTTTTATTAAATCATTAGTGGAATAAAGTTTAAAATTTGGTATTCCTAATTTTGAAACTGTCAATTCGTGGTGGAACTCCGTTTTAATGATTTTAATAATACCAAATTTTTAACTTTATTCCACTATTTTTTTATTTAAGACCTGACCGGTTTCACTTTATGACGGGCATCTTCAGCCTGGTGAGATCCGTCATAAGGTGAAACCGGTCAGGTCTTAAACAAAAAAAATAGTGTAATAAAGTTTAAAATTTGGTATTGTTAAAATCATTAAAATGGAGTTCCACATGAATTACGAACAATCAGGTTAAAATGTTTTTTAATAAAAAAAATAATAGTGACATGAACACACTCAGAGTGACAGAAGACCGACTGGTGGCAATTCCAGAGGGAAGACGTCCGGTAGGCCGCCCCAGACAAAGCTGGGGAAGCCTGCAATGAGGAGGCTGCTGAAGTAGCATTGAACAGGGATGCAGTCCATTGGTCCCTGACCAAAATAGAACAAGAAGAAGAAGACGATGGTGAAAAAGAATAGAGTGACATGCATATTTTTAAATGTATGTGACAGTTTTTCACCTTGGTCTCCTGCAGGGACAGTTGTTGAGTGGCTTCCCCCAGTGAGGAGAGCAGTACGGACAGGTGATGCAGGCGTGAGGTCAGCTCTGTCTCCTTTTGCGCTCGCTGCATCTCCCATTCCGTCCCCAGGGCTGCGAGGGTAGAGGCCTCCTTCTGCTTCAACTAGAACAGGGGATACTCGGTGGTCATGACTCAGTGATGTTAAAAGTGAAATACACAAATAAACCACCCTCAGAAATCTAATTAAAACTTTTGAATTTAATTTGAATTTTTTTTTAGAAGAAAAATAAATCGTACAATGATTCATGCTGAATTATGAAAGTCAAAGCATAAGAGGCCAAAAGAATTAACCTTCATCTTTTACATAGCAGTGAACTTTTATTTTTATTGACAATTCCCATAATATCATGCCTTGTAAGGAAAGTTGTATTTTTGGCTTGAACTCTGATGCTAATATAATAATAACAGAAGTGCGCTTCATACTAAATTAATTATGCTAATAAGATTAACTAACAAGGAGAAAATAATACATAATATGTATGCAAATTAAAACTATCTAAAATCATGATCGTCATCATAAATCATTAAAGAAAAA
Organism: Drusus annulatus; assembly: GCA_022651775.1. Lineage (NCBI taxonomy): Eukaryota > Metazoa > Arthropoda > Insecta > Trichoptera > Limnephilidae > Drusus > Drusus annulatus. The sequence goes on from JAGWCC010000079.1 coordinate 864,439, forward strand.
GGTTCAGATATGGGTTATAACAGTGTATGTGTACATCAACAGATTAAAAAAACAATTTACCAGAAGCTAAGGGTATAAAAATTCAGATGAAACATATGAATTCATTTTAACATATTTGTCAAATCAAAGAAAAGGAAATAATATTGAGGACAGTTAATATGTTGGTACTTAAAACATTAATATTCAAGTATTATAAGTAAACGATTCTAAAAATGCAAACAGTGTAAATATAACAAGTAACAAAAGAAAAATAAATATTAATATATATATTAATGAGTATATGGTTTTCAGTAGATAGTGAGGGCATTGGGTTATAATGATAGAAGTAAGGAGAAAGCAAATTAGGGACGTTTTTAAAGAAGTTAAATTTTAATAAGTTATGTTTTGTATGTAGGATTTTTAAACAATTTGGTTTTTAAGACCCGTTTGAACTCTGCTAGGTTCTGTATGTTGGCAAGTTTTGTGGGAAGCTTATTCCAGATGACTGGACCAGATACACCAAAAGCGCGATCATAGTAGACAGTGTGTTGCTCAATGCTGTTATGTACACAGTATCAAGTTACCTGTGATCTGAAGAGTTCTTGCTGCTGTTCCTTCCATTCCTCCAGTTCATTCACCATGTCCATCATAACCTCTTGAGAAGGGAGTTGTCCTAAACATAAACTTAAGCCATCAGTCTACCACCTACCATCAATTTACACATACATATTAAAATATTATTTACTAACTTTTCAGGAAAATAGAAGGCTTATCATAGTTACCCTCCGAGTGCGCTAGGTGACAGACTTTGTGGTAGTGTCCGTGGGCCCCATCTCCGCAGTCATACCTGCCATATAATAACTATTTTTTTTATATCTGGCTAAAATGGAATATTTTAATACTTTGAGTTATGAAAGTCGAATAGTCAACAAGGGCGCCTTGCTACAAACTTTCATAAATTTCTTTAGCGGAATTTTTGTAATAAATTATTATCAATGAAATATTATATTCTCGAGAGCAAGTATCATGGGTGGATTATTGGTGGGTGCATTGGGGAAACTCACCGCTGCGGACTCTGGGGAGCAGTAATTCTCCCCCCAGCTGCACACAGGTAGCCCTCTTGTCTGCACGGGAACACTCGAGGCGTGGGGTCAGGAGAAGTTACTGCGATAGCGGCAGAAGATGCTGATGGGATTACCAATGGTGGCACTTGTGCCGGTGGAGGTATAGGTGGCACTTGTGCTGGTGGAAGTATCGGTGGCACTTCTTCTGGTGGAGGAATCGGTGGTACTTCTATAGGTGGAGATATCGATGGAGGCACTTGTACAGGTGGAGGGACCAATGGTGGCTCTCCTACTGGCGCCGATGTGGGAATTATCGGAGTCTCCACTACTTCTGTTATAGGAGACTGGAATTTAAAGGTTCCTGGAGTTTCCGCAGACAGACGATCTCCATTCCTGTTAAAAAATTGATTACATTAATTTTATTTGAATGAGCCTTAGCAAGTGTTTTTTTTTATGCCAGCACCATACACTGTGCACTCAATTAAAAACATGTTTCCTACTGCTAGTAGCAAGTCAATAAAACTAATAATAATGGTGGTATTCATCTATCTTTTACAGTATGTACAAGGCTGACAGTAAAATTTGTTCTACTTAGGTGCATGCTCGTACATATTACGTATAGGTACTCGAAGGAAGTTATTCTTCAGTGAATCCCTCATTGCTCAAAATCATTATCCTAAACTAATAGCCCTGATGTGGCTTGCCGAAAAAAAATAACTGTAAATGAAATTAACCTGCTAGGACTTCCGTGGGAGTCAAAGGTGAGATCAAGGGACTCCTCCTCTTGGAGCTGCCGCAGAAGTGTGGCGTGCAGGGGCGGGGGCCCGGGGTACGTGCAGCTATAAGAGTCGCCGTACCGAGATTTAAATACTTCAAGCCGATCAGTTGGAAACATTTGGCACAGGTCAAGTTCACAGCTGTCTGAAATATTCAAAATACACAAAAACTTCAATCAATCAGTGACAATCCCTCGAGTCCCTGCTACTCTTCATAGAAAAGTAGCAGATAAGATGACTTGGACATGTACTCAGAAAACCGACTTCGGCAAGTATCCTGGTGGCAATTCTAGAGAGGAGACATCCAGTTGTCCTCTCCAAACAAATTTGTGGAAAACAACAACTCCAGAGACTATGCCAGAAGGGGCTAGGCCTGCAATGGATGGAGGTTGCTGAAGTAGCCCAAGACAAGGACGCCTGGTGGGGCTTTTTCGAAACGATGGGTCCCTGACCCGAATAGGACAAGGGGAAAAATGATGATGCTGACTCCTATTTCTCTTGTAACACAATAATCCACTATCAAGGGTGCAATAGAACTTGATGAATGGGTTCTCATGCGGTATAAATGAAATAAAAGTATGTATAAATAGGTGATTTGATGCCATACCGCTTTGGGAGTTAAGGCCACTCCGTACGAATAAGGCGGACGGTTGTGAAGAAAGGTAAGCACAGAGGACAGGCAATGGAGCAGCCACTAGCAGAGAGGCCCCACCAACTCCCAGCTGCAGAGTCTGTCCCAGTAGCCTTAAACTGCACTGTTGAGAACCCTGAAACCAGTTTATATTTTTTTCACAAAGAAATGGTTAAAATAATTATTTATTTATCTTATTTTATACGCCCGAGAGGGCTTTTAGTCTTTTACATTAAAAAGTTTGCAATTGACAGTGAAAAAATGAGAATTATATGCACAAACAAAAAAAGGAATGGTTGTAGTTAGCTGTAGTAGTAGAAAATAGTGTTTGAATACATAAAAAAGATTATGATAAATTAAAGAAATATGATGTTATAGCCTTCTTGTATCTACATTCCGTGCAGTTAAATACATCAGCCACCTCTGCGTATGTATTACCAACTACATGCAATCTAGGTACAAGCGAGTATCTAAAAGACTCAGTCCTGATGTTATTGTTACAGCTAAATAAAATTTTGGATCGAGTAGTTCTCTTATGTAAAACGAAATAAGGTTCAATAAATCAGGGCTGTCTATAATACCACTGAAAATTTTATAAATGAAAGTCAAAAATAATTCTTCGATCTGAAAGTTTTAATAAATTTAATTCTTTCATCAAGTAGTTATAGTTAATATTTTCAATAGGTAGATTAAGTTTATAATTTATGTATCTAAGAAATTTATGTTGAATTTTTTCGATGGAGTCGGAGTGGATTTTATAGTAAGGGGACCATATAGAAGAATTATATTCCACTTGACTACGAACTAAAGATGAATACAATATTTTGAGTGTAGAAATATTCTTAAAAACTCTGGCATTTCTGAGAATGAAGCCAAGCATTTTTAATCCTTTGGTTGTAATTGAGTTGATATGTAAAATAAAGTTGAATTTAGTTTCTAAAATTATACCAAGATCATTGATTTCGTTGACAGGAGTAAGGAGAGTATTGTTGAGATTATATTGATGATCGAAAGGCTGATTAGTTCTGAAAAAACGAATTATATTACATATGTATGTAAGTACATTTATTAGATATATGTTTACTACATTCGAGGTAAAACTGAAGAAAATTTAAATGCTGGTAGAGGAAGAACATCTCGTTTGATAAGCATAATCAATAAATATCAATCACCTTATTTTCGGTATTATCAATGGTAAAAGATAATTTGAATACATCATCGATCGGGGCTTGGCCAATAGTGAGGTGTCCGTCTCTCATCTGCAGCTGTGGAAGTGCACCTGTAACACAATACGTAACTTAATAAACAAAAGATGTTGCATGTGTAATGATGAATGGTTTATAAATATTTTTTTTAATCATGGATCCGCCATTTTTGTGCTGTTCATAATTATTATTATCATTACAACATTTTTATACCTTGTATATCTGTCATCTTGTGGTGCTTATTTTAACTGTTTGATACTAACATGCTCTTTATAATCTATATATTATGTATATCAATGATCTGATTCATTGTTAAACTTGCAATGTCTATATTTATTTATCTTCAACAAATCCCACATTTTTCATCAGCACCAGACTGCTTTAAGCGATTCATTTGTTTTTTGAGCAATTCAAAAAATAGAACAGAATACATAATTATTTGATTTCGCTCTATGGATTCAGTTAGGAACTTATATTATTTAAGTACCTACTAAAATATATATATGTATATATATCCTAGGATAGAAGATAATCTTTACTTTCTTAAACATATATTAACAAAGTTTCGTTGCAATTGTGGTTTTATAAAAAAATATATTATTTAATTATTTTACACTGTAACGCAGCGCTTATATTACAAATGTGATGGAACTTTGAAGATATTTTCTAGAACGTTTTTTCACCTTTGGATTGAATTTCTAAAAGAAGGTATTTTAAATTAAATAAGCAAAATTATAGTTAAAAAATTTACTCGAACATATAAATTCCTACTAGATTTTTTTTATGGTATGAATTAGTAACAGTACCCAATACTGATTTATTATTGTCTGTCGTTTTAAAAATTACCATAAAACAAAACTTTTTAAATCAAGAATCCTACTCTACATACACTAGTGTCTGACATTTTTACTACTTTTTAAAATCTATTTTGCCATGTATAATTCTCATTCCTCTTTGTTTTTGTTGAGAATTTGAAACTTGTTCTATTATTTGTCGTTACACAAGAAAAGAATAGTTGAACAGTAATGCAAATGTGGAGCAATAATGAAGAGGTGATAGCCATAAAAATAAAAAGAAAGACTTGGTGATACAAAATTGAGGATGGAAAATTGAGTTAATTGGCAATTTATAGTCCAGATAATCACACTATACCTTGAAGTATTGGATTGCTTTGAATCAAATGTGCCTTTGGCGATTCAGGGAATGCTTTGATATTTCTCCTCTGAGTGGAATTTCCAGAGTGTTTGTGTGGAGACTGCAATGAAAAAAAAGTTATATTATTATTGAGACCACAAACTTTGAGCTTTATTTATTGTTTAGTCTGCTGTTTTAAAGAATTTACCACTTACCCCATTACTGAAGAGAATGTTAGAAGTTTATAATGTACTATGAAAAGATCAAATAAATATAATGAATTGATTCACTGCCATCTTTATCTCACAAGCCGTGGTGTAGAATTGGCGGGAACTACAATTTCAAAGTAAAGAGACCTATTTACCCAAGAAGCAAAAACAATATTCCTGCATCGATTTTGAAGATTTCAATTTTAAATATTGGTGAATTTAATTAACAGCAAAGGCAGTAATTATTTGGTTTTTCCAATATACTATATAACACATAAATAATAATCAAATATTTTATATTGGTTCCAAAGTATTCTATTTTTTTTGTTTTTAATTTAACCAAAATCATGGTGTCATTTCATAATTATAAATACTTTCCTAGAAGCAAAGGCAGAAATCTTTTTTATTATAAATTATTTCGCTGTGCTAGTTCAATACTTATCTTATAAGGAATCAAAAAACACAAATAATTAAATAAAAAAAATTACAGCAATTTATTTAGCAATTTATGTACTTTTATTTCATGAATATGTTGATACATTTAGAGATTATTGTTTCAAATTGTTTCTAGTATGTACAAAAACATCTTGATACACAAAATTCTCCGTTTCTTTATTATAATCATTCAAAAATAGATAATTTGTGAAAGTAGATATTTTATTACATTAATACACAAAACAAAGAATAGAAGTGAGAGTTCCAAAATGATCAGGCTTAAAGATATGGCTTATTTCAAAATATACACAACTATTATAATATTCTAAATCTATCTACAAGCAAACAAACAAATTTCAACAAGCAAACAAATTTTTCACGCTCAGAGAGCTCTTTTGATATATTTTTTAAATATAAATTATTTGAAGAATCAGGTGAAACATCGAACGATGAAGAAATGCTTTGTAAGTACCTTTTATGTGGCAAAATAAAAAAAATCTTTAGTTAATCGGTAACATGTAGGAGACCTCGAATACATCATGAAAGCAAAGATTAAAGTAGTTGTACTATATCGTTTCCTTTTGGTTGTTATTAAACTAACTTGATTTAAGAGTAATTCTAAAGAGTTTTTGTACGAATATTCAAGACCACTGGCAGCGTCTAGCGCAGACTTTAAATACATTTGAGCTTTTAATAAATGATTATTGACCGTATTCAGACTCTTTTTTTCAAAACTAATATCGTCATCTGTATTAACATTATATCTAACCAACAGATTTTCTAATTGTGACCATAAACTCAATTTCATAGTTTTAGGGAATAACCACTTCAATTCACTATGAGAAAGTTCATTTGTCCCAACAAATACTTTCAAATTGATATTTCGGTCAACGACAACTTGAGAACTGAAATATAGACGTTTATCTACAACATCAATGTTTGTAATATATAAATATGTGCTATCGTTGATAGTTTTTTTATTCCATTCACTGAGTTTAATTTTTATTGGAATATTTCTTACAAAATCACTATAATCCACAATCACATCACTTTGCAAAAATAGTTCGATTTGTTCCTCATGTCGTTCTTTTATAACTTGGCAAACTCTTGAAAATACTTGGTGTTGCTCCGATAGCCAATTTAGGTTTTTTGGGATGAGATATAATATCCCTTTTATCAAAATGCTGGACACAAACGGCAGCAAAAGCACCAGGAGTCCAATTCTTGCGTGGAATTGCACGGATCCATGCCTGTCTGCGTTGTTCTTCATTGGGAAATTTAAAAATTGTAACTGCATCTTCTTTCTTCAGGGAACTGCTATAATTGGATTTACATCCAGGAACACAGCATCTATGAGGCATCTGAAAATAATGTTCACTAATAAATATTTGTATTTTCAAAACAAATGAAATAATTTTGCGAGAATGTCTACTTTGCGGTTAACATAAAAAGAGGCATATAACACAAAATAAGAACAAACAAGAAACTTTATTAGATTAATTCTAAGCTCTACATATTATTACATTCGTACAATTATGTAGATTATATTATGTAGTACATAATACAATTTCTAATTATAATTAGATATAACTACACGGCGTTGTAGCGGCCATTACGAAAAAAACTTTTGGCGACACGATAAGCATTAATAAAACTGTGTTATAATCGTAAATATGTTCAAAATACCTTACCTTGATATCTCTATATCACCACTAACGTGTTTTTCACAAAATGGAATATAAATATTATAGAAACGTGGTACTAAATATTAAATAAATGGTATAATTAATTCGCATGAGGTCTCCACGCGCCTGTAAATCTCATACTAATTCACAGAACAAACGGTCGAACGAAGTCCAAAAATGGGTCTCTTTAAACGTCAGTACGTTTTCTACAGCGTGGCTAGGATAAAGATGGCAGTGATTGATTGCATCCCTAAAACCAGAATATTGAAAAGAAGTTCAATGTTTACTCATAAGTAGACATTGGATAATATGTCATAAAAATTTAGAACTAGCAGGTCAGATTTTGGTTGGGCTATGTCCATTTTAGGTGTTGGTGGATGGTTGGTGACCATTTAGAGTGCTTTGTCTTTTTGTATGACTAACAACTGTCAATGTACGGTATAACACGCTTAAATAAAATAGATAAGTATATAATAGACCCTCTGTCGTCAAAAAAATAATCTATAGTAGATCTGCTCCATGTGAAAAACCAACTTTATACAGCTTTTTATCAGGTTAACAAATTTATACTTACATTTAGTAAAATAAATTCTACCGAGCATGGTAAATACCGAGATGTTCTTCTTTTTTAAATGGCTCTTCACTTCATAGGAGTATTCTAGCCAGTGTCGAGTAGAGTGTAGATTAAAACTCAGTAATTAGGTATAAGTATTTTAAAATACACTAATCGTACAATACAAAAGCTTTTAAACTCTTAGTACAGGGGTAAAAATCAAAAACATTTTTTTTAAAAGAAATATCTCAATTGCTATTACAAGTTAATGCCGTTAACTTTGATAAGATTAGTTATGATTTAGTACACACGTTTGTCGACAGAATAACAGAGATGCAATATTATAGGGAGACAGTATACCTAATACAGGTATGAATTTTTATCAATATGATCAGATCAGGGGTGATTTTTTTATAAGAATTATTTATAGGGCAATTGACAAAAAAACCATCTTGTGACATTTGTTGATGTTAAAAGTACAAAGTTGTGCAGAACGATAAGCATCAAATTAGCCGATGAAATTATTAACTTTGATTTATATTAAAAATACAATAACTGTGATAGTGTAATAAAGTGATGTACACAAAGTTATTGGGTTTTCAATAAAAGTATGGCTCACTGGGGAGGCTGATACCAGGGTGTCATGAAGTGTGAGGCGGAGAAGCAGTTGGGGCTCCCCCTTGGCCCCCAGCAAGCGGTGCCAGGCGTAGGGGGCAGGGGGGCTGGAGCTCCCGCAAGGCCGGGCCCAGCGCAAACTCAGGGTCAGGTAGCCCCCGCGCTTCCCTAACACCTGCAACTTCAGAGGCACATTCTGCAGCCGCAAGCTGGATAACACACACATAAGCTCATAAGTTATTTGATGGTGTCATTTCATCCGGGTCCTTCAACACCGTAGAACATAGTTTGTAGAACTGTGAAACTCAGCTGACAACTGGTAGTTTAATTTTAGTAGATCAATCATAACACTAACCTCCTTAGAGCCCTTCTGTCTGTTTCCCAAACAAGCTCCGAGTCAAAGAATGGTCCATCCTTGGCACTGACAGGATCGGTTCTGAGTGTGTGACCATTCAAGGAGCAGGAAACTATTAATGTTTCTCGAAAAGCATTAAATCCTTGTCCTAAAAATATGGTATATTGTTTCCATTAAGTATCATGTTTTCGTACATTGATAATTATAACTAATATGTATAAAGTACAATATTGTTTGGGTTTATATTATGAAACTTCAAATTTAGAGGTTAATTATTGAAAGGGAGAAAACGAACGTAAAGAATACCTTCTTTTATACTAAGAATTATGTAAATGGTGTTTCCTACAAGTTCGTCCATTTTTTTTCAAGAAATTCATTGTATCCGCGAGAGAAACACGCTATTTTTGCTAAGATGCATTCTACAAACATTATCTTTTTTAAACAACTGCCGCTGACGGTTTCAATCGTTTCCATGGAGACAGAACGTATGATCGCAAGAAACGCCTCTTTCCGTTGAGCGATCACATCAAGAAACACTTTATTTAATATTATCATTCGCGATTACATTTTTACTGTTTTTTAGGGTTTTTGAAAGACGTAATAAATTATTTATTTATTTTAGATGACTTAATACTAAGAAGACATTGGGGTTTGAATAGTTAAAATCAAATTATATAAATAATTACGATTGCAAATTTGACGCATGCGCTCCTGACATAACGTGAATCATCGTCTGCCTCAAGCTCGGTGTTGAGGTGTAGCGATTCTATGTCGAGAATATACCCGTTCCGTGTTTATTGAACTCATTTACCGAGTGGAAGAGTCAAATCAGTTCCGAGTGCTACACAACTGTACTAGTTTATAGTGAATGTTCATATTACAAGTACGGTTCTCATTTTACACCTTTCTCGTCATATCTTAGGACTATCATTCTTAAGGTTTCAACTCGCGATTAATTCGTTTGAAGTTTGGAATGCTGCCTCTTCAGATTTAGTGTCTAATCTTATGTTTCACAGAACGGCCTGCGGGAGTGTTAATATCGAAGTTACGAATTATAAATGAAGGCGCTGAAATAAATATCACGCGCCTTCATTGATTACTTGTCCGAGTATTGTGCGTGAGTGACGGCAAAGGGTATTGGCCCGTGGTGTAATGGCGAGCATTGTCCTTTTACAAGATTTATAACGATAATTTCCTCCTTTCGCCACTATATGTGCATCGTTAAAGACCTTTATTTACGAATTCTAATAAGAAATCGTTATAATTAAATCTTATTTCCTATCAAAAAGCATCCGCAATCCCACAGGTCGTCCGCTTGTCATCGCCGAGTCCCGTTCCGGTATCGCATATTGCTGCGATTTTCAAGTAACCTCGCGAAATATTTTTTTCCAAAAAGTGTAATTGATAAGGCATTCCGTCACTCGTGACGCGTTCTGCAATCTGCACTATCTGACTGACGATTGGATGCTGAGAGTTGGGTGTGTATGTGTTGCAGGTTATGTGTGCAGGACAGAGCGGGGTCTGGTGATGGTGCCAGGAGAGATGAAGCGGTAACGGTGTGGCGGTGCGGCTGGGAGCGCGCGGGCTAAGCGCGCCGACTCTTCATCTATTCATCATGAACAAGCGCGAGGGCGCCAGGGAGCGCCAGCCTGAGGACAAGCGAGCCCCGGGGTGAGTCTATCTGTCTGCGTCGCGATTGGTGATCGGGCGCCGTTACCAGCCGTGTCTAATGTGTTGTCTCCTCAGCGCCAGGACGTCGGCTGCGGGCGGCGGGACCGGGGGCGCGGGCGCAGGCTCCGGCATGAGTGGGGCGCGCCACTCCGTGTCCTCCTCCCCGGGGGTGCTGATGGTGGGGCCCAACTTCCGCGTTGGCAAGAAGATCGGCTGCGGCAACTTTGGAGAGCTGCGACTAGGTAAACAAACAAACACCTTTTCTCCATCATATTTTAGGGTTATGTCACCATTTCATAATGTTATTACGCTCACCAGGTTTGTGCAATTCATTTCATATACAAATAACAATATTTATTTAAGAGTGTTTCGTACTGTTATTATCTATGACAGAAATTAAACCATTTTAGTATCTTACAATATAAATCATTTGATTTACATCAAGTTTTCCCGAAATGCTTTCATTATGTGTGACTCAAATAGCTCTTTGTGGTTTTTTCTGAAATGATAATGATTCTTTATCATAATGTCCTGATAAGTACTTACTTATGTTCTTCACTATCATATTCCTTATTCAGGGATATTTTAACATAAATAGTGTTATGTATCTACTTACTAAAATTATATATTATGCAATCTAAAATATTACAAAGATTTTTTCAAGTGTGTGAATGAATATGTACATTACAGTTCTTGACTGAATATCCTTTGTCCACGCACATTTGGGTGGAACTATTCCCTTTACTTCATGAGTTGTGTGTGGTGTAAAGATGTATTAACCTTTATTTGATCATGGTGAGGGGGTAGAATGTAGTAGTTTCCTCAACAACCATATATTATTTTACTGCAGAACCACAGTAAACAGTTTTAATGTAGCACTTATAGCTAGAAATTTATTTTGTCTACAAAATTAATGCTTTCATAAAACAAATCGCCGTACGTCGCCTTCTATACTAAACATTTCCTACAACCGGAAGGACATAAGTAGGACGCAGTACGCATGTAGACATCTATCTTTCTTTGTATGTGCTGTCCAACATGCGTCATGCCAGTGCTTGTCTAGATTCACTTTTTACGTCAGTCTGGAAAAATGATACAAGCAACTTTTACATTGCTTGAATGTGGCTGAAACTAATGTCGCAGGAGAAAACATGATATTTGATTTCATTGATACGCTTACAAATAATTTTTTAAATATTTACAAACCAAAATATATAACGTCAGGAATAGCTCAATATGTGCGTATATATAAATGTGCTCTCCTAACACAACTATAATAGTGTGCTAAGTGTCAGTCTATGAATGTCTTATAAATTAGTTTGACATATATTTTAGTATCATCACAAAAGTCAACAAGAGTTGAAAACCTGTTAAAATGTGACGCACAAAACATTTTTCAAATATATGCAATATTACAGATACCAGTCGGTACAAAGAATCGCGACAGGTAGATTGATAAATGACAAAAATCCAGGTTGCGGAGTAATGATAATGCACCATAAGTAAATCTTATCACAAGATGATACCCAGGCTCTACCAAACGTTCTTTCTCGCTTTCCTTTCCCTCCCCGGATGCATTAATCTCACTGGCACCGGGCAGTTAGGACTACTGTCGTAAAATCACAAAAAAAACCTAAACAAGCAAATAGGTGGTAAAGTAAAAACTGAAACCATTGTGGTCGGTGGTCGTTTTATAATATTGCGTTTGCCAGGGGCTCTGCTCTCCAGAAGAATCTGTAACATTTTTTAAATATCTTAAAAATTCCTCAGTGCAAATAAATGAGACAAAACATATGAGGCTGTCCCCACTAAGGATCTCTCTGTTTCGAGACAATGAACTCAAAATGTCCCACGTGACGGAGGTCCCTTGAACCGTAAATCCGCCCCATGAATCCCCCACTCTCTTAGATATCCCTATAGCCAACATCTGTTATTTCAAGCACAACTACTCCTGACAGTGCTTGTAATAAATATAATCCAAGTTATTGAAAGACCTCTGAACTGATACCATGATAGGATTTTTTTTTTCACCAAACATTATTTTTATCTCATTTAGCACTCCGTAAATAACATAATCATAACTCAACACAATATTATTATTGGGAAAATCATTTGGATGTCTTCCCCCAACTTCTGTTTTCTAATAAAAATGTGAAGCCTTATTAACATATTTGAATATCACATTTATGAAACAAAGGGTTCAAAAAGTACACCATATACATTTCAAAGTTCAAACTAACTTTATAACATAGTGAAGCACTTGATTTCTTGGATGTTACATTAGTTGGAAGAAGTCTACTACTTAGATAGGAGTGGAGACTTTCACAGCAAAAACTTGCTTTATTTATTTAATCTACTTCAGAAATTAAGACATAAAATATTTTGTTCTAATCAATTCTTTAAATGGCCTGATAAAATAAATCAATTATGTTTTTGGACAATTTTATTAATTACTGTGTTGTAATAAAAACACCTCAAGGGCATTTTAAATTAGGTATTGTTATTATATGAATGCTGTAGTTCTTTTTTCAATGGATTTTCAGCAAACTTCTGATAACTTCAATGCCCATTGCACATTTGAAATCGTACAACAGTTTATTTCAAGAGTGTAGGCCCAATTAGTCAAATGCTGTGTCCCAGAACTGAAACAAGTCTCAACAAGGCCAATTTAATGTTTCATCATCAGCCCAAGGGTGCTTATTTTTAACTTACCATCTTATGGTACCTCCTCCTGGAACCGACGTTTCGGATAGCCTTGCAGTGCTAATCATCAGGGAAGTTGTGTAGCATTATACAGTTGGATGTTTATCTGCTTGTCAGTGTCACGGTGTCATATTCAATTCTCTTAACGTGTAATTTCCAAATAGTGACTGGTATCGCCCACGTCAACGAGAATTGACTGTGACACGGTATTGCTGATTCAAAACCAAACATACAGCTTTCTACATTATCAACACCTGCTCTGATTATGGATACTGTGAGGCTATCCAAAGTGTTGGCTCAAGGACAAGGTAGCGCAACATGACATAACAAACTATTGACCCTGGTGAAGAGTTCACACGAGGAAAATACAGAAGACACCACGATACTGTCCTGTCCCAGCTCCGTGAACGGTCTCGACCGCGCAGGACAGGACAGTGGGACAATACAACAATTCGACCGTAGTTCAAACGCCGAACTCTGCAAAAATGGATACACGACGACACTCGCATTACGAGTGAGTTCGGAAGCGAAACGAACTCACGGATCAGTGGCTATTGTCCTACACTTCTGACCGTGCGCATTCTCACGCGGACAATGTAGCCGCGCGTGGTGGTGGGGGTAAGACACTGTCCTGCGGAGATAGCCTACCCGTCTATCTCTAGGACAATGTCTTGGTCCATTGTCCTCCAAACTTCAGTTCACACTAGGACAATAGTTTCGGAGCTGGGACAAGACAGTATTGTCCTGTCCTTGTGTGAACTAGGCATTATAATCTTTAAGCATATCTGCATCATTCACTAAGTTACCACTAGGTAAAACTTAACCTGAGAAAGGCAAATATGATGGTACCAAATCATTCGGTGCCTTATACACCATAAGAAAAATTTAAAACATTCCGTCACCACAAAATTTTTTTATACAGTGATTTGATACAATCTGGCGGCACCATGTATTTAATCTGTTCAAATGGACTTTTGATTGAGCAACACATGAACTTTTGCACAAGACTAACCTAAATACCGCAAGGGCATTTAGAGGATACTGAACAATCGGGACTTCTGTTTCCAGTTTTGAAACTGTACCTGTGTAGCGACGGAATATTTTTGTAATCTCGGAAAAATAGAAAACTCTTGTGTGCTTGATCTAGCCTTTGTACAAACCTAATTCTGTCAGTATTGAAAGATATTTCCGATGTTCTTTTCATTTCTACATAGCAAAAAATGACTTCTATAATTTTTGAAAACTTCATATTTGTAGTTGGTTAACTATAGTATTTTACTAACTTGTTTTTACTTCTAAGTGCAAGAAGGTTCCTAGTAATGGCTTTAATGATGAATGAATAATTCAGTTTCCAGCTTTAAGCGCATCTATTTAAATGTAATTGTTTTAATAGATACCCTTTAACTAGACGTCAGACTATTTTCTTGCATATTTGAGCCCGTTCTTCGTCATTAATGCATATTTCAGCCATTTTATTTCTTTAAGGATAATTTTTTCCACCTTCTGTGGTTTACTAGTGTAATAATATCTCTTTAATTATTTGCTTAATGTAATCCTGGTGACTTTGCGGTCATGGGAACACCTGAATTTTTTGTATACTGCCCCTTGCCCCAAAATCAAAAAATCCCCAGAAATGTGACAAATTCTACAGATTTCGGCTACCAATACTCAGAGTTTCGTTTTACATTTAATATGCCTTGTGTTAACCTTTCGACTATGTTCCCGGTTAATGTAGGAAAACAAATGTGTGGAATTTAAAAAAAAATCATTTACTTTCATATAAAACAAATGCATACATACGTGTTCTTGAGACATACATTCTTTGCGTATCGTATTATGCCCATAGAAATATATCAGTTAATGTAGAAAAATACTGTTTTAGAATTTCAAATAGCTATGAAAATTGACCACTGTTGATTTTTACCATTCATTGTTAAAACCCACCTTGGAGCATTGTTCAAAAAGAGTATTCATTTTACGATGCCCATTACGACAGATGTGAAGTCATTTTTGTAACGTTCAGCAAATCTTAACAATCGCCTAAACTGACAGTTCCCTTATTTATTATATTGTGACAATAAAAATTGGAATATTTTTATACGTTTGCAGTTGATGGGAATGGAAGTCGCAACTTGCAGAGCTTACTCACAGTTTAAAGTGTAGACCGCTAAGCTACAGAGCTCTTATTATGCGATTACATTAAAATGTGCATGTTAGTTCACATCCACATATTACTCAAATAAGTTTAGTGTAATGATTTCATGCAAATGGTAATGGGATAGTTTTACATAGGAACATTGCATGTCAATTATGTTTGTACATAATTTATTTATTAAATTCACAATGATGATTTTTTTAGAATAGTTATATGATTAATATTGATGTGGGTTATTTACCTGTGCTAAGGCCCTCAATTTCACAGTTTTATATGGTTTATGTTTGTGTACGTTAGGGTAGCAGTCCAAAATGGAGTGCTAATACCAACCCTGATGTTTGGCAGTGAGGCATGGAACTAGTAGAGGAAGGATGAAAGTACACCGAATGCTGTAGAAATAAGATTTGATATAAGCATTATAAATAAGATTAAGAAAGAGACGTTTCGATTGTTTGGACGTGTAGAGTGGATGAACGAAGAGAGGAGTGTAAGGAGAATATATGACGCCAATGTGAATAGTAGTCGGGGACGCCTGAGAAAGATACGGCATGATCAAGTGGATCAAATACTTGAATCGGGTCATGTCAAGAGTATGTATGAATGTGAATGAAGCAAGGAGTTTGTGCCATAACAGAGTTGTGTGGCAGTCCATCCTCTGCCTACCGCTGTGAAGAAACAACCTGATGGTTACTTAGTTTCAATTACGTTTGTATAGGTTAGGTTGTGTTGACTGTATTTTAATTTGTGTGGTATAATGTATTGTATGCAGTGAATGTAGTAGTTTGTAATCAGGTCATACCCCCCACAGAAGAACCTAAGCGGGTAAACAGCCAATGCCGCCAGACACTCGGCACATCTCCCCAACTCTGACGGCCCGGCTACAACTATCATTATTATTGTAATGGCATTATCTGCAAAGGCTTCTGCTGTCAAACACGTGTATGGTTTCATTATAATTTCTATCAAATGTTTGCCAAAAACATGCCATGTCTGTGCGGAACACGGAATTCCCCCCTCCTCCCACAGTCCAAGTAGTGGTAATTTGATTTATTTCACCAAAGATAGATTTTGGGCACTGAGGTGCTGACTTACATTCTACCGAAGAGATGGGATGCTAAAGTTAATATTTGAAAGCAAACACTGAACGTTACATTCTGAATCCAGACATCTGGTCTATCACGTCCCTACGTTTACTGGAACTGGAGATCACATGCTGATGATTGAGGTATACCTCAGGATGCTAGTAGTGACCTGCATTCTATCACCAGCACTTAAAACTCTGGAGAACAGTTCTGTAACCGATATATTTTGATACATAAGCAATTTCCCCGGATGTTAGTGACCTACATTAACACAAGTACCTTTCACTCTGAATAACAGTTATATTGCCTATATATTTTGATATGTAAGGTCACTTACTGAAACCATAGGCCCACATTATGAAAGTTGGTGTAAACTCCAGAATGCAACTGACTGGCTTTCTATTACCAATACCTTCCCTCTTACCAACAGTTCTATCACCTATATATGTTTTGATAAGTAAGGTCACTTTCTGAAAGTTGAATAGCAACACCAGGATGCTTTATACCACCTGGAAAATTAATAAACAAAATTACCCTCCACTACATGTAATTTTTGTTTGTTATTTCAACCTATGACATTGCATAGCTTTAACTTTTTTGGGCGCTTTGCCAGGCCTATTGCAAAAGCTGTCAATATAACATTTTTGATCCAAGTTTCGAGTTTGTGGCACGTTTCCGCACCAGTGACCTACTTTAAATTACACTTATACCTACGCATCTACCTGTGTCAAAGCCCATCTACTTAGGTCTTATAAATCAGACTAAGAGGATTATTATTTGCCTTCGCCTCAGATTCCTGATATTATTACAATTCGCGTTACCGACTTGTTTTATTTAAGGGGCTTACAAGAAACATTGTATATGCCTATTGTGCGAGTATCCATATACTAATTTGAAGTATTACTTACAAAGTCTCAATATTAATTGATTATGTAACATACTTAAGACTACCTACAAGCGTGTCACCCTTGATGTTTCACAAAAATTGAGCTAGATAAATTATCCAAATACGTATTTGTATTACCTAGAAAATAATACTAATTCACATTGGGGGCAATTCTCAGTATTATATTGATAAAAGCTATGCTCAACTTTTCCCAGGTCTGTGTACGTAATATCCCATAAAGCCTTGTGTCATAGGGAAAGCCACAGAAAAGAGCTTTTTTTATGTGATAACCATTAAGGGGTCTTAACTGCCTGAAACTAACGGTGGCAATAAAAACCCCCAATATTGAGAAAGTTCAGATGAAACTAACTATTCAGAGTTAGCCACCATTTTAAGTAATGTTTTAAAAAATAACAAACTTTCTACCACACCCAATCAGCCATCAAATATATTTGAACCAGCCTTTTCACAAGTGCGCGAGTCATTGCTACAGTAATTGCAATACAATTTCCTGCTTGTTCCCTGTTCTTGTTGGGAGTGAAAACCTCCCAATGACTTTTTTCAGTCAATGACCGCTCCCGTGGTAACAATGATGACCACTGGCGACACCTTTTCGGGCTGCCATTAAATTAAAAAGAGACCCGGAGCTTTTAATATGAACACGGTACCCTTATATGGAACTTTTTTATTATTTACATTTTACGTCATCTATCAAAAAGGACAATTTACATTTTTCCTGCTACTTCAGCTCGACTATTTAATATCTTAAATGAAAGCGTGTTCATGATAGATGGTGCTAATCTGATGTCATCTTTTTCCCCTTGTCCTATTCCAGTCGGGAGACCCATCACTTTCACAAGGCGCCTCCAGGTGTCCAATTTTTATTTATGTCAAATAATTTATTTAAAATCAAACATGCAAGTAAAATAGACAGCATTTTATATAACAGTATATCACATAATGGTGGAAGTGGAAATTGCTGCTGGTAATTGACAGATGTTTTAAATGATGTATAGTTAGGTATGCAAATATACAATTTTTATCTAAAATTAATCAGATTGGCACAACCAAAAGGTACCGTTGAAAAGATTATCTTTGATACAGATTCATCTCTGCCTCAGTCATATTGGGCCTATATCCAGGAGACACTAATATCGTTCTAGGACCATTCCAATTGGTTAACCCCATGTTCATCATCACAATACTACGTCCCAAGGTGGAATTTGACCTCCACAAATGCTCTCCACTGGCTATGGTCCCTCGCTATTCATCTCGGTCCTCAGTCCTTCAAGCGGTCTATCTATCTCTCCGTCGCTCAAAGAGGTTAATTTTAATTTTGTATCGTATTTTTCGTCATTTTCTAGTGTTGGTCCAAAGATTTTTCAAAGTATCCTTCATTTTAAGTTGTCGGTTTTATAATGTGTGTTTGTATGTTGCAGGCAAGAACCTCTACAACAACGAGCATGTGGCCATCAAGATGGAGCAGATGAAGTCCAAGGCCCCACAGCTCCACTTAGAATACAGATTTTACAAATTACTGGGAACCCATGGTAAGTGATAAATGACTTAATATCTTAACTATAAAGCGGAGAACTTTACTCTGAAGTACAGACAAAATCTTTTGAACTTTAAAATTTGCACAGCATTTTCTATCTAGAATTTCTAGTTCAACGCTACCATTTTTTAGCTCGCAATGTCATTTAAATAAGCTATGAAGCTTTGAAATATAAAATAACAAAATAAGCTTGTTCTTATTGCATATCCCTTTTATAAAACTATAGTAAACCTTATTCAGGCTTTGACTTCAATGTTCTCTCAGTTGTATATTTTTGTCATTGTTTTATTCATATATTATGTATGTGCTGTTCTTTTTCTCATTTTCTTTCTTTTATGTAATTGGACAATGGTCCGTTAATAAAGCTAGTATTGTATTGAACGGACGGTATTTTTTTATTTATTTCTGTTTTTGAAACTGATGATAAATTGGTGATTTTTATGGCTATGTATTTTGTTATAAATCCGTTGACCAATAGTCCATAATGCTATTGTTTTGTATCTATGGTGACATAGATATGATGACAGAAATTCTTTTTCTTAAATATTTATCAAGAAAAGATTTGTGAATCACAACCTTTTTATGTATTTATTTAACTATACTTATACAGTACAAAGTGTATAATGTCCTCCGCACTAGAATTCACCTATGTTGTGGAGCAAATTTTTCAAGAAATGGCGTAAGAAGGTATGTAATAACCTACAAATAACCATCTCTCATTATTTGTTTTTAGTACAGCATTGAAGTTCTGAAGACAGTTGAGTAATGGTTCATGTTATGTTTACCTTAGAACACCATATCCCAATAGAAGTATTGTTAATATACAAATAAATAATGCGTACATGCATTGAACCCTCGGACAGTCCAGTTCCTTACTCCGCATAAACGATATATTTTTTGTGATTGCAGCACCATCCAGTGCAGAAGGTATCCCGGATGTGTACTACTTTGGCCCCTGCGGCAAGTACAATGCCCTAGTCATGGAGCTCCTGGGCCCCTCGCTGGAGGACCTGTTTGACCTGTGCGGGCGCCGCTTCTCGCTGAAGACAGTGCTCATGATCGCCATGCAGCTGCTTCACCGCATCGAGTATGTGCATGGCCGTCATCTCATCTACAGGGACGTCAAGCCCGAGAACTTCTTGATAGGCAGGAACACCACCAAACGGGAAAAGATTATACACATTATCGGTGAGTGTTGGCCTTGATGCTTAAACCACATGGAGTGTAGTCTACTTCCTGTTTACTTGACATTGATTAATTAATGCCTAACATAACATCTGGAGTTTAAAAATATGCAAGCAGTCAATTTGTTTTTACATATTGGTGAATTTTTATGTTTTGATTTTCTAGTAGTTTTAGGGTGGACCTACATCGGGAGCTTTTATTTTCTCAATTTTCTTCAAATTTTCTATGGAAATAGCTGTCTGTAGATTATCTTTTAAGAAAGAGAAGTTTTTTTTTTCAACATATTTACATTTCAAAATGAATATTTTTATAAAACTGCCATAAACATGCCAGTAATTTTTTGTTCAGAAAATTCACAAACTTTTGAGTCACGGCACACACCCTTGTTACATATGACGGACTGGGTACGGTAGTTTTAATGTTAAACCTTGCTTACCTGATTTTACAGCTGTCATAAAAAACTCCCAATTAAAAAAGCAACTATCTGGACTAGAAAATGCCATGTTTTAGGCAATATTTGCATAATACTGGTCATGCTCGATAAATTCTGTGGCCTAATGCTAAAAGTACCAATTTCAACATTGACTGTTTTAACATTAACTAACTAGTTTACCATTTCATCGCAGGGGTGGGTAGTGAGGATAAAACACCACACAACTCTGTCCGCCACACACTCCTTGCTTCATTTACATTCATACATACTCGTGACATGACCCGACTATATATTATCCTCGCGCTTCTTTCTTCGTTCATCTTCTCTACACGTCAAAACCATCTAAGCATCCCTTTCTTGATCTTATTAATTACGCTTACATCAACCTTGCATTCTTTCCGGATCTCCACATTTGTAACACGGTTATGCATTGTTTTACCTCACATACGCCTTAGGCGCCCTTGAGGTGATTTTTCACAAAAACGGCGCTATACAAATTATCCAAATATTATTATTATCTCATTTATGCAGTATTCAGTCTACTTTCATCCTTCCTCTGCCAGTTCCATACCTCACCGCCATACATAACATCAATAATATGGAATTAAGAGTCTTGTATTTCTTTGGGTAAGGTTATGTTAGGATTTTATTAGGACTTTGAAAGTCTAACGATGGCATTACTCTGTTGAGTTAATTTGGAACTGTTGTGTCATATAGTGAATGGAAGAATAAGTCGAGGGAGCCCGAGAAAGACATGGCACGATCAAGTAAATCAAATACTTGAATCGGGTCAGGTGAAGAGTCAGAATAACAGAAGAGTATGTATGAGAAGATGTATGAATGTGAATGAAGCAAGGAGTGTGTACCAAGACAGAGTTATATGGCGGTCCGTCCTCTCTGCCTACCCCTGCGGATAAACGGCGTGATGGTTAGTTAGTTAGTGTCATATGTTTTTGCAGATTGTTTTTTAACAGAATGTGTATTGTGTTTGTAGATTTTGGGCTGGCCAAGGAGTATATCGACCTGGAGACCAACAAGCACATTCCCTTCCGGGAGCACAAGTCCCTCACGGGCACGGCCAGATACATGTCCATCAACACTCACCTGGGGAAAGGTAACTATCCACATAACAAAATATAAACAGTGAAACTCTTGTGATGTTTTTAAAATGATTTATTCAACCCTTCTTCCATTCATTACCTCTCTAACCAAATGGTTAAAATCCTCGGGTACAAATCTGAAGGTCGCGGGCTCGAGGCCTGGCATGCACAAATATACTGTATATTATTTAAATCAAATAATATATAGAATATTTACAGCGTGTTGCAGAGTTGAAGATACCCTATGTATAGCCCTGATGAAAGACCAGCATTCAGAACCAAAATGTTGCTTGCAAAATAGCTAGGTACTTTACCCAACCTTCCTCTTCCCCATCTCCCTCCCCACTTACCCCAATTGGTGATGCCATTGTCCCACTGGCTCTGGATAGTTGGAACTTTTCACATAATTACTTTTATTTTGGTTGTGATTGTGTCAAATAAAATCTTCCGATTTTGTCAACAAGACATGTGATGATATTAATAGTGCCTCTTTACATAGTAAAAAATAGTTAAAAATACCTAATATTTGTGTACTTATAGACTCAATTATAGATTATAACTTAATAAATTATTTGAAAGGCGATATTCACATATGAATTTTGTTGTGGGGAGTTATACTGTGAAAAAGGTACAGATTTGTGTGACAAATATCATGAATGAACAAGATAAAGATAATTTATTTTTGGAGATAGAATAAGCCGAAATCATTGTATTATTATAGACTTTGGTAGATGTGGGTAAAAATATTGAAATTATATTATTTACTCAAGTGGATTCTGATAACAATAGATGACACAACTAGAAATTCCCGTCAATATCATATTGATCAGATGCCCACCTCACGTGATTAGATATACAAAGTAAATCATTAGACAAGAGTAAAAATCACGTTTTTTTTTTATTCATATGATTTAAATGTATTGATGATTCTGTATCATTCCACAAATTAATGATTTAATAAAACAAATATATAACTTTATTCCACTTTTATTTTATGACTGGACCGGTTTCAGCCTATGACGGCCATCTTCAGACTAGTACATGTTGTTGTTAACCTACGGCTTATATACTATTTTTGGGGATGTCAGGGGTAGTAAACAATGATTTTATTTTAATTATATTCATCAGTATTGTTGCATGATTTTAATAGTTACAGGGTAAAAGTTACTTTTAATTTATTGGTATTATTTTTGCTATATATTTATCTGGAATATTTATTTATTTTATTTAATATTTAAGATGGGTTTCAGTTGCATTTCTATAAATATGAATTGACAATGTATTTATATAATGAAAGGTTCGTGAATACTGATTGTTAATGAGTTTACTTTAGATTTTCCCATCTTAATTGTGATGTCCAGATGTACAACATAATTTTCTAATTATTGGGTTACTCCCAGCATTATGGTATAATTAGTTTTATGATTCTATTCATTATGCACTGTTAGAGTAGATTACTTCTATTATTATATAATTTCTCGGTATCAATACCATTGATACCGAGAAAAACAACAAGTACTAGTCTGAAGATGGCCGTCATAGGCTGAAACCGGTCCAGTCATAAAATAAAAGTGGAATAAAGTTATATATTTGTTTTATTAAATCATTAAAATGGAATTCCACCACGAATTAACAGTTTCAAAATTAGAAATAATTCCACAAATTGTCGGTTTTTCCTGAAATTATGTTTTTTTTTTTATATATGTACCTCTAAATAAGATTTTTTGTAGTGTGGTTTTAAATTGTTCTCCTAATTATATTAAGGTTTTTTTCTTCATGGGAAACAATGCGAATCATAAATGTGGTAGTTGATTAATATTAGTAACATAGCTGTAAGTGGGGTTCACTGTGTCATTTTAAGTAAGAAGAACTCCTCTAAATACAATATCTTGGTAAATTGTATAGGTTAAGCTTTAAATAAGCATTGTCATAAAAGTTAAAGAAACCTTATTTCCCCTGGCCTTTGGCTTTGGTAATGTCAATTTTAACCATACGCACACTTTCTTCTGCCTATGGAGTGGAGAACTTGTGTCCAATTATATATTATGATATCTTTTACATTTTTGTCATTTTCTTGAAATTCTCTGTTTAACCCTTATGTGACTGAAGAAAACTACACATTTTGATATGAAGGTTTCTTTTACAGTATAAAATTTGCTGAAGTTTGCTGGATCACTTTTATGACGTAATACATTTCGACTCAGTTCAAGACTTGGGGAAGTGGATAGAAATTTCACCCAGTACCATCTTTTCTTGGGGTTTTTAATTCAGTGGGTGATTAAAAATAGTATTAGGGATACAGGTGATATACTTTGAACACAATAGTACATCATATTTATCATTTAAAAGAAGATAAAATGATTAATAAATATAGACGAGTTTCAAATTCCATATAAAACACACGAGGGCCACCCTTTCAGTCATCAGGTGTAAATTTTACTTAAGCGTTTTCCGCTCACATACCACCCTCCACATATCCAACGGTTATGTTCAATTGTTCATTTTCACTGTTGTGGAGAAGTCGGGAAGTTTCAGCCGGTTAGACCTACTGGAACATTAAAAAAATCTATGTTGAAAACCAAAAAGGGTGCCCTTTCAGTCATATAAAGGTTAAACTTTGTTAAGAAGTCCTTCATTATATTGTGTATGATTCTCACACTCTGTAATATTACAACAACCCAAATTGATTGTTATTATGGGTACATTTAAGAATAATACACAATTTCATTTAAGCTAATGAAACAATTGGAATATTGATTACCAATGCTGATTGTGCGATCTACGAATATTCTCTCTATCGTCACCTTATCCTAAATTCTGCACGACTTATTATTAAATTCCGTTTGAAGTAAATTATCTGCACTTCTATCAATCAATTATTATTCTTTCGCTTATCACATAACATGATCAAATAAAAATGAAGGAAGCTATGCTTTGCGAAATGGACAGCTATGTGTGCAATTCAAAATTATTGATAAGAATGTATGTTTTAATATCAGTAGATTATTTTTTCTCTAAACTAAAACTTTTTGTTTACATGCCAACAAAAAAATTATTCACAAGAAGTTGTTTTGTGGATATATTGTCGCTGTCAGTCTGGGTGTTGTGATGTTGATTGCAAACTTTAATGTCTTTACAAACATCATTTTATAACCTTCATAAGGAAAGTTAATGTTATTATTGTTTTTACTCTTTTAAACTCACAAGTAACTATGTTACCACCTGCGTATTACACCATTTAGTACCACCTAACACTAGGAGAGTTTCTGTGGCATTATGAAAACTTAAATACATTCTCTACAAATTTAAAAAAAAAATACATTATCGGTGCGGATATCAACGAGCTGTCACAAGTTATTTCTTTGTTTTTTCCGTAAATGTTGCACCCATCAAAACTGGTAGAGGGTGGTACATTCCAAAATAATTTATATTGAATATTGCTTATGGGATAAGTTTGAAAGGTAAATATCAAAAACACTAGTTTGGAGCACTTGTTCAAAGGGTTAACTTTACTGTTATTTTGATGATTGATTTTTTGAGATAATAAGCCGTTTTCTGCTTCCTCCTCCTTTAGCCAATGTTTCGAACAGCCTTGTATCCATCGACATCTGTCCTGATGATGGACAGTACAAGTTGTCCGAAATTTTGGCTAAAGGAGGAGCAAGCGCAACACATCTTGTTACACCAAAAATCAATCATCTTCATTCTTTTGGCTGTAAAAATCATACGTTAACTGTCATCGTCTGTTTGCAGAACAATCCCGGCGTGACGACTTAGAAGCCTTGGGCCACATGTTCATGTACTTCCTGCGGGGCTCGCTGCCCTGGCAAGGTCTGAAGGCAGAGACTCTGAAGGAGCGCTATCAGAAGATCGGCGACACCAAGCGCGCCACGCCCATTGAAGCACTGTGCGAGGGCCACCCCGAGGAACTGGCCACCTACCTGCGCTACGTGGCGCCGCCTGGACTTCTTCGAGACTCCCGACTATGAGCAGCTGCGCCGGATGTTCCGGGAGCTCTTCGAGAGGCGAGGATACCTTGACGACGGGGACTTTGACTGGACCGGCAAAACCTTGGTACACACTTCTCTTATTCATATGCGCACCCAAACTAACAAACACACTAGGCACTAATTCTAATTATTATGTATGGATCGAGGGAGAGATTAAAACACTGATATTGACTTGAAAATTTTATTATAAGACGTTATATTAATACGTGAGTGACCAACTAGCCGACTAGTGTGACAATCTTACCAAATCAGTCAGTTGGCGTGCAGTAATATCAACATAGAGCCGAACATAATGCAAATATTATATTATTATTGATAAGGAGACGGTTTGCATAGCTCTCGTAAGCTGTCGGACCAGACACCCACTGTGCTATCTTTCATATTTGCCTCATTCCCCTTTAACCAGGGTTGTCATTAAGTATTCGGCTGTATCCGGATTCTACGACGTGTCTTCCCGTGTATCTGAGCCTTCTTTCCACCAAGGCGGGGCGTTGGCCCCATATGTGAATTGAAGTTTCTTCACCCTCTTTACATTTCCTACGGCTACTGGGGCTTATTGCTACATGGGTCTCCTGAGGTGACAATACCCTGTTGGTAGTCCTTAGCTTAGTTAAATAGAGACTATATATATATATATAGATACTCATATTGATATAATGAGTTAAATGACATTTAACTTTTAATCAAAAGCTCTGGTTAGAGGCGTGGTAAGGACCAAACTACATATTAGAAACCAAAACTATCCGAAATATTCATCTGCGAATCAATAAAAAAATTGTTAATGAAGATTTCCAATTGAATGTCGTTCACACTTCATTTTTATTCTTTAATTTTATTAACATTTCTGGAAAACCATTCACGGTCTGTGTAATGCAAGAGTCGGTCACATACCGCATGATTTGTATAATATTTTTAAATTATCCAATCCGTAATTTTTCATACACCCATAAACTATACGAAATTTATTTTGATAAAAGTTAATATATTCAAAGTCAAGTAAACTCTATATTAAAAGTCACATCACACGTTGATGTTTAGTTTGTCTTTTCAATTTGAGCAATTATCCAATCCATAATTTTTCATCTCTCACCTATAAACCATACCGTTTACGAAATTTATTTTGATAAAAGCTTATATATTCAAAGTCAAGTAAACTCTATATTAAAAGTCACATCACACGTTGATGTTTAGTTTGTCTTTTCAATGTGAGCCTTAGTTATCTCGTTTGTGGTGTGTTGTGAATTAAGGATTACACAACCGTGTGTTGTGGGTACATATTGACAGCTCAAATTGAACTAATTGGGCTAATTAAAAAAGTGCAATAGACGGAAACTCGAAAAAAATACTTTTCTGAACATTTGACCCAGCATAGTTAATTTTGGAGCAGTTCACATTAAAACCGTATTATATTGTCAGTGTTATGTGCGTGCATATTGTATAGTCTAGTATGTTGTTGTAACACTCGCCAGCCGGCCAACCTGCACATCATGAGCCAGCTGCGCAACGCGCCCCCCTCCAACGTGGGCAAGACCAAGTCCGACAAGGCAAGCTCTCACACTATACACCCGGCGTGTGTCCTTAGCTGGGCTAGAACACTGTGTGACCCCGCTTAAACCAAACCAACATACCTTAACCGCCACCAATACCACCGAAGAACCAACACATTCCAATACTCGCATTGCAACAAATTTAATGCTGCCACTTTGTCACTGTCTCTTTGTAGAAATCTACTTAACAGGTTTGCTGCTACAACATTTTGAGCATATTACGACAGGGGGCGGCCAACCGTTTTGACCTCGGCTACTTTTCAGAAAAAGTTACTTAGAAGTTCTAAATATTAATTTATTGTTACTCTCGTTGTTTTTTGTTTTACAATGTCATTGAATTGTATATGATGCATCAAAGTTTACTCTGTGATACTTTGAGTACCGCCCAAGCGCGTTCATAGATCTGCGCCCTGAGGCTAAAGAGGTTAAAAGTTATCCCTTGCCTAAATATTAAAATAGCAAATCTAAATACCATCTTGTATTAACTGTTACACGGAAAATTCTTTAATGATTCCAGATGATGATTATTTTTTTTTAAATCTTCCCTTTTTTTAATATTTTAAAAAGGAAATTAGATCATTTTTTTTCTTCTATCTTTGGTTTAAGTTTGTCTTGTGAAAAGTGGTTGATTTGTAACATTTTGAATTTATTTCTTGTATTGAGTAGTGAGTACCCTATAGGTGCCGTCTCTAGGTTGTCACCTCCCAGTCTTCTGCAGCCAAAGGAGGGAGGGGGGGTGGGCATTTCTCGGTCTAGTTCCTCCGATTAAGATTACTATTGCTGTCTCCTGATTCCTCGTTTTCCCTCTATCTTACCGTTCACGATTAGTTAAGAGAATTTCTTGGTTCTGGTTTTTCTCTGCTTGATGATAACTTATCTTTGGTGTTTTGCTTCAACCATTATAAGTGGCTCCCTAGCAGAATTGACCAAACTGAAAATCAAATTGTACAAAAAATATTGCGGTTAAGATATGAAAACCTTGGAAGTCAAAATGTAAAAATTGTAACACAAAGTTTTTTTTAGAATATGCTTTAAAATTCAAGTGAAGCTTTTTACACATTTTAGAAATGAGTTTAATAGTCTTAATGGTGATATACCAGTTACATGTTAAAATGAAACTGGTGAAAAAATTGTTGTAATGAATTTTGGCTGACCAAATTTTTTCAGCGGCCCTCGTCACACCCTTGTGTCCCTTAAATGCCCCCCGGATCCCCAGCTTTCCAAGGATTTGATATCGCCCACTTTAGGTATCACTGTTTTATGCCAATGTATACTTATTTTTGTTTTGCGTATTGCAGTCAACCCCAGTGGGCTCCCTGCAGACTGCGCATGAGCTGGTAGTGTCCCCCAATCGAGAACGCCATCCGGCCTTCCATAAGGTAACGCATTCTAACCTCTCTAACTTATAATGAAGGTGTTACTACGCTACGTGCATGATGCTTTTCTATCGTTCCTTATTGTTATTTGAACGGATGTGCTGCGATTTTACAATATTTAATTTGAGTTTCATTAATATTGTGAAATTCAAAGCAATTTTCTATGTGCTGTATTTCTGATAATTTTGCAGTTATTTTTAGTGTATTTGAGGAGCACCACGTCAATTTGTATTTTGTTCATATTAAACAGCCCTTCATAGTAGCAGCCAAATTGTTGCAAAATATTTATATGAATCAATTGAAGATTTAAGATATTGTCCAAAAATCTAAAATCCAGCTCTGCTACCCTAACAATTTTTTTTCTATGTTCTCCCTAAATTACCTTTTTATTAGACTTATTATGGACTTGATACAATTGAAGTGCTCTATATTTGCCGTACCATCTGTACAATGAGAATTACACGTGAATATCTAACATAAAATTATAAGTAGAATGTAGATTATGAATTTGTGTAGACTTGTTACTGCATTAAACTACTAAATCTTTCTTAAAATGTAAGTGTATTTAATATGACCCAATATTTAACCCAATTTATTATAATTGTTATGTATATATTATTTATAATTACAAACAATGCCTTTCTCTGTAAATTCCTTTAAAGTGTCATGCCAATCTTTCCATGCAGTGCTCGCCACTGATTTCATGTAAATATAATATTTTATACTGTCTGTTGATCTTCAGTTAATGGCCATTGTTCACAAATATAAATACCGTTTTTCAATTTAAAATTGAATAAAAAGAAATAAATTGTAGATACATACAAGATATTCTGCTCAGAATTAAACCTAACCTGTGCAGTAAAAACAGTTTTGTTGTATATTTGGTTGAGGTTATAATTAATTAATTTAATTCTTTTGTACCCCAATATTTATAATATGTATGTATTTATTAATGGCCGCCTTATGTATTCTGTATACTGTTTGTAGGAAATGTACCTCATGAAATAATGATGTAAGTACACGAAGAGTGTGTCTATAACTGTACTGTAATTGTATGTGACAGGACGAATTGTGTGAGTATTTGGATAGCTTGGGAGCCGAGGATCCCTCTCTGGAGGTTGGTGGCCGTGTGTCCCCTCCGCACTGTCTGTCCCCTCTGTCACCACCGCCCACTGTACCTGTCCTCACTCTACCACCTATACTATCCTTCACTGTCCCCCCTCTTCTGCACTCTGCCACCTGTCTTCACTGTTCCCCTCTCCCAACTGTCCCCATACTTCACAAACCTCACTGTTTCTTATGGTAGAAAGACAATAATACCTTCAACAAAATAGCTTCAATAATCACTAGTTAGTGGGGTTTATTATTTACATATTAGATTACTTTATTTTTTACTTACATTTATGTATTTACATTCACACCATGCGAAAAATGTTACGTAATATTTTTACGCCCACTTACAATGTGAAATTGTCACTTGGTAATAAACTTCTTATTCTGTTATGTAATACAATGTACCTAATATAAAGTGCTGATAAATAAAAGGATGAAATGTTTGGTTCAACAATTGAATCAGGCTATTTGTTATTTAGTGGGTGTACCGTCTACTATTCACACTCTCCACACTGTCCCCCTCCAAGCTCCCGGCTAGACAGTTGCAACTGTGTTTGCGTGTGTACATCAATAGTCAGTCACCTTATTCTAATGTAACATTTAGGAGAAACAATAACTTTACTAATGAGTCACCCCCAACACAGGAATAATAATAATAATGCCAACAATCAATCAAAGTAGCTTGATACACATGCATGGCATGAGGCCCAGTGTGACTAGCCGGACTATCTCTAGTTAGCCGGATATGTGATGATGAGTGTTGTTGTATGTGCAGGGGGGCAAGGGGGGCGCCTGGGTGGACTCTGCAGCAGCCGCCTCCAAACCCTCCACTCTGGGCGGGCACCTCACTCCTGCAGACAGGCATGGATCTGTGCAGGTACTCTCTCTGCCCGATCTTGTTCTCTGTCTCATTCTGTACAGGCCTGTTGTTGTTCTCTCTATCTCCGCTTGTGTGCATTCAATCAACCAGCCAACCTCATCCAAAAACCTCCTGTTCGCTTGCACTATGTTTTACTCTGTTAGAGCATACTGTTCCTTATTTGCACTCTCCCCCTGTGTGCACTCTGAACAAGCTACTCTTCCCGTGTTGGTACTATTTTCAAGCCCACTGACCCCTCTTTTGCACTCTGTTTAAAAGCACCCCCTCCTTATGTGCACTTTGTTCAAGCCCAGTAGCCCCCCGTTTGCACTCTGTTCTTGACCATTGTCCTTCTATATGCACTTTATTAGATCATACTGATAATTGTGTGCACTCTGTTGGATTTCAATGTTCCCTCGTTTGCACTCTGTTTAAGACCCCCTCCCCTTGTGTGCACTTTGTTTAAGCCCATTACCCCATCATTTACACTCTGTTCACGACCACCACCCCTTTCTTTGCACTCTGTTCAAACCCATCGTCCATTGGTGTGATCATGTCACCTCCACTTAACTTACCCTGACTGTCCCTGTGAGAACACTCTTACTCTGAGCGAGCCCTTAGCAAGAACCCCCGCAGTGTGGGTGTCCCAGTGTCCCCTAGTCCATCTGTGTTCACCCAGCCCTATCCGGTGTGTGTAGCTCGTGTACCCCTACTGCCTAGTGCTTAGTGCATGCACTGCCCCCCCCTAGCCCCCTCCCACTGAACTCGACTGTAAATAACAACATTCATCAACCACAATGATGTGAATAATTACTGTTTTACATGAAATGGCTCCTCTATATCTCGCCAATATAATTACACCAGCCGTCTGGAATCTATGTCTTAATATCAGGGGCGTGCAATCCATTCAGACTGTAAAACTGTTTTTCCCCAAAAAAAACAAGAAAAATAAATTTCTTTAGATTTATGAAATAAAATTATTAAGTGGCATACGATTAACCACTTCACGCTCGGGTTTTTTTCACAAAAACAGAACTAAAAACATCAGGTTATTTTATTTTATTTATTTAAAGAGTTTACATAACCATTGATTTCCCGTACTCAAAGCTGCCACTCTTGTTCTCTGATGTTGTATCTACAATTTTTCCAACCAATTCGTCATCAAGAAAATAATTGAATAGGCGTTGTTGTAAATGATAAAATTTGTTCATTTTTCGTAGAATTTCCAATAAGTTCAAACGGAGCCGAAGGTGGTGGAATATCTGTGCGAATATTGATTTCCGTCCATTCATCTAATTCAGGCTGATCCGCTCGATCTTGATCTCGAGATTCCTCCTCCGATTCCGAACTTGAAACTGAAATTGAAGATCCACTGTCTGAATTATCTAAGCTCAAATCCTCCCAT
Source organism: Drusus annulatus (assembly GCA_022651775.1). Lineage (NCBI taxonomy): Eukaryota > Metazoa > Arthropoda > Insecta > Trichoptera > Limnephilidae > Drusus > Drusus annulatus. The sequence continues at coordinate 896,160 of JAGWCC010000079.1, forward strand.
TCACTGTTATGAATGTATAAATAAAAATCAATAATAGTAAAAGTCGTAAAAAATGTAATTTATCACCAATGTTTTAAATATAATACAATATATTAAATATAATATTTTTGTCATGTTTTTCAATAAGTTAAAATAGAAGAAACGATTTGCTTAAATCTCTACGAGCGTCAAGTGGCAACAGGCGAGCTCAGTTTGTTTGTTTATCTTATGTAACCCAAACAAGTCGAAACACGCGAGCGGCGCATGGGTTGGCGCGATACGACATATGCGCCGCCCGCGAACGCTGTTCGTTCAAAAGCATGAAGCGGTTAATACATTTTTTTCCATAAATTTTTCGTTTTTTTTCTTCCTCTTTTCTCGGATAAAAAACAGTTTTAAAGCCTATGGGACTGCAGGCCTCTGCTTTACTGTATGATTGCATCAGACATCTGGAAACTATGTCATACCATATAATAATATCGGCCGTCTGTAAGCTATGTCTTTCTATATAATTGCATCGGCCGTGTGGAAGTGTCCGGGTATGCTCTCGAGTTGGAGAGTCGTGGTGACCATTGGCAAGTTGTTGACGTTTGGTGTTTGCGCTCTCTTTTTAGCCGACACCGAAGACAAATTTTTGGTACTTCCGAGTTCCGGGTTCCGTCACGACGGTTAGTTTCAGTTTTATTTGTTCCTTTTGTTTGCCGCCGCAACTTCGGGACTAACAAACATTGCGTACTACGGACTTACTGGCTTACTTTTTTATATTTTTTTCGTTATCATTGTTAATATTTTCACATTTGCATTTGAAAAAAAAAAACAATTAAAAGTATTTTTGAAATAATTTTCGGATTAAAAATGCTTGCATGATGGCTACTTTTATGTTGAATTGTTGCTTGCTATAAACAAACTCTAACATGTATAGACCTTCAACATGAATTAAATCATACTTTTATTTTTTTTACTAGATTGACGTAAAAATAATTGTTTCAAAGGAACAGCTTTTTTTATGGCATCACTCACCTTCGCCGGACTCTGAGTATAACGATATAAGCTTTTGGCTTTGAATCTGAAGATCGATGATTTGCAGGTTCGATTCCCGCTGCAATCCAAAAAAATGTTGATATTGATTTCTTATTTCATGGGTCTGGATCATCAACCTTACAAAAAATAGATTTACAACTGTCATTAGGAACATTTGTAAATAAATAAATGTTGTCATTTTTACTAGAGACCTAAAATGTTACATGTTTCAGACCAGATTTGCAAACATTGTTTATTGCCTCTTTTATTTTTGCCCCTTATTAAAAATGTTTTTTGTTTTTATTTTAATTTGACTATTTGTAACACTTATGTGGACATGCTGTGATTTTTTTCCAATGTGACATTATTTATGTTGTTCATCAACATCTATCTAAATGTTATCATGTGTAAATTTTCCTTCAGTTTCTGGATTATACCACGAGGTTTGAAACACCATGTATAGAAATGGTATTAGTCAATAATTACATAATTGCAAAGGAAAAGTTAGTAGCAGATGCACGCTGTCTCTTTACTCCGTCTTAGACTCTAATAGATGAGCCGTAATATGCAAGCTTTGCTTCTAATTCAACCATTCACTGTCCCGTATGTGGTCCTCAAACCTCGGGAGTCTAATAAAACCTTTGGTCTCACAATTATTATCTTGCGACAGTGCCCTGCGCATTCTAGAAATTGGAAAGCAATTAACTACTTAGCTTTATTAAAAACATATTATTTTATCAGGTAACAAAACGTCATGCGTATAAGTAATAATATCACGTAAGAACTTAGCCATACTTCACGTTCACAGTTCCTTACGAACGTGCTTCTAGCTAGTATACAGTCGCACGGTGATTGGACACGTCTAACTGTGTTATTGTCTCCAGGTGGTAAGCTCTACCAACGGAGAGCTGGCGACAGACGACCCCACGGCGGGCCACTCCAACACTCCCATCACGCAGCCACAGCAAGATGCCGACCTCCTGGACGACACCAAGTGAGTAGCTGGAACGATTGCCCACCTTATCTGGCGCGCCAGCCCTTAGTAACATGGCCTTTGTATATTTTTAGGTCCGCCCCTCCACCCCCTGTCCTAAAACATCCAAAAAGAGTTCCCAAAGCGCCGATCACTTAAGTATTCCTCCTTTCCATCCACCTATGTTATTGTAGACTAGTTCCTTATTCCTTCCTGTACTATCCTTGTCCCAAAAGCAAAAGTGTACTTCTACAATTTTAATTGTAATTTCTTACTCTACAAGATAGCAAAAAACTTATGAAATTACAATTATTTTGCGACAAAATCATATAATTCTCGTACATGAATTTCAAAAACATTTTCACTATAAAGCACTTCGTAAATAAAATAAAAAACTGATGCTGAAATATCCGCCTGAGTGCCCTTTTGCTTTTGGTAAGATGTTGTTAGCCTCCTTTTTGTATCCTCTGAATTTTGTCATTGATTTTGAGTAAGTACTGATTTAATTTGACCAAAGTGTTTATTATTATTGATCTGTCATTGTCAATTGTCACTTATACTGCAACATTATTTATCTCATATTTTAACAAAAATGTCACTTATCTATTAATCAAAATATCACTCGATTATCAATAGACATAACATCAATGTGAATCCATCTCAGTTGTGTTTGGCCACATTCTGCAAGAGTGATTCGTGCATTAGTGTTGGAACAATTTCACTATGTTTGTAGTACCGTAGAGGAGTATTCTCGCTGTGTGTGTCAAGTAACACGCTGTGGTGGATTTACAATGATAAGCCACAAATACTAAGTTGCATGTGTAGTATGTTTATTCTACTTGCTATGTGTCACTAGCGCTTATTAAAGTGTCTGTTTGGTTTCCTCAGGTGTTGTTGCTTCTTCAAGCCCAAGAAGAAAAAGTGTTCGGGGCGCGGGAAATGACTGGGCGGAGGATTCCTCCCCTCCTAGTGGATGGGAGCGTGCAGCAGCGCAATTCAGTGACAGTACAGTCAGTACAGTGACGGCGACAGTACAGTGGCAATACAGTGACAGTACAGTGACGCGCAGTCAATGCCGTACAGTGCAGTGACACAATAAGTGACACAGTGGGAGGTGAAGAACTATGCGCCAGTCACTCCCCGCTGGTTCCGATCAAATACTATTGTTCAAGTATTAGTTTATGTATATATTACTATTACTATAATACCATTGTTGATGCTTAAACCCTATTGTAATAATCATTTTATTTTTGCTCTATCGGTATTAAATAATAAAGCTTAAATTTTAGCTTTCCATTTAAAGTCTTATTTGAAACATGAATTTGTTAAGACTGTTTAATCATTATTGTTTTACTACTCAAAGACTCGAAAATTTGTGTTAACCTTTCCTGAAGTGCTCCGCTACGCAAGCAAGACGACTGGTTCATAACGAACTTGACCCCGGCGTCCAGTTCGTTATGTCCCCCGTAAAGTAAAGATAATATAGTAAGCCCACTGTCACTCTGTCAGTAGAATACATTCCAGACAATAATGGCCCCAGGGGGAGAAGCAGGCTCCGTTCACCCAGTCACAGTCGCACCCATCGCCAGTCGCGGCATTGCGTCGAGTCATCGCTCTTGTTAGGAATTGATTAAAGTTAACGTGTACGATGTGGATGGTATTTCTTGCAGAATTACCTATTATGTAATTAGCCCCTTCCCCCCCCCCCCAACCTACATGTTCATTCAACTAATACCCTTTCACAGACTGAGTGTATTTATCACTAGTATAAGTAAGCGTAAACCTATGGACGAAGATATATCCACTCACCGGGAGCTAGAGGATTGATTGCCCGCATATTGCAGAACCATTTTGACGTCAGTTTATATCAAACCCCCTTGAATCAAGCCTTGTGAACCTGGCAGATACACTTCTGTTGTGCAGCTAAATTATTGTGAAATAATATAAAATACGGAAAGATACCAATTATTGTAATAATTTATTTCCGTCTCAAAGATTGGAATGAATTTAACGAGGTCGCGATGCAAATGTAGAAAGCTTTTTCTAACAGAAATAATGTAACGTTGATCCGTATTCCCCCTTATAAGTTTTACTGTATACAATATAATAATATTACGGAGAACTATGAAATGTTCGTATTAAGAATGAGGTTATGTCCTTCATGTTTTCTTAATCAGATACGATTTGAGAGTTTGTAAAAAATGTTTTATATCTTATAGTTAGAAAATTTGTCGCAATGTAAAACCATTTTATTATAAAATTTTGTAAACAGGAGTATAGGAAAGTGTTGTTAATTATTTTTTATTTAATCAAGTATTTTACCCGCAATCACAGCTGTAAAGTGCGCGTTAGCCAAATACGGAAGTCATTTGTTATACATAATTACGGTTGGCGTAACATTCCTGGTGTCGTTACCTTAATGTTGGACTAATCTTTGGTGAATAATACCTTTAAATGACTTGTTTTTACTTTAAAATCGTGTAAATACTTGTTCCTTTTCTTTTATTCTTGAATTGTTATGCGCTTTGACCGGCTTGGCAAGCCCGTGGCCCCGCTGCCCTTGGTGGCTAGCCCGTGGCACCGTAGTCCCGTGGCTTGGCGGGCCCGTGGCATCGTAATCCCGTGGCTTGGCAAGCCCGAGGCCCCGCTGCCCTTGTTGGTTGGCCCGTGGCACCGTAGTCCCGTGGCTTGGCGGGCCCGTGGCATCGTAATCCCGTGGCTTGGCAAGCCCGTGGCACCGTAGTCCCGTGGCATGGTGGGCCCATGGCATCGTAACCCCGTGGCTTGGCAAACCCGTGGCACCGTAGTCCCGCGGCTTGGCGGGCCCGTGGCATCGTAACCCCGTGGCTTGGCAAACCTGTGGCACCGTAATCCCACGGCGTGTCAGGCCCGTAGCCTTGTACCCCGCGACTTCACAGGCCCATCGGCGCCCCGGTAGGCGAGAGCGGGCCCCAAGCCCGAGGGGACTATGTTCAAAGGCTTCAAATGAGTGTATGTAAATTTGAATTTAATAAATAATATAGAATAATAATTCTGTTCTGCTTTTGTCTTTCCGTTTACTCCTCTGATCCATCCCCCAAACAACAAAATAAACCATCAAACCAGCCAGTATTTACGGCGAACCCAGGTATGAGAATCATACTAGCAGTTGGTGATACAGAACTAAGAATGAAGGAAACATTTTGTTGCATCTATAGATTATGCCTAAAACAGCAGGGACCCTCTACATTCATTTTTAAAAAATCTAGATAAACTGAATGGCCTTTCTTCAAGCAATCTACAGATTTTTTTACACCGGAGTAGAGATGGTCAATATTCCTGTCCGAGTTAAAAGGAACCGGTTCCAAGCCGGTCACTGGAACCATCTATATTATTCCTCCGAGGAACCGGTTCCTATTTTTCACAAATAATGGCAAATATGCATCGCCGGAAAGATGCGGTTGCGGTTCTTTTTGGCGAGAAATTCCTCATTTGTAACCAGTATTTGGCAAGAAACGAGTTCCAGTGCTTTTCATTCCCAAAATATCGCTAGCAGCCAGCGTAGCAAGGTAGCGTTTCCAGTTCCTTTCGTTCTCAGAATATCGCTTCCAACTCCCCCTCCCCCCACAAATAAAAACACAGGAAACCTATCTTGATAGTATATACATGACTTCTTAATATAAAAATCTACATCGTGGAAATTTTCTGGCACCAGGAACCGGTTCCAAAAATAACCGGTGCCTCGCCAGTCACCGGCAACTGGAACCGCAGTGACACCCAATTTCTGATATCAGCCATCCCTACACGGGAGGTGTAGCCATCCAATGGGAGAGTGGCTTTCGCTTTAAATATTGAAATCAACTACCCAGAACATCTGCCATCTGGTTAATAACTTAACCTGCGTACCGTAGTCCTAGCACTATGTACGCATGCGTGTATGTTTTATTTTCTTAGACAATGTATGAGTGTCACAAAAAGTGCACCCATACCCGTTATTCAATTTACATCCGGAAAGCGGTGAAAAGGTTAAACACACTTCAGGGATCTATCTATTAAAAATCTAAGTTTGGCTGAAATTTACCATTTATATTATCTGACCTTCAATCACCGTTTTTTTTTTTTGCACACGCCTACCATATGAAAAGAAAACATTACTAGCTAAGCCGATGTCAATGCATTTGTGATAGATAACAGTATTTGAAAACATTGTATGCAACACAACATAACGAATGGCAAATTTTGACCAAAGGGCAGATTTTGGATAACCTTGAAAATAATTTTAAGTCTTCAACGAGATGTAGGCGAAATGGATTGAAAATTTTCATCGCAGGATTATTGCTTCTTTCTAGATGGGATTGAATGAAAACAAGCGATTATAAAATATATTTAATTTCAATAATAATTGATAAATCATAATATTATGCCTCAAGTAACAGCAATTATTGGAAAAGAAGTAATGTGTACCTAATCCATTGACTTAATATACATATTATCATGATCCTGATCTCCCAGTTCAGGTAAGGAACATGTCTTACACAAATAAATAAAAATATATTAGCCCGAATTGACAACGGGCAAACGTTAACAGTAAACGCGGCATTATTACAATAATATTACATTCGAAAATGTATAAAATTAAACGCTTAACCTAAAACATGCATTCGCAACTTTGTGGATGGAATATTGTTGTAAAATACAAAAGAAATAACACATTGATATTCCCTCCATACAAACTAGTACACTGAGGGGACATTCTATCCTTCCACACAACTTGTAGTACGCCCAACAGTGTCACGATACCCGCCACATGCCATCATCAATACTTCATTTAACCTAACTTCGTTGAAACATCAAAAGACAATATTAACTTATAAACAATGCACCGATCATTATAATAGTTCATAACCAATGATAATAATATATAATATATACAGACATCTTCTTTCTCTCAATAAACTTTAGTGGTAAAACCAATGTAATAGTGAATCAAATAAAAGTTTATTAAAAAAATGTACAAAACAGCAAATATATTTTTTAAATCTTGTAGAAATTACACCAGAATATATAATTTTTTTTAAATAGCTTGCCAATCACGTTTATTAATTTATTGCACAAAATCATTCACTTATATAATATAATTAAATTTATCTAATAATCAATAAGACAGAAGAGGTTATTATTTGTGATATTGTGTCAGTGATGCACAACAGTGGGGTCAATGTATCCATTTCCCAATAATTGTTGCAAATTTTTAATATTGCTTCGGTGGCAAACCAGCACTAACATACGTACTGTGACAATGACCTAAAAATTGAGCGCATAATCTCAATGTTTAAAAATTAATTAATAATCGTAATAAAACAGCCGTTGGCTAGTTTCTTTATCGCTAACTTTTTAAAATGTTAAATTGGGGCGCGGGTATTACATAGCTTAGCCACTGAAGACATAAACTGATAGTGTGTTGTGTTTGAAGTAAGCAAAATATTGAAATCATGAACAGATAATCAATTTCTTTCTGAGGCGTCGAAATGTCTTATCTTAATTGGTGAAAAATGTTTTAATATGAATTTATAATTTAAAAAAACCCCTACATACTTATTTATTTTTGATCCGTCAAAAATAAATAAGTTATAAAGGAATTTTAAAATCATAAATTCATATTAAAATGAAATTCCACCACGAATTATCAATACAGCTACAAAATTAGAAATGATAAAACATATGTTTCCTTTTGAATTGGTATTAATCAAACTTGTAGGGATTATCTTTTCAGTGACTTGGCAACATCTACTGGGTTGAACTATTTCATCATATCTCGAGATCAATGTGGACAGTTATCTGTATAAAATTTTTCTGTGGTTAATAAATGTGAATCTCACAGATATGGAAACGGAACACCATCTAGTTGAGTTTTGAAGACTATCGCAATTCGCCATGGTCCGGCGGGTTAGTCAGGACCAGGGTGCGCGTGTGGGTGATGTTCCTGCGTGCGGGAGGGGCCAGTAACGGGGGAAGGGGGCCCTCCTGCAGCAGGGCCCCCAGAGGGGTGCCGGGAGACCCCGGGAAGGCCCCCAGCTTCTCAAGGGGCGGGGCCAGCGGGGGCTTGCGGGGGTAGCTGTGCTCCGCCAGCACGGGGCTGCTGGGCCTCTCCGGGAGGGGTTCCTCATTCAGCACAGCTAAAAAAAAAAACACAATTTAGTATGCAGATAAACAAAGAGATCCATTATTAAATATTTTATTCCCGAACAAATCTTCTCAATTCACCAGGGAACTTTCTGACAGCCCCATCCGTGTCTCATTGCATCAAATAGGTACACAGGCAGTCCTCGAATTTCGTACATTCTACCTTCGTACATTTTCTATTTCGTACATATATTTTTTTAAAATTATCGACTTTCGACTAAGTGAAACTATAATAACTAAAATAGTTAATATAATGAATGATTTAACTTCCAATTCAACAATGAAGATATTAATGAGTTAATGGAATCTCACTCGAAACCTTTGTCAAATGAAAATTTTATTAACCTACAAAAGATAAATGAACTACAAAAAAAAGGAGAAGAATAGAATAGATCGAGAATTTGTCCATCATTGCAAGAAAAGATATTATTATACTGGTGAGTTTAGATGCCAATGGGCCTAGCTTTGTAAATTAGGGCAATTGTTCTTTATAGATATGATTTTCTTAAAAGATGAGTTTAGCTCTGAACTCTATCGAGTCTTTTATTATTCTCTTATTAAACATTGCATGGAACAGCTTTAGCTACGTTTATTGAGCGTAATGGATAGGATTAAGAAAGGGACGCTTAGATGGTTTGGGCATGTAGAGCGAATGAACGAAGAAAGGAGTGTGAAAAGAATATATGATGCGAAAGTGAATGGAAGAAGAAGTCGAGGACGCCCGAGAAAGACATGGCACGATCAAGTAAATCAAATACTTGAATCGGGTCGTGTGAAGAGTCAGAATAACAGAAGAGTATGTATGAGACGATGTATGAATGTAAATGAAGCAAGAAGTGTGTGCCAAGACAGAGTTGTCTGGCGGTCTGTCCTCTCTGCCTACCCCTGCGGAGAAACGGCGTGATGGTTAGTTAGTTAGTTAGTTATTGACCGGATCTAAATAGCCAGGTATTTCCCAAACTTCCTCTTCCTCTCCCCGCTTTTTTGAGCCTCACAAAATTTACAAAGAATGTTAGGGTCCCAGTTGGGACCCTTGTGCTGCATCACATAAAAAATAAAGTTACCGAAGTGCTGTTTCATGGGGGCCGACAGGAGAGCGCGCCTCACAGTGGACAGCAGCTGCGTGTGGGCCACGGATCCAGGAGCGGGCGCCGGATTGGGGGGCCGCAGCGAAGGGGCCACCACCAGCGCCAGAGACAGCAGCAGCACCAGCAGGCAGGTGGCGGGGGCCGGGCCCTGCTGGGGGCCCCCCGGGGGTGTGGGGGCGCCCGACAGCATGGACTGCAGCTTCTTCAGCTGGCTGGTCAGGGAATGGTTTTGAGACTGCAGGGTTTTGATTCTCTTCATCAGAGTCTGGTTTTCATCTGTGCACTGTTTGACCCTGTGGAAAATAACAAGTTTAAATAAATAAATCCATGTTGGAATGGCATGCACCACCGAATAGAAAATCCCTAGAATCAAGGTGATATATACTGATTTGAAAGAAAATTGATGTTGCCAATTTACGTAAGACCTTTTGATTCCAAGGTCCAAGACAGGCCAGTAAAATTGTTAAGATTCATTTGAAAAAGTTTGATCAATTTCAGCCGAAGAAAGGGAAAATTAACTTTACTTCGGACACGCCCACAGTACACTTCTATCGGTTTATTTCTTCAGTCGTATGCACAGATGACCTTTGGTCTGAAGGTTGCAAATTCAATTAAAAACAATACATGTATTCATAACGATAAATTAAAAATTTGGTTTAGGTGTTGATTGTTAAGTTTGATAAAACTTTCAAAATGACTTACAGATATAACAAGTACAACAAATAGAATACTAAAGAAACAGTTCCATACCTGTCTTCAAGTCCGTCCACGTATTCCTTCTTGCGGCGCCGCGAGTCCTGTGCGGAGATCTTGTTGCGGATCTTGCGGCGGATGCGCTTGAGTTCACGCTCCTCGAGGCGGGTGAGGGGATAGCGCTCCGGCAGGGCCACTCCCTCTCGCTGCAGCAAGCGGCGCTCCTCGGGAGTAAGGCGGAGGCGGGGGAACTGACGCCCCTCCCCTCCGGAACTTCCCGCCTCCGAACCTTCGAGTTCCCCCTCACCTTCACCTTCGCTACTAGGTTCACTGGGAGCCGAACGATCGCTCCCTGATTCATTGCGCCACTCTTCAGACCCGCGCCGCGCTTGCTGCAGGAATGTAGCGGCCGCCAGTTTGATGCCGGGTGCGTGTTCCAAATCAGTTGCGTTTATAATCTTGATTGTGCGTAGTTCTTTCATGTCCTTGATGGTGACAGGAAGTAGGATGGAGCGCGGGTGGCCGGGGGCCAGCGGGGCGAGGCGCAGGAGGCGCTGGGATGAAGACACGCTGCGGGATTGCAGGGCGTTCTCTGCCTGGCCTTGCGCAGGGCGGCTGATGTAGTGCTTCTGGATCTTTGGCAGCACCATGGGGGCAGAGCTCACCACACATTTCCTCTTCAGGTTGACTATTTCTGTAATAATTTCAATGTTATTAAACATGCAACCATAAGTTTTCTATCAGATGGTTAGCAAATTCCGGGAACCCGTTACCTTAAAATCATCTTATGTGTTCTTTGACTCGAATATTCATGTTACGTGCTGTCTTACTACATATATAAATAATTGGTAAATCTAAAAAATTGCCTAAACTTGGGAGGTGATTCTATATTCATATAATATGATAAATAACTTCAGTATTCAAATTTAGGTGTACCTGCATCGTATTCAAAATCCATAGAAAAACATTAAAATAATAATAATATTTGGATAATTTGAATAGCGCAGTTTTAATGTTAAAAATCACCTCAAGGGTGCTGCTAAGCCTTAGAACTGAATTCGAAATAAGGTTTACAGATTTTAATTCTTTGCAAGGCAAGTTTTCTTCAATTTTATTGTAAATCTAAAATCAGTACCTAATTTGAATTCTCCCTACTCTCATCATTATAAGTGGAATATGTATCTTGTGCAATGATGATTTGGACCACTCGGCCACTAACCAGTTCTGTTATAAAGAAGCGAATTCATTATTACACCTCTAGAGGTTATCCATCGTGATTAGAGGTCTCTTTTATCTTCAAATAATTGTAACTAAACAGATAATTTTAATTGATTACATAATACTATATTCGGAACAATTCAATCTATAATTTTGCTACAAAAGTAAAGATTGTTTTTGTTGGGTCCATAATATTCTAAAAGATTCTATTTGACGATTTCCTTACAGAAATTTTGAAATGTTTTTACCATTATTTAAATAAACTACTTTTCATCCATGTGGTTTTTAATAATCAATTGAGAAAGTATGAGGAAGGTTATTTTAATATCAATCGTGTACATACGTAATCTAATTTGAAAACAATATATTTAATGTTGTGAAATTAATCTTCATACAATATTCATGATTGTTAGTTGAACTTTCGACTTTCTGTTATCTGATAAGCACCTTCAATAAGCAATATACAGTGTAATAATCGGGACAGTTGACTGTGTGAGTAGTTGGTAATATAAAACTGATAACTAACAACAATAATAATCTGTCACCAATGTAAAGAAGAGTTGTTAAAGCAACGCTTGTTTGTTTTTACAATAGACTTGAAGGTGAAACGTTTTAATGGTATCACTAATACTAACAATCTAGCAATTAATGTTTGCTAAAACAAATATGTGTGTTAAAATTAACACATGGACAAAATCAACACTTTTTAATTTTTTAAATGTGTTCTTCCTCGCCTTAAAGAAAACAAGAGACTTAATAGGAGAAATGCTTTAGCAGAATGCGATCAACAAATTTTATGTAATTATGACTGCTCCATATTGAACAATGCATGTTCATCTAAAAAAATTACTAACTTAATTAATCTTATGCCTAATCATTGCCCATTTAAAGTAATCTTGCCAAGCTGGCAGTGAACCTTATGAAGCTGAAGTACCATGCTAGGTATTAATATTCCTGTATTTTTTTAATAGTATATAAATTTATTTCTCAGGGAGTTCAAATGTAATACAACTGTGTTCATCCAGGATACAACCACATTTCTTTAATGCGCAATTGTGAGCTATGTCTTGTGATGATCCAAGTACCTCAACTGTCGTCAAGGACAAATAGAAAGAACAATATTGGATGCCCAATGGTGCTTAGGCAAACAAAGTAACAACTGATACAACATTTTACTATTTTTGTTAAAACACGGCGACCCCGAAGAGACTTGGCAACATTCCCAACCACAGGAGGAATACTCATCAACATCGTGGATAACATCAGACTTTTAGCGACAATGATTAGTCATTTGTGGTTTGCAGATAATGCAACATTCTGCCCAAAATTTAAGACTAATTTTAAAGCGGGTTTTATATATTATATGACATACATCACCACATAACAAAATACACTTCATCATTTATTTACTCAATTTTATATGTAGAAAATAAATTAAATGATACCTTTTTAAATACTACATATATAAATCGGTTATTGTTTTTTATTCATACACCATTTCATAATCTTTCAAGTATCATTATTATTATTAAATGTTGTTTCATTTTGATAAGAGCATTTCAATTTTTGGAAATATGTTATAATAGAAAATAAAATAAATAATACGTAATTATGATTGCATCAACAAAAGAATATCTTGTACGCAATTTGATTTATCAATCGATAAAAGATGCTACGTACACACTATCAAACAATAATACCAAAGTATGTTTTCAAGAAGAACATGACGCAATGCGATTCAATACCATGTCATTAATTAATTGTTGTGTGTGATTTGTTCCATGCTTTGAAGGTAGACAAGTCTAGCTGAGGGTGAAAAGAATAAATTAATATAATTAAATAATAATATTTAATAATTTCCAGCGTTTGTCCATGAAAAATATCTTATTTGGGGCACACTCAGATGTTGCAATTATTGGCACTAACAAAAATAAAAATATTCAAATGTGAAATGTTTGCTAACTGGACAAAATACATAAATCCCATGGAATCTGTGTATCTTAGCGCACGCAATCGCTAAGAGAATGCGTTTTATAGCGGTTTTGCTTATTAATATTGTGGACGATGCATAGGTTTGCGGGTACCACAAAAGTGCATTCAGAAATGTGAATCAGAACACTTCATTTGGATAAGGGAGTGATTAAATATTTAGCTAGCTAACTAACCATCACGCCGTTTCTCCGCAGGGGTAGGCAGAGAGGACGGACCGCCATATAACTCTGTCTTGGCACACACTCCTTGCTTCATTCACATTCATACATTGTCTCATACATACTCTTTTGTTATTCTGACTCTTCACATGACCCGACTCAAGTATTTGATTTACTTGATCGTGCCGTGTCTTCCTCGGGCGTCCTCGACTTCTTCTATTCATTTTTGCATCATATATTCTTTTCACACTCCTTTCTTCGTTCATTCGCTCTACATGCCCAAACCATCTAAGCGTCCCTTTCTCGATCCTATACATGACGCTCACATCAGCCTTGCATTCTTTCTGGATATCCACATTTTTAATATGGTAAATATTTAGCTAATATCTCTAACTAAAATTGGTTGGGGTGTTTCCAACAATCAACGATCAGTGCCATTTGAACGCTCTTCGTTAAACGCCGACTTTCGGCCCCTTTCAGCTTTTGATCAAATTGTGATCAGCTTAAGTTAATTGTCGATTTGAAGGAATTTGAAAAACTCCAATCCAAAAAGTGTATTAGAATGACTAGTACAACTATTGATGTTAGGAAGGTACTCACGTGTGTGTTGTGTGACAGGTGCGGGGGAGGGCGGGGAGGGAGGTGATGCAGGCGGAGGGGAAGGGGCCATGGAGGAGAGGGGCGAGGGGACTTCCTGCCCACCACCTCCTAGCAGTGGACCCAACTCCATCATATCCCTAAACACAACAATTCATCACATTATAAAAGAGTCATTTGCATTATGTAATAAATAGGGCTCGGCCGGAACGCTACACAACTCTGTCTTGGATCACACTACTTGCTTTATTTACATTCATACATCGACTAATAATTAAGCTCTTCCATTATACTGACTCGTTATTATCATGAGTCATGTCTTTTTAGGACATCTCTGACTGTCTTTTATATGTACATAAATGACCTCAGTAACATCATGATCTAAGCATTTAACTTTAAAGTCTAAGGTTGTAGATTCAATTCTCGCCTTGGACTAAACTTTTTTTCATAGTTTTACCATAAATTATCCAAGAATATCCAACAATAGTTCAGAATATCATTTTTTTGTTGGAAAAAAAACTGAATTGAAGACTTAACAATTACGATTTCGTTTTTATTTGATTTAATACCAAATTTTATAAAATACTAACAAATCTGCGTGGTCCATAGATAGGCCACTGTCAGAGCCTGCGAGGCTAGTGCCTCCCTCGGGGCCCCCCAGCAGGGAGCCCCCGTCTAGCGAGAAGATGTTCTCCAGTAGCTCCTCCGAGCTGGAGGCCCAGGTGTCCTCCTGCAAACAAAACATTGTTATAGTAACCAGTTTAGAAGTTTTTCATTGAATGGCCAGAAATTAGGCTTATATGGTGAATACCGCACAAGAGTCCCAACTGCCCCCAACGGTCTAGACCCAGTGAGACTATGGCATCCCCATTTAGGGTATGTTGTGAGGCTGAAGGTAGTGGGGAGGGGAAGGAGATGGGTAAGAGGAAGGTTGGGAAGTACCTGGCTATTCAGATCTGGTCACCAAACACGGCTAAAGCCATTTCAAGCAATGTTTCCATTTTGAATGGTGGTCTTTCACCAGGGCGATACTACTCTACCACTCTGGAACGTGCTGCAAATATACTTTTATTATTTATATGAATTATATGTGTTATGACACATATTAATTAAATAAAAGTTATTGGCGCAAGCCGGGTTTGAACCCGCGACCTTTGGATTCGTAGTTGAGCATCTTACCACTCGACTATCTCATTACTCGTTTTTTGGAGGGGAGGCTGATTGATTCACGCTATTCAACTGTTAAAATGTTTCAATTATGCTTAGCACTAATGTAAATGCAAATGAAAGCTGGTTACACTGTATTTATTCTGATAGCATTTCAGTAGAGGATTCTTAAAGAACTTGGTGCATAACACAGGAAAAGAAATCTGCCAGTTTATATATTTCCTCATTCTTACAACACCTGAAAGAATAGACAAGTTTCCAGTGTAAAGAATCTTTTAAAGCGCATTGAATATCTGTCTGAATAAAAAGTCTGCTAAGTAATAATATAATAATAGTGAATTTATATATGTAGCACAGTTTTGTCATACTAAAGTATTAAGCATTAAAGTACTTAACTGACTATAGTATCTTTTTTGTGTCACGCATTACCGTGAACAATTATTATTATTGAATAGAGAGATAGACATGATACTTAGTGTTAAATCTTTTATATTTTGCCTGCCGAGCCCATTTGTAAAACCTTCTGTAAGGTCTTTCTAAAGAGATTAGATTAGAGTTAAGCTTTTCATAGTCAATAGTTTTACGATAAGTTCTTTTTTGGGTTGTTGTTGTACTTTTCAGAAGCACAACTAAAAAAATTGACAAAGTTTCTGATCTTAGGATGGACAATGCAAGACTGTCAAATTGCTTGCATTGTCCAACATAAATCTTTCTCTATGGTAGAATCTTGGTTTTCATTACAAAGTGCTGACAATCAAGGTCCGAAATGCTGTCTCGAGGTATAGGCATCGCAGCGAGAGATGACGCGGACACAGTCGTCAAACAGCAAGTCTCAAACTTGGTATTTGACTTCAGTAAAGAAAGTTCCAGTGAAATTAAATAAAAGTTCATTTTTAAATAATAAAAAGAAGACGGCGTAAAACTTTTCGACTGTTCAAATTTGATCAATGTATACACTTGTTGTCCCTTTTTCAACCATAAAAATGCGTAAGAAAAACAAAAGGCTGTTTCTCAGTGACACTTTTCAAGGACATCACCGTCAAAAGTGAATAAATATGTACCAATACACACAAACCGAAGTCTTGTTTGGGTCAACTCTGATTGCGCGACCTATAAAAAGACTTCTACCCTTTTTAAATAGGGAGTCAAAAAAATCACGGCCTCTTTTTCTAGCCAATAACAGTACTCAGCAGCAAAAGCAGCTTGGAAATAACTGACTTCAGCTCCCGTGTAAAAACACCTGCCAGATGAGATACAGCACAATAACTGCATTGCACTAAAGACCCCTGTTGTGAACAGAGCATTACCCCTAATTATTAATGGTAGAGGTAAGACTTGCGGTACCTAATTTTTTGCCTAGCTTTGCAAAACACTGAAAGCAAGTTTAATATTTATCAAGGTTTATTTTACAAACTGTTAGAGTTATGAAGAGAGAATGTGATAAATGGACCAGTCTGGTATTTTATTTACAATAAATCAGTTTCAAAGAACGGTAAAAAAAAGTTGATATTCTAAATGTCTTTATTTGACAGCTTTCATCTTCAATGTTGTGTTGTTAGACAGACATTTTCATTGCATATTTTTTTCATAATCAAACTATATAATATATTTATATGATTGCTAATAGTTTGTATTAATAGTAAGAATCATTTCATTTTAACCTTCTATATATTGCAATAACCTGTAAAAATAATATTTTACAGCAATGACTAAAGTAAGAGTGGAGTGTAACTGTAAATGACATTCTAAAATATGACTTTTACCGTAGACACGTTTGTATCTAAAAAAATGTATACATTTACTAAAATCTACCAAAAAATAACATCTATAATCTAGTAATACTTCTTCGGTTAACTTTTGTTATCTTTGCAAGATATTAAAATACTATTATTATAGCTGAGACAAGCATTTATTGCTTAAGGCAGCAGTCGTGGCAAATTGTATATTTACAAGAAAAGTTAAATGTTTTGATTTATGCATAAAATATTACAGAAGGTGAAGTTATTCACCTTGAGTGTGCAATATAGGAAGTGCAATAAAGAATTTTACAAAAATATATACTAACAGAATTGACATATTTTGACCATTATTATGATATGGGGACTAATGATGACTGAAAGGGTGTTATATTCTGGTCAGTTTGAAACATCATGCTGGCTGATTGTATTACTCATGTGCTCTTTGAAAGGGTTGTGATACCAGGAGACCAGAGCTGGAAGTATGTTGGTGAATGGGTGCAAGTTGTGTTAAGAATGACAGATGGGTGCTCCAGCTCTGGGTAAGACAGTGAAGTCCAAGTAAAGAGAAAGATGACTCATACCTCTAAAAGGGACATTAAGTCCATCTTATAATCCATGCTGTCGCGGGGAGGGACAATGCGGGGTTCCTAAATCACGATAATGACTCGACAAGGCGCGAGAGGGTCGCGAGTAACATAAAACAACATGGATAGTGACGATAACATATGTCACAACATGTGCTTCTATTTAGCCATATTGTATCAGTGGTATTGTGACGGGTTGAACCTGAACCGCGGCAGTACTCGCAAGAGAGAGCTAACGGTATAAGCCGCACTCCGCGGCGGACGGAACGCAAGCGGCAAGATGGAAGAGGACTCCGAATGTTGACACGTGAAAAGGCAGCGGCGGCGGCGGCGGTAGCACAATACGGTTATAGCCGGCGCTCGATGCAATGAAAGTGCTTTCGAGCCAACTAGAGCGCCGAGTACCGTTCGGCGAGCAGCAAGCAGCGTAAGCACCTTACCCCACCCGACATGGGCCGATATGGGTCAATCCGCCGTGCACTGTCACGAGAGAAAGGTCACGACGCACAAAAGAGGACTCACCAGAAAGTGGTCGGGCATATGCATGTCATAGCCCACATCCATGGTCTCCATTTTAATGTTGTGGTGGTTGTATTCGTCGTCCCTTTTCAGTAGAAAATCCATTATTTTTTTTATGTCATTAGTCTGGGCTGACATATTGATGTTACACAAATGTCATTTTAGATAAGGATGCACTGAGAATAACCAACGTCGGACGCTGCACTATGCGATAAAGAATAGGGTACTTAACTACCCTGGTGAATTGTATTCGGATTAATTATAACAATGAGGTATTTTTCCCTAAAAAATACTAATTAGGAAAAAATGAGCGAAACAAGTTCACCCTGCACGCGCAGCTACCTACGTGGAACTAATGACGTCACTGCAACTTATCCACAACTCGCCCTGTGATTGGTTGGCCTGTTGTAGTAAAATAGAGAACTGCTCGAGCAAACTATTTGTTTCCTTAATTATTCCATAGATGTCTATAAAATGGCATTATCGTTTTGTTGGCACAATAATAATTAATACCACAAAATAATAATTGATAGTCTCTAATGCAATGTATTATTCATTTGACTTTTTATAAAAATCCGCATTTAAATACGAACTATGTTTGAAAACGAGTACCTATTATTATTTTTTTTGATCTATTTTTATTTTTCTTTCCTGCATTTAAAAAGTCCTCCATTAAAGAAAAATACATGTTCATGTCAGAGTATTTAAAAATATTTTTTCTACTTCATTGTATACATTATTTAAATGCAGGTGTTGGGTTATATACTATAAAATATTATAATTTAATTTATTGGGCATAATAATACACTACAGTGTTAGTATTACAGAAAGAGTACCCCATCAACCTGTCTCGCAGTTTGAATTTGGCGCGGTAAGCAACAGCTGACTTGATTCGCGAGTCAAGTCGCCAGCAGCTCTGTCGCTAGGGTCGCTTCCTGCCAACGGAGCTTCCCTGCAGCGCCGATCGTGTCGCCAGTGTCGCTCTGCGCGCCGCGGAGTGCTACCATCGCGTACATTCTGACATATGTGAATAGTCAAACGCGGTTAAATGTTCAAATATTTAGTTTATTCTTTTATTTTAATAGTTATTTTATAATATTCGGTTGTGATTTGTGATATAATATATAAAAATGAGTGTCTGATTTGTGTTGACTAGCGCCGACGTCAGCTGGTCCAAGTGCGAATAGTGCTAAGAAATAATGGCGGCCTTGCCAGCAGGTGTTCAGTATGGGTTGTCCTCAGAAGCGAATAATCACGATAATAAGGACCTAGTGATGGTGAAATTGACGGATTCCGCCCTGAGATCTATCGAGGAATTCATAAGAAATAAGGTGAGTCTCTTTTTCTTCCATCTCGAAAGCAACCTCGAGACGGGAGACGTTGGTGGAAAGACATCGCCAAGTCGCCATGTTATGGCAAATTTGCCTTATTGCAAAACTAAACATCGCTTCACCCGTTTAATGGCTATTTAATAAAAGGGTACATTCTCTTTTCTAGTTGACTCGCCAGATGTCTTTCTGCTTTAAATACGTTTTCTTCTATTTACAAGGCACGCCACGTCAACAAGTGTCGATTCTGGGATTTGTTCTCTTTACTTCTCCCGCGGACAAGGGGCACTCGCATTTCGTCAGCCCAGCACGAGCTAGAGACATAATCCAATCCTTCGAGGATCGGAATCGCAGCTAGACACGTCTATTAGCGGACTGGACATTTCACACATCTTTCAGTTACACAACGGTTTCACAGGTTATGACTGCTACTCATTATCTGCCCGACACCATCCATATCGTGTTTCCTCCGACTTCACAACACTCATAATGTTGAGTTTGATTTGAATTTTATCTGCTTTTTATTCGGAATATTCCGCTGCCACCCAGTGAACTACTTTTTATTCCTTTCTCGGTCATCAGGCTAGGGCTAGCAGAGCAACTTTAGTCGTCTTCCACCTCCTCGAGAAATATCTTACCTCGTACCTCATCTAAGTACTATCATATCAAAAATATTACTACACTATCCTGGACCGATTACATACACATACTCCTTTTCAATCCGACGGAAAAGTTCACGGTGTTAACGCGTGCATTACCAAATACGAAAAGTTGTTATTGAAGATTAATTTATCGATCGTCGGTTTAAAATTGTCTAAAATTGAGTGTCCTGTCAAACACAAATAACAATATTTATCCGTCGCTGTAGCCAAATCAGCCGACGTAATGATATGTAATTTTTATCTTTGTGCGTCAATGTGGTCCCAGTCCATTTCTGGGTAACTTTCAATAATATTTCTGATCCCTGATGACGCGATAAGTCTTTGAGGCATATTTATTTTTCGTAACCGATGTACGAATTGGATACAATATCCATGTACGAATTGGATACAATATCCAATTACCTACTTATCCGAACTGTTCCATCGATTCTCAAACATTCCGTGACCTACTGCTGTTGTAGTATATTACCTTTTATTACTTCATTCAATCCCATTACCCTCATTCGGATTAATAATCTTATTTTTATACTCTTTTTCCTTGACTTACAGACACAAAAATAGCAAACAAACTCGGCAAAATCTCCTTCTAAAATTAGAACTACACCTCTGGTTTCATTTCTTCTCCTTGCGTTTATCAGCTGTTTTTGATAAGATCCCGATATACGAGTACATGCTCTAGTTTTCTCGTATAAAGGTATACCATAGTAATCCTCTTTGTATTTTGTGCTATACAATATGTCAATCTTCCCTCTCGGAGGTAGATTGTTGGTGCTCGTCATATATCTGGCTACCTTTGTGTTAGGTATATGATAGTGTCATTCCCATCCTGATCAAGAATTAATGGTAGAAAGTTTTCGAAAAAGAAGTTACGCCCCCGCCAGCAAAATTTCCGTTCAACCAAGCAGGTTATTTTCAATAACCACGAATAAATCATATTTAAAATGCGAAATTAAGGACACATTGGGGTTGGTACTGATTGGAGGGAAATTTAGTTTAGGTATGTTGGCATGTTCAAATTAGTCTTTCTCGGTATATCTATGAGAAACGACAGATCAATTAATTGCAAAAACAATTATTCAAACAGCGCTATCAACATGCGGGGCAGCGGGCGATAAACTTATATAACGTAGGTAATAATAAATAAAAATAAATAAATGATTAACGCTAACGCAATAGATCTGCTCGCATACTTGCCCCTACCAGCTACAGCTACCAGGCGAGCAGAATCACGCAAAGGTGAATTAATATTTCACTACCAATAATAATATTATACTCGGTGCAAATTGGTTAGACACACAGTCATATTATTATCAGCTTGTTCGGAGCTACGTTAGTTGGAATATTCCACGCTTCGTGTATTCTCTTTTTTATCGCCCAGTAACAATTTTGACCACTTTCTCGATCCTAAAGTCACGGTAACTATGTCACCTCGATAATTAGAGTGATAAACTATTGAATAATTTATGTTAATTATTGACTCGAGGATTTAATACCTCTAATGCGAGTGTGTGAATGAAATGTATTGTAAAATAGCTTTCTCTCTTTTCGACCCGATCCTTTCGCCGAAGTTGTAAAACGTTGCCATTTTGGGACATCTGTTCGTAAGGTTTCAGATGTAATACAATGAGCTTCCCGACAAATACAACAGGTAACGCGGCCCCAAATACTTCGCAGTCCACCTGCCCTTTGCTTTGGGAATGGGAGATATGGGCCCTTCAATATAAACGACCGTGTCGTGTCGCAGGGCCAAAATGACTTTAGCAACATTCGGATTATGCGGGAATATACCGACTTTATTTTTAATTTTACAATTGAATCCTTTTGGAAATAGTAGTTTTTTTTTCATTCTATGATTTATCTTTATATCGTTAGTTATATCTATGTAATTTAAATGTCATTCTATGACGTCATTAGTTAGGGAGAAAAAACAGTAGCCGCTTACAGATAGATGATGGGTCGAGAACCTAAAAAGAACTGCCAAAATTGGACACATTCTTTTGAGGGAGGCCTATGAAATTAAGAAGATTTCGATGGCCGATACAAAAGATTATGCTTGCTTTGACGCAACCTATTTTTGTCTTATCTAACGCTTGGTCTAGTGAGGATTTTTTTACCGTTTAAAACATAATAAAAGCATGAATCTCAATCGTGTACATTTTAATAACTCGGTATTTAAAGTACCACAGGTAGAGTTTTAGAAACATTTTGCTGATGTATCTCTACGTGACTTCGCTCTGACCCAACTTTTTCTTCCGCGTTATTCTGCTGGGGTTATTTGCCACTCTGCAGTTACCCCACGTGCGGAGTTTGCAATACCCCAGGAAAAAATAACGTATTATTTATTTGTTTACTGCTACATTTTTGCATTTTAAATGTACTCACATTCGTCAATCGTTCGGAGCATTATTTCAACATAAATGAAATTCCCATCCATTAAGTATCAAAATACCAATTCATATTTGAAATAGGTCGCAAAATAAATGTCAATTTTCGCATTAAACAGGTGACCCCTTGATATTTTTTGATTATTTTTATTTCAGCGATAAATCTCGTTTCGAGTCGCCATAACACCTCCAGCTCTTATCAATAATGTTTTTTTTTTTTACCTATTATTCTTTCTTATCCAATCTGAATTATATTTGTTATCAAATCGAAAAAAAACCGCATGAATGTAAACATTGTTTGAAATGCTATTAAAATTTGTTGTAAAAGTGTCTTATAAGTCCATTATCATTTATTTAACAAAATATTAAAGTAACATAATTTTTACAAAATGTAGTAGACGGATGTGCGGTAAAACCATGTATGACCGTATTACAAATGTGGATATCCGGAAAGAATGCAAGGCTGATATGAGCGTAATGGATAGGATCAAGAAAGGGACGCTTAGATGGTTTGGGCATGTAGAGCGAATGAACAAAGAAAGGAGTGTGAAAAGAATATATGATGCGAAAGTGAATGGAAGAAGAAGCCGAGGACGCTCGAAAAAGACATGGCACGATCAAGTAAATCAAGTACTTGAATCGGGTCATGTGAAGAGTCAGAATAACAGAAGAGTATGTATGAGACGATGTATGAATGTAAATGAAGCAAGAAGTGTGTGCCAAGACAGAGTTGTATGGCGGTCCGTCCTCTCTGCCTACCCCTGCGGGGAAACGGCGTGATGGTTAGTTAGTTAGTTAGTATTTGTTATAAAAACGTAGGTTTTTTTCTTCTACTTTCTGAATATTTTATATTATCAGGTAAAATATACTCTTTCTTTGCATTGTACATTTTCTTGGTTGAATTAATAATGCGTGTTGTATTTGGCAAGACGTATCCCAAGTATTCGCTAAAAAGCCCTCATCGCGGTGGCTGCCTTGTAGTTTTAGTACTAGAAATAAAATACTCGTTGCTTGGTCCAAGACGCGTGCACACGTGTTGATAGGGTCCCTAGGGAGCAGGTGAGCCCTTTTCTTCCCCACCTGGGGGTGTAGCACCCAACTTACTACCTGGTACTTGTACATTGCTTCAACTTCCCATGGTCCTGCCGCTAGAAACTCCTTTGTACCTTCTCTGCTTCGTTTATGAGGAAGAGGGGGATATTATAACGAAGCGGTATGCCTGTACTAGGTACACAATTATTATGTTATTGTCTATACGAACTTTTTGTTATAATACCTTGTAGGTTATCTCCCCCCTATCAAAATGAAATCGAAAAACTTTTTCGAATGCGTAAAAGAAGTTTGGTGCCAGCTTTCTCCCCGAAGACCTTTAAAATAACAATTTATTGTGGGGCGTCTCGGAATAATAATACATTCCCGAAAATATCTCCGAGATTGGGGAATAGATTGAATTTCACCGCAAAGTTATGCGAATGATTTTTCTATTTATTCCATATAATAAAGGTGTCCAATCATCTAATACGATATACTTGTTTGTATAATATAAAAGTTATTCATCTGAGCTAGAGATTAGTAAAAATAATATATTATGATGCTGCCAAATAGTAAAATCTTTGAAGGAATCATTCCTCCTTCCTACGTCAAGATCTCTATCGATTAATCTTAGGTGATTATTGATTATATTCAGGCCTAATTACTACACCCTCTATTCTAACTGTCTTCATTACATACTGGTATTCGATAAATAATTAAAAGGGCGAACTCTGATATTATTATCTTTTGTTATATGCGTCGATTAACGTTTCGATTTTGGGGTATTGGGTATTATACATACACATCTGCCTCGATAATCTGGCGTCGCGGGCTTCATTACACAATCATCGTTTAACGCTTATAATGATGGAAGTAGAAGGAATCCAAATAATGTCAGGTAATTCCTAACCCGAGAATATATATGTCTCGGATTAGAAACGGAACATGCCAAAAGTCAAACAACTCCAGGCAATCTACCAGAATCAGTTGTGTTTAGATTCAAACACAATGCCGGTACTCTTGCGCAGCACTTTCAGTAATTAAAATCAGTCTCCGTAGAAGTAACCCCCGAGACGTTTGATCTGAGTTGGCGCCCCATCCGGGAGTACTACAACCACCCCATCCCTGTGAAGTGCAGTTACTAGGGTTGTAGAACACAAGTATCGCAAGTCTCGCCTGTTTCGACTCTTCCCAGCAAGATAGGGAAGCAAACCGAGCCCTCACGATGAAAAGTACCGATCAAACGTTCCAGCAATCCTTCCAGTCTCCCTCCTTTGTTGTGCAAGGCCTCCCGCACGTACCTAGCCGCCCCGCGCCATGCTTTAGGGGTCGTTGTCCTACTGCTGCCCCCCCCACTAGTCGAGCAACTCGCCAGGTGCAACCCAATCCATGCATGACTATGCGCTACGGATTCCTTGATGCATATTGTTGTCGGATCCTTGCCCTGTGGTGTTTATTGTAAATTAATTCATTCTTTTGAAAAAAGACGTTAGATGTCGTTGGAAGTTTTCGAAAATGTACGCTTTTATTATTTATTGTTATAAATTGAAGTTTAAATCTCTCTGAAGAAGCGCTTGCTTGATAATGATAATACTACCGAGCTAATTTTTATAGCTCCCTTTTTTGTTAAATATAACCCTGAGAGCACTGTACAAATCTGTAACATATGGTTAAATTACCTTTGAACAAATTATACTATGCACATGGATTCAACGATCGAAAACTGGTTCATTCAAATGTCGCAGGCTGTGGCAGGATACAAATTTGAGGGATAAATACTATCAAGAATAAAATTATTTTTAAAAAAACATAGATTCAAATTTGCATAACGGAGTAAAAACATTTGGTTTTAATTATTGAATCTAGGTGCTGCGGGGTGGTTCTGGAAAGTTTGACAGCTTATTTTCATTATTTATTTATGTGTTTTGAGTTTCGTTTGAATCGTTAGTTCATGTGAGAGTATTACAACCTAAAAACCTGATACTCGAGAAGCGCGGTCTCCGATTTTAGTATCTGGGGCCCTAGCGCGAAACATCGATTAAGATTTTATCGACAGTGTCGGTAATTTGGAATCGTTCCCAAACCCGACTGCGATCGCCAACGAACAAACGACAGTTTACATCGATTAAATCAAGTATGTTTAGTCGACGTGAGTTGTCGTTTGTTCGTTAGCGATCTGCAGTCGTGCTAGGGAACGTTTCCAATTTGCCGACATGGTCGATAAAATCTTTATCGATGTTTCGTGCTAGGGCCCCTAATCTGCACATTGGCCCCTTTAACTTTCCGAAAGCCGATGACGCTATCGATCTTATAATATATTGTTAAGAATTGATTGTTTTAATTTAGAAATTAGGATATCAATACATTAGAATCCAAGCATTTTTTCATTGGAACACTCCCGTTTTTATTTCTAGACCAATACATTGATGAATCCTGTGGAAATGAGATCCCTGAGACGTATGTGCGGTAAAACCATGTATGACCGTATTAAAAATGTGGATATCCGGAAAGAATGCAAGGCTGATGTAAGCGTAATAAATAGGATCAAGAACAGGACACTTAGATGGTTTGGGCATGTAGAGTGAATGAAAGAAGAAATGAGTGTGAAAAGAATATATGATGCGAAATTGAATGGAAGAAGTCGAGGACGCCCGAGGAAGACGTGGCACGATCAAGTAAATCAAATACTTGAATCAGGTCATATGAAGAGTCAGAATAACAGAAGGTATGTAAGAGACGATATGTGAATGTGAATGAAGCAAGGAGTGTGTGCCAAGACAGAGTTGTATGGCGGTCCATCTTCTCTGCCTACACCGGCGGGATGGTTAGTTGGTTTTACATTGATGAATTATGTTACTTTGATACCAGTGCAACATTCTATCTCTTTCGCTTGTCGTTCAATTATCGATGTTTAACGAACATGTTGGTAATTCAATATATTAATGAACATTCTGCATAATTAAATATATTTAATCGGTACAAATAATTATATTATCAAATTTATGACGATCATTGGAGGATCATAACGATATTGTTGCCAATTGGAAAACAATATTATCACGGTGGTGATAGTGATAACATTGTTTTTTTTTGTTGTATCGATGGAAAATCTTATGAATTGGTTTTCTATTAAATAAATATAAACACAATAACACATGAAACATGGTGCAGATTAACCATAAATACTTCCCTTTGTGAGTACGTACGTACGAGCGTGAAATTGTCAAATTTGGAATTACGGATGTGTTCAGTAAAAATTTAAAATTAATCTTTTCAAATCCCTACCTACCTATAATGTATTTTAGCAGACATTATTCTATATTTGTATTGGATGGATTAAAGCAACTTAGGCCAGCGCGCACGGGTGACTTGTCACGGCAACAGTTTCGTCCCTGTCTTCTAATCGAGCATGCACTTCCGTCACTTCAGTGCGTGTGCGTCCCGTCACCCTTTTATTCCGGCAGTGGATTTCGGACAGGCGGATGAGTCACTGAATGACATTTTGTCACCCGTGCGCGAGCATCCATTCAAAAGTACTCTCCACAGACACGGCGACAGTTTCGTTCCAAAAGTCGGCCGGCCAGTGGAACTAAAAAGTCACCCTAATGTCACGTCGACGCGTGCGCGGACCTCCATACACTCCAATAGATATGGAGATGGTGAAGAAACTGTTGCCCCGACTAGTCACCCGTGCGCGCTAGGCCTTATATTTTTCTTAGCAAGTCAAGTTACATCCCGTGAATTTTCACAGGTAACAACTAGTTTAATCATAGAGTTGGTAGAGTAGTATCCATCCAAGGCAGTGAAGTCAGTTTTTGACTTGTTTTTGATGATTTTAACCTGACTTGGCGCACCTGGGCGTGGCTAAGACTAAGGCTACGGTATTTATACACCCATTCATATCACATATCGACATAATGTTTTTGTTTATTCGTATAGCCACTCTTTCACAGTATTTTTTTATCAAAAATGTAGCATATAACCTAAAAAAACCAAGTTTAGTGGCATAGTAAAAAATGTGGGCGGAGTCTCGCCGTGAACCAGGACCTTAAGATCATCCTTACAGTATATAGAAGCGGTCTATGAAATTTGTTGTCTCTTTCTCTCTCATGGTGTACCACGTAAAAACCCGGAGAAAGTGATTTATCGCAAGTTTGTGTCGGTTGGGTAAAAATAATTAGCTCTCCCTCCATATAGTGTTACTTCATGAGTTTAATTATATTAGTTATTATATGAATAACATACCTACAAGTATACATTGATGACAGCTGTCGCAAGCATTTAAGATCCGGCAACGGTGTAATACAATCAGATAATTGCTTACATTCTAGGAAGCCAAACAAATGAAAATTATGTATTATCGAGGTTTTATTATCATTAAAGAATATATGATTCGAAAGGGAATGGAAGAAGAAGTCGAGGATGCCTGATAAATTACGGCACCATCAAGTAAATCAAATACTTGAATCGGGTCATGGAAGAGTCAGAATAACAGAAGCGTATGTATGAGACGATGTATGAATTATTATGACAGAGTTATATGGCGGTCCGTCCTCTCTGCCTACCCCTGCGGGGAAACGGCGTAATGGTTGGTTAGTGAGTAAGTTTATTATAATTATTGAATGGATATCGGTATCCTTTCAAGGGCGGCCATGGTTTTAGTTTTGCCGATTCTTGGTGGCTCTCCGCCCATCCGAAACCGGCGGCTCTTTTTAGGTCGACCATCTCATGTGTGGGCGATCTATGTTTATTTTACGTTACGGTTACATTCTACTCGCAAGGGGGGCCAACACGACCTCCTTAAATTTGTCAACACTAAGATAAAGGTTTCTATCAACATAATCGGTGATTAGTCGGCTTTCGCTAACACGCTCGCAATCAACAATCACAGATTGACGGCCTCCGTAGTCGAGTGGTAAGACGACACCGACTACCAATCCAGAGGTCGCGGGTTCAAACCCGGCGTGCGTAAATAATCTTTATTTAATTAATATGTGTCATCAATATATGGAGAGAGAGCTAATTATTTTTACCCAACCTATACAAACTTGCGATGAATCACTTTCTCCTGGTTTTTACGTCGTACACCATGAGAGAGAAAGAGACAGCAAATATGTGATATGAATGGATGTATAAATACCCTAGCCTTAGTCTTAGCCACGCAAAGGTCCGCCGAGTCCGGTAAAAATCATCAAAAACTGACTACACTGCCTTGGATAGAAATTACTCTATATACTTATTACTATATACTATTACACACTACACAATTAACTCATATAAGGTTATTTTATATTAATTAAATGTGTTATGACACATAGTATATTTGTGGCACGTTCCAGAGTGGTAGATACTCTAAGTATCGCCCCGGTAAAAGACCTACATTCAGAATCGAAACGTTGCTTTAAATGGCTTAAACCGTTTTTGGTGACCAGATCTGAATAGCCAGGTACTTCCCAACCTTCCTCTTCCCCATCTCCTCCCCTTCCCCACTACCTTCAGTCTCACAACATACCCCGATTGGGGATTCCATAGGCTCTAGACGGTTGGCAGCAGAGTTGGGACTCTTGTGCGATATTAACTATAAAAAAATAATAAAGGTGATATCGCCTCAACCTGCTAAGTTTAGCGAGTCCTTTCGCCTCCTAGATACAGTTGATGAACATCTTTAACACAAATTTCGCGCGGAGTTATAAATTATTGGCATATTTTAAATGAGCAGAGACCGATTTTCACTTAGCTTAGTTGTCGGATATGTCCATGCTAGGTCCCCTTGTGTAGGAATGTAGCCGAGTGTTCCGAGCTGATTCAGACTGCACTCTACAGAGGAAGATGCTGGGAGAAAGTGCTTAAGATGTATGTTGCGAGGTCGGGCAACTCATCACCTGATCACTCACTGGTCACCATTCTAGTAACCAACCACATCTCTCATTATACCTGGCCTTCTCGCTTCATCTCGTTCATTGCAGATTGGGATCAGTGGCGGCTCGCGACTTCTTAGTGTGCTAAGATTGAAATAAAACGTCATTATTGATGCTGTTCTAGCCGAAAACTTTTTTTTTTTTCAAAACAAAAAAATTGTGTGAAGATTTTTCAGCAGCCGTGCAGTGCTGAAAAAATACCAAAACTGAAAAGGTTCAGACAAAATATCGAAAAATCGTATTTTTTTAAACAATCATCTTTAAGCTGGATTCACACCAACGTCCGGATCCGCTCAGTGACGATATTGTTCCTCATGAGAACTTATTGATATGGTATGAATATCAATCAAGTAGTGTGTGCTAAGACAAAGTTGTGTGGCAGTATATCCTTCTGCCCACCATTGTGATATTTAACTACTTAGTTAAATAATTATTTTAAAGTGTAAAAATAATTATTGAACTAACTGAGTTAAATAGCACAAGGGTGGGCAGAGATGATATACTGCCACACAACTTTGTCTTGGCATATTACTCCCTGATTGATATTCATACCATATCAATAAGCTCTCATGCGGAACAATATCGTCACTGAGCGGATCCGGACGTTGGTGTGAATCTACCATTAATCTTAGCTCACGAGTCGCCACTGATAGGGATGCCGATGACAACAGTTTATAATCTCTATTGAAATTAAATCAATTAATTTTAATATAATATGTGATCAATGAAAAGAGGGCTTGAGGTAAAATAGCACTGAATTGCGCTATATAATTTTAATATTATCTCGAAGCAGCATCCCTTGCAACATAGCGAAATTAATGAACTCTCACACATTGAAAGGTCCCTGGCAGGAGTAAAAACATTTCCAATCATCATTGTCTCTGGAAACATGCCCAGAATATCATTTGAAAATATAATAAAAAACAACTTGCGTATTTTTGTAGTTCACCAACATACGAGTACATGATAATAATTTCAAGGAACGGAAGACAGTAGAAGAGCAATTTGAGTTCATTCATTTGACATTTAATTATTTTTTTAAATCTTTGTGTATACATTTTTTTTTATCAATGTATAGAGATTATTAAAGCTTAGCATTATAGGTGTTGCAATCACGGTTTACCCGAACACAGATGCACTGCTTGCTTACATCATATAATATAAATGATGAAACATCCTCAAATTGTAAACATTTCGATTATTCAAACTCGCTTAACTAAACATTTGTCCCTTTCTTGCCAAAAACAAAAAAACGCTTAAACAACACAAATTGCTCTTTCTCAGTGACGTTTGGCAAGGTCATCACTTTGGGTGTTGTTTGGGTCAACTCCGATTAGAAAAACCCCCTTGAAGTTTTCTTTATAAAATTTTACCAAAGTATTTTATTTTTTTTACTTTAATTATCATCAGCAATAATTATTAGTCTTGATTACAAAATACCTTAATATTCTATACATTGCAAAAATCGCACGTTTTCGTGATGTGTTATAATAATTGAATGTTTATTTATAAATAAAACAGATAAACTTTGTTTATAACCACTTTTACTTTTCAATATTATGTCGACCGGTTTCGGAAACAACCTTCCATCAAGACAATATTAAAATTAACCTTAAATACAAAATACTGAGATATATATATACATATTTAGGAGTTGAAATGGGAAGGAGAAGGGGTAATTGAGGGGATTATGGAAATAACAGAGCGGCTTACTGGAAATATATCTATAATAGAATTGTAAGATAAATTAATTTGATTATTCAAAATACTACATTTACTATTTAATGATTTGATGTTTATTTATTTATTTGGAAAATTATGACTTTGCTACGGAACATTATTACAAAAAAATATATTTGTAAAACACTTTGCTAAAATTTAAAGTCAACTAGTTTCGATCGCAACCGTTCTTTCTTCACGGCAATATGATAAGGCACATTTTCCATCTAGTTTTCCTTTCCGCTTCTGGGAAATCGCCTCTAAACTCTAAACATTGCAATGGATTCAAATATTATCACATCTAAGTGAGCAATGTCTTTGTACATCACAAAAGTTAATTTAAGTAACGTTAATTAAGCGATTGCCCGTGGAACAGACGGACTCTTCTGCCTCTCAGACGCGCAATATATTTTTAAGCACTTTACAACTACATCATTATCAGTATTATTACAATATCTTTCTCTCATTTGTTTTCCAAAGGTGTTATTGCAATATCGTTTTCACATTTATTCTGCAGCGATATTATTACTTTATCATTTCGATTGTTATAACGTCATAACCGACCGCTTTCGGTGCGCGGCTGTCGAAATTCAGATTTGAAATACTCGACTCCAATTTTATTATCCGGACGCGATAAGCTGGGAACTTTACTCGGTGTTGGAGAATTATTGCGAGAATTCGACAGCATTATTTCCATTCGTTTCTCTGCGGCTGGGAAGCTTTCAATTTGAATAAATTCAATTCAAAGAAATGTGGTGACATACGTTGCGACCTTGCTTATCCGGAATTATTCATTGGCTTATGATATTGCTTGCTTACAGCAATTCTATTTTAAAATTTATTCAATCAAAATAGGTACACACTGAATTAATGCAGTAACAAAAGTAACTCTTAAATATATATTAGATAATATATATTTTTTATATCAACTCCACACAGAGGCCCTGAAGGAAACGATTTCCCTCAGGGCCTATGTTATCTTCGGAAATTCTGAATGGACGGTCTTATTGAGGAAGGGAAGGAGTGAACCTGGGTCTTAAATAGGCCCATGATGTAGGAGGGAAGAAATACAGGACAGGAACTTTTGAGCACAAGAACGAGTCGTAGAAGCTACCCGTTCTCATGTATAGAATGTCAACCGTGTACAAATGTCAAGACTTGATCCGTACTGCAGTCTGCAGGGTAAATATTACCCTGATGATAGCCATCCTCCGATATGAGAGAACATCAGAAGAAAAATAAATAATGACATGATTAGCATTTAACTAACTAACCATCACACCACTTCTCCGCAGGGGAAGCCAGAGAATAACTGCCACACAATTCTGTCTTGTTTCATACATACTCGTATTGGATTCAGTTGATCGTCCAACGCCTTTCTGGGGCATCCCCGACATCTTCCATACGCTTGCGCGTCATAATATGACACCAAACCATCTAAGCGTCCTTTCTTAACCTTGTTCATAACGCTTACGTCGGCCTGATATTCTTTTCAGATATTCAAATTCGCCTACATACTCGTATATGCCTTAGGGATCTCATTTCTGATGCAATCAGTCTACTTAAGCATTTAAGTTTTTTAATTTTTTTTTATTTTAGAACTGGTTTTAAAAATCCATTTGTGATTTTTTTTAAATGTTCCCGCTGCGTACAAATTTATTTAATTCGTCTCTCAGTGCATATTGTTAAATTTTCAACGGAAGCAAACACGTTGTGGCCTGACATTATAATTTAAATAATAGTATTTATTTTTTAACCACTTTATTGTTATACATGTACATGTGTCAACTAGTTTCGGTTAAAACACCAACCGTCTTTGATAAGGTTAGCGTTTCAACGAAAACAAGTTTACATAATGTGTATGCATAACAATGGAGTGGTTCAAAACAAAATATACTGTTATTTAAATTAATTGGGCTAACTGAAAACTCGGGGTAACTTTGGGCTATCAATATGACGGCCAAGTTACTCGATGCCTTCTACTTTCTTCTTATCTCTCGTCTCCTATGCTATTCCACGGTGATAAGAGGCGCCGGCGCCGGCTCTTGTTTAAAAAATGTTACAGGGGTCAGATTCCGTAGTCTTCTCGACAAGCTTTCGGCCAGGGCTTTAGCTGCTCCGCTGCTCGCACCCAGTGGAACTGGGGCTATTCAGATCTGGTCACAAAACATAAACAATGGTGGTCGCTCACCGGGACGAAACTAAATGTATCTGCCACTCTGGAACGCTGTGCAAATATACTATTATTTCCGATTAGGTAACTGTTCCACCCTCAGAGCAATAATATACAAGAGGGAGCGCTTCTGTAGTCAGTATTGATGTTTTTTTTTACGTGAATACCGCACAAGAGTCTCAACTGCTCCCAACCGTCTAGAGTCAGTAAGACTATGGCATCCCTCAATAGGAGTATGTTGTGAGACTGGAGGTAGTGGGGAGAGGAAGGAAATGAGGAAGGGGAAGGTTGGGAAGTACCTGGCTATTCAGATCTGGTCACCAAACACGCCTTAAGCCATTTCAAGCAACGTTTCAATTCTGAATGGTGGTCTTTTACCAGGGCGATACTTAGAGTATCTACCACTCTGGAACGTGCCGCAAATACACTATATTTTATTCTTTATATCAATTAACTGTGTTATGACACATATTAATTAAATAAAATTTATTTGCGCACGCCGGGTTCGAATCCGCGACCTTTGGATTCGTAGTCGAGCGTCTTACCACTTGACCATGCAGGCCGTCAAACCTGACTCGGGCGTGGCTAGGACTAGGGCTGGGGTATTTATATATCCATTCATAGCGCATGTCGGCATAATGTTTTTGTTTATTTGCATAACCACTTTTCCACAGCGTTGTTATAAACAAAAATGTAGGATATAACCTAAAAAAACCGTTGAGTTATGTCCCGTTATGTCGCATAACAAAACGTAGTGGGCGGAGTCGTCGTAGACGCGGGAGACGGTTAACACGCTTACATACCTAAAAGCGGTACTATATTGTGTGAGAACTTGTCTTGTATCTTACGGTTTACGGCATGAAACCAGGAGAAAGTGATTTATCGTAAATTTGTATAGGTTTGGTAAAAAATATTTTGTTCTCTCTCCATATGCTCTTAGGTTCCACCCAAAAATAGAAACTTTTTGGCTTTCTAGTACAAGCAATACTACAAATGATTCATCTTTTAATTCTGTACGGATAGTCAAAAAAATGCCCGAGGCTTTCAGTGAACACAATTCTTAAACAGTAATCTTTTAAATTCTTTGTGAAAAGTGTACTAGAATTTTAGGTAAAATGCCTTCGCTGGTTTCAAACTGCACTAGAATAGAATCCTCAAACATTGTTTTAACTACCCATAGAAAATTTTCAGATACGTAATTTGTAGGATTGATTGTATTAGAATGCTATAAAGTAACGTTTAGCGTCATTTTTGAGTGC
The DNA here is from genome assembly GCA_022651775.1 of Drusus annulatus. Taxonomy (NCBI): domain Eukaryota; kingdom Metazoa; phylum Arthropoda; class Insecta; order Trichoptera; family Limnephilidae; genus Drusus; species Drusus annulatus. The sequence continues at coordinate 930,524 of JAGWCC010000079.1, forward strand.
CGATTTAATGATTTTATAATATCATTTTTTTTTAAGATTATTTCACCATTTTTTTAAAGACCTGACCGGTTTCACCTTATGACGGCATCTTCAGACTGGTCCATAACAGTCTGACCAGTACTGGTACCAGTCTGTAGATGCTCGTCATAAGGTGAAACCGGTCTGGTCTTAAAAAAATATTGGAATAAAGTATAAAATTTGGTTTTATTAAATCATTCAATTATACTTTTTTTTTTGCCTCGTGCTGGGTTTAAAACCAGCTACCTTTGGGTTCGAGAATCTTCCGTCTCTTCCCTGTCCTCTGGGGACGTCTTTGCCAATATTTAGAAAACATTAGGAGCTATACGAGTGTTGAAATGGATTCAATCGAACCAACTCGAAATGAAATCAGGCACTCGTTACGCTGGTGGCGATAAGGTTGAAATTGCCACTTGATGCCGGTCGCCTGTTTCGATTTATGCAAAAAAAAACAATGTTTCATTTTATTTCGTGAATCAAAGGCACAAATATTACAATGTATTTTTGTGTCAAAAAAATAAATTTCATCCGAAAATTAGATCTTATGTTGAGTATTTTACACTTCAAAGATTTTTTACAAGCCTGAACCTTTATTTTTATAAAATGAATAAAGCAAAGGCCAAGATGTGTTTTACTTGAGGGGTTATGCAAAGGCAGCAAAATTTTTCATCCTAAATTATTTTTTAAAAAGTTGATAACAGCGATTTATACACTTTTCGTTCATGAACATATTGATACTTTTAGAGATTGTTATTTCAAATTGTTTCTAGTTTAATGAACACAAACATTTTGATAAACAAAATTCTCTGTTTCTTTATAATTTTCATTCAAAGTTGACAATGCTACAGAACCGTTTTTGTAGATTGCTGCCTTTGCTTCTAAGTCCCTCACTTTTAGTACATTTAGAGCATCTATAGTATTTGTAGCCCATCAATTTTTCAAACCAAAAACACATGATTCTGCATTATTTAGAAAAGCATCGCCTCAATATGCAGAAACAATAATGATAGCATATAATTTCATTTCAAGTTTGTGTAATTTCACATAAAATCCCAACATTACTCTTACAACTTAAGCCTGATTCATACCAACGTCCGGTTCCGCTCAGTGCCGATATTGTTCCGCAAGAAAACTTATTGATATGGTATGAATATCAATCAAGGAGTATGTGCCAAGACAAATTTGTGTGGCAGTATATCCTTCTGCCCACCCTTGTGATATTTAACTACTTATTTAGTTAAATTATTATTTTGAAGTGTAAAAATACTTACAACGCAGATTTTTTTTTTTAAACCATTTTTTTATCACTAAATGATTTTTTAAATAATTAATAAAAATATTATTTAGTGATAAAAAAATGGTTTTTGGATAAAAAAAATCTGCGATGTTAGTATTTTTACACTTCAAAATAATAATTTAACTAAATACGTAGTTAAATATCACAAGGGTGGGCAGAAGGATATACTGCCACACAAATTTGTCTTGGCACATACTCCTTGATTGATATTCATACCATATCAATAAGTTTTCTTGCTGAACAATATCGGCACTGAGCGGAACCGGACGTTGGTGTGAATCAGGCTTTAGTCCTGGGAGTTGTTACTATGCACGTGTGTTTTCTACCTTCAATATACTCGTACATTGTCTCGCATGTATTTGCTGTCTCATTGCCATCTCCTCCCTGTCTGAAAGGGAAATGTTTACTCTGTCTGCAATATGTTCTCTTGGTAGATCTGCACTCTTTTACGAGGAAAAAGACTTGAGAACAACAGAGATGTTTAAAAGAAACACTTGAACAGTAATAGTAAAATAAATCTTTTGGAAGTCATATCTGGTCACTAAACACGGCTAAAGCCATTTCAAGCAACGTGTATATTTTCTGATTTGAAATTTCTTGGTTTACAATGAATAGCTAAAGCAATCGTTTAATGGCGATGTTAAGTGTCTAGGTAATAATAATTATTAATTTTATGTCGTTATAAAGTCGGTTGTAATACTTAATGTTATGTTCAAATGAACATTATGCCAATTTATAGGTATAATATGTTTGATGATATCACTGAAAGGCCTAATGTTCTTGATCCGATGTGATTTTCTTTTGTCTGAGTTCTGTCGAAATTCTGTGTTTATTCCTGTCTTGTTGATTTCATATTATCTTTCTTATCGTTATATCCGTTCTAATGGAGAAAAGACAATAATGTTTTTCGTCGCGTCCTGTGGAGTGACTGTTCACCTCGATAATGATGCCTTTTATAATGGTCGACTATGTTCTTCCTCTTTTGTCTGATTAACTACTACAGGTGTTAGTACCTTGGAGTAACTATGTATGGAGAGAGAGCTAATTATTTTTACCCAACCTATACAAACTTGCGATAAATCACTTTCTCCAGGTTTTTACGTCGTACACCATGAGAGAGAAAGAGACAACAAAAATAACACGCCGCTTTTATGTACTGTAAGGACGATCTTGGTCTCTCGCGTCTCCGGGGACTCCGCCCACATGTTTTGAAATGCGACTAAACTGGACATAACTAAACGGTTTTTTAGGTTATATGCTATATTTTTGATGAAAAAAATACTGTGAAGAAGTGGTTATACGAATAAACAAAAACATTATATCGACATGTGCTATGAATGGATGTATAATACTCTAGCCCTAGTACTAACCACGCCCAGGTCTGCCGAGTCCGGTAAAAATCATCATAAACTGACTACAATGCCTTGGATAGGTACCACTCTATGTACTCTAAGGTTAATACACTTAAATGTGTATATTATCTTTTAATTGTTATTACTTTAATATCTCACAATATCTAGTTGACTATCTTATCGCGTAAATTGTCTTCTACAACAACTCGGGCCGCAAGAATTCCGATTATTTAGAGTCACAGTGTAAAAAGAATGCATCGTGTGGGAATGTGGTGAATCATAGCTGAATATTACTCACACTATTGTCAACGCTACAGTTATGAAGGCATTTTCCATTAACCTTTAAAATGTACATTGACAATAACAAAAACTCCTGGGAAAAATCGTTTATGATATTAAACTAGTTTCTATTTTCTACACTCTTTTTTTTCTTATTGAGCAATTGATGGAACATGGAACTCAATCTTGTAATTTTTTTTACGTTTTATTAAATAGATATTTAAAACCTCTATTGAAAAGCAAGCTGAAAATAGTTGAGTTGTCTTAAATTCCTGACAAAATAGAAATTCCTGACAAAAGAAACTGTGTTATTTTATGACCCCACTGTTCTACAGTTTTTTATACTTTCTCACTTATCATGGTTTCCTTACTTGATTTATATGACTTTTCCTTGCTAGAGGATTAGATATTGAACTTAACGGCTTTATTTAAAATTTAATCTAGCCTATTTTTTTTTCAAATTACACGTATAAATTATTCACAAAACTAGAGCGACACCATTTTTTTTTTTTAAATATAGATTGATTAGTAGCTGAGTGGCCAAACGCGTCGGATTCCCATCCGGCCGTCGTGGGTTCAAATTCTCTGCTAGCTAAGTCCGCCATCATTGCACAAGCAACATCTTCCGCTTATTACGATGGCAGTAGAAGTTTTTCAAATATCGTCAGGTTATTCGTAACCCAGGAATGTTTGTCTCTCTTTTTATTAATTAAAAAGGTACAAATTATTTTAGGCTACCACCATGCAAATAATAAAAACGTTTTAACAATTTTAGTCAGCTTGTGCAAAAAAGCGACCAGTTGCCATAGCTGGTACGCCGGTTAGTGGTTAATTATATTTTTTTCCCTCATTTCGTATGTCTTTGTTATAAAATCGTTGTATCAGGATATTACCGACACGTCAAGTCGACCTTTGATCGTCAAATTTGTTTTAACTAAATATCTGTTGTTTCTAGTGATAAGGTTGCTAGAGCATTGGCTTATATATAAAGCATTATTGATATTATTACCTAGAATAAATATTGTATACTTGAGGGAATCTATTTAAAATTATGTTATTTTTATTTTGTAGATTATTAATTCTGACAACTTTTTGTATTAATCAATAAATATTATGTATAAAATGTATTATTGACATTTAAAGATAATTATTGAAAATTTTAAAACAATATACTGATTTGAAGGTGGTAAAATATTTGCAAGCAACATTTTTTTATTATTTTTTATTTATTAATGAAGAAAATACAGATACAGACAGTAAATTAATAACAAGTATATAAATACATACACTGGAGAATTAGCCTGTATCACAACCATTTCTTACTGATTTACATATTGTAGCTGATAAATGCATCTCTACCGAATATTTGTATACAAATTTAAAGGGAAATAAAAGTAAATCGATTAATTAAGGGTTACAGAGAGAGAAGAAAAATAAAGAAAAAATAAAGAAAATGCAGTGTCTAAGAAAGAATTAAACTAAAAATAATAAGTACACTAAGTTTTTTTTTTTTTTTTTTTCTAAGTGAACACAGCTTTCAATTTTCTACCAAATGTACCACTTGTATCAAAGAATATGTCGGAATTCATTTTTTTTCATAAATTTAACCGTGTTGTTAGTTACTTTTGTCCTGTACTGAATGCTGTAGAAATGAGATCCCTGAGGCGTATGTGCGGTTAAACCATTATGACCGTGTTAAAATGTGGGTATCCGGAACAAATGCAAGGTTGATGTAAGCGTAATGAATAGATTAAGAGAAGGAAGCTTAGATGGTTTGGGCATGCAGAGCGGATGAACGAAGAAAGGAGCATGAAAATTATAAATGACGCGAAAGAAAATGGAAAAAGAAGTCGGGGACGCCCGAGAAAGACGTGGCACGATCGACTTTGAGTCGAGCCATTTCAACAGTCAGAATAACAGAAGAGTATGTATGCATAAACGGCGTGATGGTTAGTTAGTTAGTTTCTTCCTTTTTTCTTTAAATTTGTTTTGGTAATCATGTTGGACTCGTCCTAATGTAGGTAACGCTAAACAACGTCCAAAGGTTATTCACTCAGAACGTCCGTTACTTATTTAACCATTATTGCAATACAAATATTTAGCAAGTCTTTTTGCTACAAGTCGATCTTTTTTTCTGACACTAAATCATTTTTAACATAGCGTAAAAGGAACAGACGCCATAATTATTTATCAAATATAGGTGTTGATTAGTATATGTTTATTAACCATGACGATTGCTACACGAAAATTCAGTTGCTTTTATCACTTTTAGGTTACGAATACAAATCAATTATAGCCTTGTTTTGTCGGTTGAACAAAATGTATAGCCCGAATTTCACTATAATATATGATGAAATCACTGGACACATTTACATATTAGCAAAAATTGCATCTCGAATAAATAGCAAAAATATGCGGAGTCAATATAACTTTTTTCTATTGCTATTTACATGCATTCGGTACGTTTACCTTTTTGTTGTTGTTACTATATTTGAATGATATTAAAGCAAAGACCGCTATCTCCATCAATATCAAACTGGGATTAATTTGTAAACACAAAAAATCGTTTTATTAATAATAATAATAATAACATTTTATTTCAGCAGAACAGAGCGGTGGGTGCAATACTCTGTCTGCCATATATGAATTAAATGAAAAAAATGAAAGAAATAACATAAAAAAATCAAATTAAAAATAATAATAATAATAATATTTGGATGATTTTTATAGCGCCGTTTTTGTGGAAAATCACCTCAAGGGCGCTGTAATATAAGAGCATATGTAATTATAGAAATAAATAATAATGCAAAAGAGAAAAATAAATAATAAAAATAAATGAACTTTTTTTTTGTAAATTATGGTTTGAAATACATAGTTCTGAGTTTCATATCTTTTAATTTTGGCACCCAAACATCCCACTTTAATAATCATTATTTGGAATTGATGTTGCCACAAATACTTATTGTGATTTTTGCAGAGTTCGTTGTCTTTGCTTTTATAGCCCTCATTTTGTCACAGTTCATATTATCAAATGCACAGTAATAATTAACAATAAAGGTGTACTGCTTATAGCTCTGTTATAATTTCTCCCTTTTTTTAAACAAACTGACGCATTTTACCGAAAAATACGTTAGAACGGAGCTCTCAGCAGCAGCACCTCTCGAAAGCTAAATTTAAATTTGACTATGATTTCCTCTCCTTGAGCTGACAGTTTCCTATCATTATACCGGTCATTTATCTGGAGTCGATTATCAGCGATGTTCGGTATCGGCCAGAGTTCGTGTCCGATGTGTCCATGTTTCGTGAAGTGAAGGTTTGGGAAAAAGTTGTTGACCTCCTGCACGGTGACCTATACCGCGCAGTGGCGCATGGCTGTACTACACAGGTACAGTGCGGCCGACACACGTATACCTCAACTACACGATACCTGTGCGTGTACACGGGCACGCGGGCACACAGTCAAACAATCCACCAAACAGACAACAACCAAACAGTCCGCCGCACAGATAGGCCCGCCGCCAAGCTGCTTGACCGGTTCTTAGTTTGTGCCAATCCCAGTAGACGCCAGATCAAATCTCGATACGCTGACATTATAGAATGTGTGGAACCAACACTGGTGTAGACGCGGTGCACGCCGTATCCTGTCCCGCCTGTTTGCCCGGTACTGTCCGCAAGGATTTTCTCTTTTATGCCGCGCATAGATACCGAATCCTTTTTTCTTTTTCAACTCTCGGCAATGTTTTATTGCGGCCGTTAATGCCCAACCGGCTGGATATTGCTCCGCTCGGCACCGAGCTAATTAACTTCATGGAGACAAGAATCCTTCCTAAATGTCACGATTTGAAGGTTCAATGCCGGTACTGTGTCCTTCTATAAGTCAGTAAAACTTATTTGTCCAGCAACTTGATGTTATTAAGCTGCTGTTTTTGTTGTTGGTCGTAAGTCATAAGCCTTCAGTTTTACCGATTCTCGGTGACTTTCATCCATCCGAAACTGTGCCGTTTTTTTGTTATACGTGATCATTATTTCCCAAACGCGTTATATGTTGATTTTTTTATCACAATCCTGGGTAAATACCGTCTACCCTTGTTTTGTTTGCTTTCATCCACTTTCTTATATATGGAATGTATAGCCACAATACTGTATTGCTTGAATTTTTGGGGTATTGCTCTGTGTTATGCTTCCTCCTTGAGTCAACGTTTGAACAGCATTGCCCCATACATCATCGGGGCAGATATGCAGAATGTAAAAATAATATTTATATATTTGCAGACGGATACCACAAGTGTTAAGTGTAACTTATTATTTATTGTATATCCCGAAATGTTACTATGTTATAACTTGTAACGACGTTACGACATTCAATACGCTGCGGTGCAGATCACGAAAAGCGAAGGCGAAAGTTTCAGGAATAAGCGTTGGAATTACTATTACCCGATTGCTTGCTGCAAAAAGAGCAGTCTCGAAATTCGCTGGTTTCTTTAATTGCGGTTAATGATATTATGACAGTTATAAATACTACCTAGAATCACTCTGCAAAATTTTAGGAAAATTGTGATTTCTTGTTTCATTATATAATTCAATAATTTCGTCTATTTTACAATGATCGATTTGATTCTTAATTAATCATGGCATGGTATTTGAGAGAGAGGTTATGAAAATACTGGAATATAGTTGTGAACGGTGAATCCATGAGGCGAGTAGATGAGTTTGAGAAGTATCTTTTCGTTTGACCAGAAGATAAAAAGGTCATTGAAAAGAGGATGAATGCAGGAAATTCAATTAATGGTTTGACTGAATGCAGTAGGCGTTAGTAAAAAGTTGTCAATGTACCAAGGCGAGCAGTCCACAATAAAGTTCTGATACCAACCTTGGCGTATGGCAGTGAGGCTTGGAACTGGTAGAGGAAGGACGAAAGTAGACTTAACCCTGTAGAAATGATATCTCCGAGGCGTATGTCTAATAAAACCATGCAAGACCTTATTACGTCACCTATAATCTCTTCCGATATCGACATATTCTACGTCAGCGAGGAGAGATTCAAAAGGGAAATCCTACCGACTCTTGAAATATATTTTCTTCATTGACGTGATCTTTACCACTGCCTGAAATAAAATTTAAAAAACATTTTTTTCATGTTTTTCCATATAGTAACCTTAATTCGTAATTTTTTTTTTCAAAGACTAACATTACCGGGTTACGAATAACCTGACAATATTTGAAAAACTCCTGCCATCATAAGAAGCGGAAGATGTTGCTTATGCAATGACGGAGGACTTAGCCAGCAGAGGAATTAATTAAACGCACGACGCCCGGGTGGGAATCCGACGCGTTTGTCCACTCAGCTACCGACCGCTCGCAATTTGCAAATATAAAATCTAACTTCGTATATGTGTTTAATTAAGAAAATGCCTACGAGTATATAAGTGTAATGAACAAGATTTAAATAGAAAACGCTTTAATGGTTTGAACATGTCGAACGCATGGGTGGAGGAAGGAGTGTCGGGGGAAGAATATCTGACAGGCAAGTGAATGGAAGAGATCGGGGACGTCGCAGGAAAGACATGACACATTCAAGTAAATCTAACACTCGGGTTATGTAACGATCCATCTGTCTGAAATGGGTTGATGGTTAGTCGAACAAAGTTTCCCTTTTTCCTACAATTCCATTCAATATTCAGGCGGTACACTGGCCCATTTGAATGCGACTTAATGATATTATGTATGTCAGTAAAAATGATTACTGAATTGCGAACACGCTCGCCCGGGACCTCGGAAGTTCAGCCACACTCCGATTCTAGCTCGCGTTAATTATGTGCCCAAGTTGGTCAACATCCAGCGCCGCATGGACATAGCTAGCCGCCGATATTTGCCTAATTAATGAACGTATCTCATCGCGTGCCACAGCGGGCGAACGAACAATGTCGATATATACTCGTAACAACACGAACAGAAACATCTAAGTGCTTCGTTCATTAACTTCCGACATGTTTCGACGGCAGATTGATCGTCCACTGCGGTGGCAGAACCAATTGGGAGTTTGGGAATCTATTAAGGAAAATATCGCCGGAAAGGCAAAAGGGCTGAAACGCCATTTTGGGAAGTTTTTTTTTGCCTTACAATAAAACTCATAAGTCTTTCAGTACCTGGTTGGATTGCTCTCACTAAGTTACCTTTGAAGTAACAATGAAGAGAGCTAATTATTTTTACCCAACCTGTACAAATTTGGGATAAATCACTTTCTTCGGGTTTTTACGTCGTACACCGTGAGAAAGAAAGAGACAACAAAATCTCCCGAATTATCACACCGCTTTAAAGTATTGTTAGAATGTTCTTCGTGTCCCGCGTTTCCGTTGACTCCGCCCACACGTTTTGATACGCGAAATAAATTAACATAACTCGACGGTTTATTAGGTTACATGCTATATATTTTTTATAACAATACTTTGAAAAAGTGGTTATACGAATAAACAAAACATCATGTCGATATTAGCTATGAATGGATGTATAAATACCCTAGCCCTAGCCACGCCCAGGTCTAGCCGAATCTGGCAAAACTCATCAAAACTGACTACAGCAGCGCTACGCCTTGTATATTATTGCTCTGAGGAGTTACCTGAAGCGCAATAAGCTTTAAAAAAGTCCCAAACTCGTGTCAAGCCAAATGGTTAAGATATTTTAGATGGCTGAGAGGCCACAAGTCTTCAGAATCAAACGAGAGTGAGAGCATTCGATGCGGAAAAAAACACTGATCAAAACTGCATGTTCAACTCATTTTTTGACCAAAGTGTCGCTTAAGCCCTTTTGCCTTTGCAGCGACTATTTACGTTTTCAATTGAGTACCGCACAAGAGTCCTAAGCTTAAGGGAGTGAAGTTGAGAAGAGAAAAGTTGGAAAGTACCTGGATATTCAGATCTGGTCATGTAACATTGAAGAATCAATGTTTCGATTCTCAATAGTTGTCTTTTACCAAGGCGTTACTCTTAACATCAACCACTCATAGCTATCGGTTCATTGAATTTCTTCTACGTATTTTTTTTACATTTTCCTTTCGCTTAGTCATTGTTAAACGTCTCTCAACCCATTCTGATTTCAATAACATTAACTTCTGGGGAGCTTTTTGCACCGAATTGGATGAAAGTGGTGTTGAAATTACATTATCTTATGCATGTAATGGTATATTATTATTTTGAAAAATATTCAAATTTAGGTCAAATTTCTCACCTGACTGAAACATTAATTTGTATAAAACTCACAAATTAATAAATTCATGTTTTTTTATGAACAACATATTTTTGCAAAATTTTCTGAGCTGTCACTTAGATTTTCTACAAGGACTTCGAATCAATACGTATCTACTAGTACTTACTTTTTACTTTTTGTTCTAGACAAGGTTAATACTTATGCATTATTTGCTAAGCGAGAGCGATACGGTTTTGCTTTTATTTTATTGGTTTGCCAATTGCATGTAACCAGACTAGCCCGGGGGCTTGAGTTGATCGTTACGCCACTAATCTTGTTTGTGTCGCCAGGTATATTACATTGCAGTCCGCTGATAACACAATACTGTCACTGCCTGGAAACTTGTGTCTACCTTTTTATCGGTGTTTTGTTTGGGCGTTTGTAATCGCTTTTAAAAGCCACCAAGATGACAGATAAATAATGCTTTTTTTTAAATAACTTCCACAAATAAACAAGTTTGTAATATTAACTTGTACCCGCTCACATTTTGGTTTTTGCTCGATTTTGAAGCCGCGTAGGCGTAGTGAAATTGTTATAAATCGACGACACAATATAGCGTTATAATTTTTAAGTTTGAAAAGGATTTTTTTCAGACCGATTTTTATTCAGAAACAGTGATATCGGCTGGCCGCCAAGTCTCCAGATTAAACTGCTCCTGGTTTATTTATTTTTCTGAGAGATTATCTAAAATGATCTAAAGATTTCTGTGCCAACAATATTCGAGCAAATGCTACAGTCGAAATATTTCTTAAAAATTGTGCAACTCTTTTGAGAAATGTCCTGGAACTCTAGACCACCTCTTTTTCACAGATAGCATTTACGTAAATTACTATAAGGATTATAAAAAAATCAGTTTGGAAAAAGAATCCAACCTGTAGGTGTTAGTATATAATCTAGAGTATGTTTAAGAATAAGTAAGTTTTTTTAGAGTAAGGTACCTTTGCGAAACAGTGTAGTCAGGTCGGTTGACTTTATACTGACTCGATAACAAGAGACAAAGATATGTTAAAGGACGTTGTATGGCCTATTAGTCACCGCCTATATGGAATTCAGACATTTTTAATTTAACTGTAAACACATTGAACAAAACAATATCAATACACCGTTAAAATGATTTATAATGTTGAAATATCACACAAACACTAATAACAGAAGGTTTGCCTAAATAATGATGGAAGCTTTTTGTTGATTTTATGTCTTTATATCATTAAAAATGTGAAAATTCTTAAGTTCGGTCAAAAATATTTAAAACTATTGAAATACCTCTGAAAGGTGATGCTTTATAAGCTTTATTTGAACATTCACGCATAGCACATGGCACCATCATGTTTGATTTATTAGTATAACCTCTGCAAATTTTTCAACCAACACAAAAATAGGAAAAAAACTCAAAATCCGTTGACGTGAGTTATACGACTCGATAACGTGAAGTTAGCGCGGACGGAGAACGTTCGTACATACTTAAAAGTGTTGCAATATTATGTGAAGACTTTTCGTCTCTTTCTCTCATGGTATTAGACGTAAAAAACCCGTAGAGAGTGATTTATCGCAAATTTGTATAGGTTGGGTAAAAATATTTAGCTCTCTCTCCGTGTATATTCTTACTCGAAGGTTTAACATAACCGTAATATATATTTTATTCATAAAAACTCGTCCTGGTTTTTTCCGAATATCAAACTATTCAGCGGAACAATATATTATATATAACAGCGGATTTGTCTTTAAACCCTCCAGGGACCCAGATAATCTAATAGTCTTTGTTTCTTTGGATTTTCCGTGGTTACGGAAAGTATACCAAAGACTCAGATTAAAGGATATGAAATGATGGAGAGCATATTTCTGGTAGCAAACACTGTGTTGTCCCTTGACATATACAAAATCGTTGATTTATACTACGATATTATTACGTATTATGCGTGTAAATGTATACAATTTGAACTCGAGCCGATATCTACCCACATGTGTTAGCTATAATTAGACTGATACTTATTCGTGTTTCGTTTGTCCAGTTTTTTTAACCAGCGATTTGAGTAAGTGCATGATTTTTTTCTTCTTTTCCAATTACGGGCGCTACCTCAGAGCAATAATATACCAGGAGGCTTGTGTAGTCAGGATTGATCATTTTTTCTTGATTCGGGCCTGGCTAGGGCTAGAGTATTTATACATCCATTCATAACACATATCGACATAATGTTTATTTGTGTAACCACTTTTTCACAGTATTGTTATAAACAAAAATGTAGGATAAAACCTCAAAAACCGTTATAACCTCAAAAACAGAGGTATGTCCTGTTATGTCGCATAACAAAACGTAGTGGGCGGAGACGGAAAACATGCTTAAATTCCGAAAAGTGGTGCTGTATTATGTGATAACTTGTCTTATCTCTTTCTCTATCACGGTTTACGTCGTTAAAACCAGGAGTAAGTGATTTATCGTAAATTTGTATGGGTTGAGTAAAAATATTTAGCTCTCTCTCCATATATAATCTTGCTCTGAGGGCTCTACCAATCTGGCTGTTGTGATATTGATATTCGAGTGTGATGGACCTTACACGATGACTGTTAAATAAAACATTGATCAAATTAGAAGTATATCAAATTAGAATAGTTGAAACGTCGATGACTTTATTAAACTTGTTATTTTATGTTGCAGGGGAAAATTGGATCAACACCTACTATACAGTTCCTGCCAGGCGATGTCGGGGTAAGCATTTCATCTTCATATTATTCTTTAATCTTCTTCCCCTTGTCATCCAAGGTCTGTGTTCTTGAAACCCGAACGGTTATTTTTTTTTTCGTGAATACCGCACGAGAGTCAGCTCCGTTTGGAGCCAGTGGGACGATGGAAACCCCAATTGGAGTATGTTGTGAAGGTGATGGAGACGGGAACGAGACAGGGAAGAGGAAGATTGTAAAGTACCTGGCTATTTAAATCTGTTAACTAAACACGACGGCTAAAGCCATTTCAAGCAACATTTCAATTCTGAATGTAGGTCTTTCACCAATGTGATACTTAGATTATCTACCACTATGGATTTATCAAACCACCTCCAAAAACGACACAGTTTTAGTGACTGGATTCTCGAATTTCATTCGCTCGCTACTATTTTTGCCAAAATATACCTAGTCGACAATACATTAAAAGCTTCCCTCCCTTCTATCAGAAATAACATCCAGTAAGTTTAGTTTATCATGCACAGTTTGTGTTGAGAATTTGGGATTTATCAGTTCAAAAGTAGATGACGTCAACCGAAGGTGTTTTACCTTAGAAACCAATAGATAAAGGGAAATATCTTAATGTTGTCAGTTTACACTCTACCAAGGAACGTATACTAAGAAATGGCGCTAGTTGCTTCAAACGCAATTTTCGTACTATTCGTTTTCACACATTCTTAAGATTTCTTAGTAAATCCTCCACACATTTGAATAGCTACCCGTCGTTTTCCTTAAATACTTCAATAACTTGCGCGACATCACAAAAAGGTAACTATTATCGAATACTTGGGTTAACCCTGTCCTAAGAAATCTTCAAAATGGTATAATAAAAATCTACGCTCTCAGGTCAATATGTGATACAAATGGTAATTTTGTGATAAGTACGTAATTTTATTATGTAAATGGTCCATCAAAAAAAACTCATCGTTTTTCGATTCATAGGGACAATTGAAAGTTTGAACTATTCTCCTGAGAAGTGTACCTTTTGCACTAACTAACAACATTAACTCCACACGATAACCCTGAGGGAAATAATTTTCCTCAGGGTCTATGTCAACTTTGGGGATTCTGTATGGAGGGTATTTTTAAGGAGAGGAAGGAGTGAACTTGGGTCTTGAAGAGGCCCATGTTGTACGAGGGAGGAAACACGGGCCGGGAAATCGTTCCACCGTCGAGCTGTTGAACAGAAGAACGACGAGTCGTAGAAGCAACCCGTTCCATCATATCGAATGTTGGGTCAGCGTTAGCGAGTGTCCCGGCTATGCACCGGTGCCGGAAAGATTAATGACCCAAGTTCTTCGGAACATTTTTCATTCTTATCGTAGTTTGACCTGAGACCACAGAAAGTTAACAAGTTGGTTAGTTCAAATTATAGAAACCAGTTTCCCGTTTTGAATTTGCCAAATTTAACTTTACATTTCAAGCTAAGTGCAACAACAAATTGATCCACACCTCACGACTGCACGAAGGTTCGTTAAAGTTTATCTCAGTCTGCCAAATGCACGGAACCGTGTCCGTGTTCACCCATAAACTATAGAACTCCGAGAGGGAAAGCCGTTACGTGGGCATTATTACTTCTGCCCCTTATTAGTCGACTCCTTTCCAATGCGGCCGTCTTGGACCCGCCAAAGATTAACAAATCTTACGAATGGCGTTATTATTAACTTCCGCTTTTCGTTATTAGAGGCTGTTGATATCCGATACTCATAAATCATTTTAAAGGTGTAAAATTATATCCAGTATTAACCCAGCTAAGCGTCAGTTGATGCAATTTCTGACAGATTTGTTTCGTGTATTACCAATCTTGGATACCGTAAAGCCTCTCGTTTTCTCAGCTTGTATGCATGGAGCTGTATTATGATAACTTGTGCATCATTTTATTACGTATCTATCGGTAATATCTCAATTCCGCACGGGTAATGAAAACTTGTATTCGTTCAAAAGTTTTGAATTCAATTTGAAAGTGATGAGCAGGGAGCAGCCTTCGTTTTTGCGACAGCATTGAAACATTCATATAACTGGAAACATCCGTGAAAAATTACCGGTAACCGGAATTCTCCGAAACAAATACAAGATAGTTTTTGTTTGTGGAAAGCTAATTCATTTTAAATTTGTAAATTGTCAGAAATTTTAAGCTAAGTTACATTTTAAATTGTGGCTTTTATTATACTAAAAATGTTGGGTAGGTAGGTAGGTACCAAGTTTTGCCATTTATGTAATTTGGCGAGAACTTAAAGATGTTAAATTAATGAAAATGAAATAATAACTTTGTATCTTTGGTATAGATTTTATTTTATTTTTTATGACCGACCGGTCTCGCATAGCCTAGACATCTTCAGGGTACAAAATTAAACTGAACAAAAAATACAAATCATACGTTCCATAAATACAGCGGTGCTCATATTCTCATGAAAATGGTCATGGCAACAGATTAAATCATTTAGAGGCACTAGAAATAAAAAAGCCATTAAAATTAATAGTCGTATTTTTAATAATCAGTTAAATTTTTCCAGTAGTCTAATATTAGGTATATTTCCCGTAAATCCATAAAATTTCTCATTATTCTTCTCAGTTGACGTTTTGCCTCTTAGATTTCATATTATCTGTATCTTTATCTCTGTTGCTTTGTTATAATTTATACTTTATTCTATTGTTTTCTCAGTGTTCTGTTATTTTATTTTATATTGTGTTCTCCCTCTGTATGTACAGGTATATATATAACCGCACACTTCGTATTTTTTTGTTTAGTTTATTTTTTTACCCTGATGGTTAGAATAAGCGAAACCGGTCGGTAATAATACAATCTGTGGTCTTATACAAAGTTTCATTTTCATTACACATGTCAAACTACAAAGTGATTGCTTTCTACGAAAATATATATTTAAATTGTTCCAACTCTAAGAAAAGAAGAATGATTATTTAGGTGCCACTTAGTACATATTATTTGAACATTATTAATATTGTCTCCCTAATTAATGATATTATGGAGCGCTAAGATTAAAAAATATATACATTTTATTGCGTTTTTTTTTTTGATTTTATTAAAATCAAAAATGTCAATTATTTCTAAATAGTATTTTGACTTCTGTCTTTAATGCAATGAAACTGGGATATGAGGGATTTCTTTTTGAAATTCCGTACATTTAATTAAAAATCTCTTTACCCTTTATGACCAGCTTAATTCACCATTTCAATTTGTTTGATTCATTTAACGCGTTAGCCACAAACATTGTGTTATCGTGTTCAGGGTTGTGCGGTGCTGTCTACGTCTGGCAGCGGCGTGTTTATCACGATTCACCTGAAATTGAAATACAATTATATATGATTGAATATTAATTCGATTTGTCACGATATGTAAATGTCCTACCCGCGATAAACACTGATTTCGATGCATAAAATGTAAAGTGACACCCATCTATTTCGCTATAAATAATACCAATACGCTGCTACTAAATGATCGAAAGAAGTTAAGCGAAAAAAAAAACCATTGCAAACTGTAATTGAATCTACCTTTTTATGTAAATACCGCACGAAAGTCCTAAATGCCCGGAGGCAGTTAGTTCAGAGTGGTAGATACTCTAAGTATCGCCCTGGTGAAAGACCAACAATCAGAATTGAAACGTTCCTTGAAATGGCTTTTGCCGTGTTTGATGACCAGATCTGAATAGCGGCACATTTCAGATACTCTAAGTATCGCCCTGGTGAAAGACCACCATTCGGTTACGAAACGTTGCTTTAAATGGCTTTAGCCGTGTTTGGTGACCAGATCTCAATAGCCAGGTACTTCCCAACCTTCCTCTTCCCCGTCTACTTCTCCTCTCCACTACCTTCAGCCTCACAACATACCCCAATTGGAGATGCCATAGTCTCACTGGCTCCAGACGATTGATATATTTTATATAAAACGCAGTGGACTATGGCATCCCCGATTGGGTATGTTGCGGAATGGGAAACGAAGGAGGTGGGAAAGATAAAGGTTTAGAAGTACCTGGCTATTCAGATCTGGTCAGTAAATATGGCAAAAGGCAACGTTTAGATACCGAATGACGGTCTTTTCCAGGGCGATACCTGGTCGTCGAATAGAATAACAATCATAATATTATGTTTTAGTATTACTAAATCCGCGTTCACCATCGTTATAACTTAATATAGCCATTTCCATAACAACAACCGTAATATAATTCATAAATATCTTTAACAGGTCGTATAAAGTTATGATTGAAGTGCCTTCATACTAGTGGCGTAGCAAATAACTGACGGACCTCGGGCAACGGCAACCTGTAAATAAAATATTAAACCAATTTTGATGGGTATATTAATATTACCAATGATAACGTTTTTGTTTCACCTGTTAAGTCATTAATGTTTTATGAATCTTAAAAGAATTGCTAGCCAAGTATAATTTCTTTTTTAATTAAAAAAAAAACTATTAAATTTTGTTAACTTGCTAAATGTGATTTATTTTTTAATTATAGAAATTGCAGAAAACACTACCTAAAACCTACTCCACCTCAGTATACGTTCTTTATTGTTTATAATGAATACACTAGCTTACAATTCGTAACTTACATATAATATAACAATGTCATTATTATTATGATTAACTATTAAAAAAAACATTTGTGAGTTCGTACGACCGTACGATTGTGAACTATTCAAATTTTAAAATGATGTTAACTTAAATTATCATTTTTTTAAAGATATTTTTCAAATTCCTACCTACCTAATAAAGTACTTACGTATAATGTATTTTAGCAGACATTATTCTATATTTGAGATTAAAACTATATTTTTTAATACATATTTTTTAAAATATCAATAATCAACAACACAAATATAAAACAGAAAATAAAAAGACAATGGTCACAACCTTGACTCTACTCTTTCCGGGAGTAACGCTTAATATCAATAATCTTCAATGAAAAGTATGAGATAAATTAAAAATGTCGGTTTCTAATAAGATCCCAATGGCTGAATTGGTTGAAGCGTTACCCCCGGATAGAGTAGAGGATCGAAGTTCGAGTCTCGGTTGTGACCATTGTCTTTTTATATTCTGTTTTTTTTTTCTGCTTCATATTTTTGTTGTTGATTATTGATAGCATTTTAATGTTTTAAAAAATAAGCATTAATGTTTTAAAGTTAATTCTAATTTCTTTTTAATTGGCAAGGCAAGTTACATCCCGTGATTTTTCTTGGATAACAAATAATATAATATATATAGTTGCTAAACAAAATTAGAACATTTCGTAAGATAAATAAAGAGTGGTATTTTTATAATTTATTTGATTTGGACAGGAGTGTCCAAAAATTAAATAGAAAAATATCAAATTATTGCAATCGCGTTCATTCCTGAATTTGAAAATTAAAGTCGGGCGCCCCTACAAGCGGGAGGTACTGGCGGTTACTCCACTGCTGTAATCTTATGATATTTCTAGAATATTGTTATGCAAACACAGTGTTTCAGATGGAATTAAGAATGCATCGTAACAAACTAACTATATGGCTGGACTTAATTAAACGATATGAAGTTGCACGTATAAAATTGTTCTGAAAGGGAGTATTTTACTGCGGTCTAATAATCATACTCTACCAAAATTGAAACCTAGCGTTTTTTTAATTGGTAATTTATTATTTACTGAATGCCCTAGAACTAAAGTTTGCTGCAGTCCGAATAAGGCAGTGGTACAATATTTTGCAATTATTAATGGTAGTTTTAAGTATTTATTTGTTTTAAATCGACTGCTACACTATGTCAATTTAATGTTGGATATTTTGTGCACATTTTTAGTGTTTATTTTTTACATTTTATAACTGCATTAGTATTTTTCTCAAATTCGCCCTAATTTATGACTCCAATATTTAAGCGTAATGAATAGGATTAGAAAGGGACGCTTGGATGGTTTGGACATGTAGAGCGGATGCAAGAAAAAAAAGGAGTGTGAGAAGAATATATGACGCGAAAGTGAATGGTAGAAATATTCGGGGAGGCCCGAAGTAAACGTGGCACGATTAAGTGAATCAAATACTTGAATCGGGCCACGCCAGAGTAACAGAAGAGTATGTACGAATGTGAATGAAGCAAGGAGTGTGTGGCAAGACAACTTTATGGCGGTCCATCCTCTCTGCCTACTCCTGCGGAGAAATGGCGTGATGGTTAGTTAGTTATATGTCACACTACTTCAGTGTGTACTCATATAATTCCTCCGGATATATAATACCTTGTTTATATGTGGGGTGTAAATAAATGTTTAGTTACTTTATTACATTATGCATGTATCTATCATTCATCTCTTAATGTATTTAGTGGACAACTGTTTTTTATGAGATCTTTGTTAAATAAATACGAAAGTAATTCAAAAGCATTAATTTCGGGGTCCCTACCGTGTTTTTAAAGAGCCGTTGTAAATTAAATCGTCGTTAGCCGTTAAATTTAATCGTCAAACGGATAGCGCGTCTAAAATGGTGGGGCTTTAACTCGTAACGATCATGTTATCCCCGTCTGAATGCGTCCTATCTCTGCACGCAGAATCTTTGATGCACGCCGTGTGTGTATTGTGTTGCGTAGTGTGTTAGTTTTCGCTGGGGGAATTCCGATTCATGACTCCGGCAATACTCTCGGTGCGCGCCTACCTGAGAGGTGTGACCTCTGCTTTGGTGTCAAGGTCATGCCCGAATGGATTTATAGTAGACTGCCGCTTTATCTTAGTAGAGCAACATCAGCCCGGATTTACTTGTGACCTCCTAGCACAGCTACGTACAGCTGCGCCTCGGTCGGACTGGATTGACGGTTGACGGCCTACGTGGTCGAGTGGTAAGACGCTCTACTACGAATCCAGAAGTCGGGGATTCAAACCTGGCGTGCGCAAATAAATGTTATTTAAGTAATACATGGCCTGTTCAAAAGAAAAGGTTAATTTTGAATTTTCTGGGGCTGTGTACATTCGATCATCGTTTTTTTTTGTTATGTTGGTACACATATGTTTATCATATGTTAGCATTATCAGCCATTTTGGATTAGTGGTTTGTTTTTGACAACTGGAAAGGTTAGTCACGTTTTTGTGTGTTCTTCGATTTTTTACTTTTGATAAAAATGGATCAAAGAATAAAATCCATGATTTGTTTTTCCACAACTCCAGGACGCTCATCGTCATTAACATCTTCTCGGCCTTCTGTAAAGCGCTTGTACCACTTATAAACACTTTTTTGAGACAAAGTAGACTCGCCGAATGCCACAGTCAACGTTTTAAGTGCGTTGGAGCACTTTATTCCATTTTTAACGCAAACTTTAATACATATTCTTTGATCCATTTTTTTTTCAAAAGTAAAAAAATCGAAGAACACAGTAAAACGTGACTAACCTTTCCAGTTGTCAAAAACAAACCACTAATCCAAAATGGCTGATAATGCTAACATATGTGTACCAACAAAACAAAAAAAAAAACGATAATCGAATGTACACAGCCCGCGAAAATTCAAAATCCACCTTTTCTTTTGAACAGGTCTCGTATGTATCAGAAAACATTAAATACATATAAAATAATGTGAAAACCCCACGGCAAGAACCTGTTAACTAACATTTTGGTTGAAAATTAGTTAGTATTCTCACTATTTCTGGTACCCTCTATCCAATGAACACACTTTCAGATCATAAAAATAGCACGAACATGGACAATCAAAGAGTTGAACATGTTAACTGCAATATTTGTTGTAACTATATATTTTTTAATGGCAAGAACAAATTGTTATCTACGATAATAACATTGTATTGCAGAAATGCATTAAAATGCTAAATTATGTATTAAATTTAGTATGTTAGCTATTACAGTCAAGAAAAATATTTGAGGATTTATGATGGTATAGACTTTTTTTTTAACAAAACGCAATAGACTAAATATCTCAGAATTATTCGACAGTTAGTTAACAGGTTCTTGCCGTGGGGTCTTGCTGTATAGTAGATAGATTTGTGGCGCGTTCCAGTAGATTAGAGTGGTAGATACTCTTAAGTATCGCCCTGGTAAATGAAGACCAACATTCAGAATCGAAACGTAGCTTAAAGTGGCTTTAACCGTGTTTGGTAACTAGATATGAATAGTCAGGTACTTCCCAACTTTACTCTTCCCCATCTCCTCCTCCCCGCTACCTTTAACCTCACAAAATTTTCCAATTGGGGACGCCATAGTCTCACTGTATCTAGGCGGTTGGGAGCTCAGAGCAATAATTTACCAGAGAGAGCGCTGCTGTAGTCAGTTTTTATGCGGTTTGCCGTACTCGGATAGACCTGGGCGTGGCCAGGACTAGGGTATTTATACATCCATTCATAGCACATGTCGACATAATGTTTTTGTTTATTCGTGAAACCACTTTTTCTCAGTATTGTTATAAACAAAAATACAGCATGTAACCTAATAAACAGTTCAGTTATGTTTATTTATTTCGCGTATCAAAACGTGTGAGCGGAGTCAACGGAGACGCGGAACACGAAGAACATTCTAACAATACTTTAAAGCGAAGTGATAATTTGAGAAATCTTGTTGTCTCTTTCTTTATCATTGTGTACGACGTAAAAATCCGGAGAAGGTGATTTATTCTGAATTTTTATAGGTTGAGTAAAACGATTTAGCTCTCTCTCCATATTTAGTTAAAGGTTTGGAGCAATTGAGACTTTTGTGCGGTATTCACTATCAATAAAAAGATGGTTAGATTTCGCGAATCGGTTTGTTATCAGCGGTAGACATGACATGGGTTGAATAGAAATGCGTTAAACTATTACGTCAGCGGCACGTTAGAAAAACCATCTAATTAATAACGTCTCATTGATTTTCAAATATTATGACGTATTAATAGCATAATTATTTACATCCGCGTAAAGATTTTATAACATGGAAAACATGTTCACAATATTGTGGGGCTAGTCTAAACAGAAGTTGCTTGAAGTGGCACGTTGCAAACAATTAGCGTACCGATTTTGCGCTGAATATTTTATTTAAATGGAAAAAAGTTGTTTTTTTTTTTTGGTTATTACAGGAATAACGTCACTTTTTCTTTCGTGCAAAAAGTTTGAAATTCAAAATGCATTCACGAACAGTAAAAGGTTCATAAGATGACGGTACTTGTCTGCTTTTGATATTTACCACTTTTCCTAATGCTCTTGCATAGACATTATAAAAAAATCAAAAATATACATATTATATATATATAAAGAAAAACACACTTAAAAAGGTTCTAACGAATTGATTTATCACTTGTTTATAAAGGCGTTGAGAAAATATCATTTTAAGTGCTTTTGCCATCAATTCAACATTGGTCTGAAACGTTTTTTTGTCTTAATTAACAATCCGCGTGGTAATAATGATAACTTCACCAAATGTTCGGCTCTGTTGGCTTACCGCTAGCTTATTAATTTGTAACATATTATTTTATTGATATTTTTGTCGATAATACACGATAATTATCATTGCGATAATAGTATTATTTACTTTTTCGTAGAAAGCAATCACTTTGTGGTTTGACATATTTAAAGAAATAAAATTAAAAAACTTTGTATTAGACCACGAATATTATTTTATTTTTTAATACCGACTGGTTTCATTGAGCCTAAGCATCATCAGGGTACAAAAATAAACTGAATTAAGTTTGTTGTTAGTATATTTTTTTCATTTCTCTGGTAAATAATTTGATCAGGGAGGGATATATTCACAATGAATTTATTAAAGTCATATTCTTAGAGTATATAGAGTGGTACCTATCCAAGGCAGTGTAGTCAGTTTTTGATGATTTTTACCGGACTCGGCGGACCTGGGCGTGGCTAATACTTTTTTTTTTTTAAAGAAAGACAAACATTCCCGGGTTACCAATAACCTGACAATATTTGAAAAACTCCTACTGCCATCATAAGAAGCGGAAGATGTTGCTTGTGCAATGATGGAGGACTTAGCCAGCAGAAGAATTGAACGCACGACGCCCGGGTGGGTATCCGACGCGTTTGTCCACTAATCTACCGACCGGTCTAAGGCTAGGGTATTTATACATCCGTTCATAACACATATCGACGTAATGTTTTTGTTTATTCGTATAGCCACTTTTTCACAGTATTTTTAGCAACAAAATATAGCATATAACCTAAAAAACCGTTTTGTTGTGTCAAGTTTGGTGGCATAATAAAAAATGTGGGCGGGAGTCCTGCGGTGACCCAGGAGCCCAAGATCATCGTGACAGTACATAGAAGCGGTGTATTATATTTGCTGTCTCTTTCTCTCTCATGGTGTACGACGTAAAAGCCCGGAGAAAGTGATTTATCGCAAGTTTGTATAGGTTGGGTAAAAATAATTAGCTCTCCCTCCATACATTGTTACTCCAAGGTCATATTTTTCGAATGCCCTCAGCCTAATGAATGTGACCATAATATATATTGCCTGAACCATTTGTCATTTATCATTGTTGTTGCTCGTTAACTGACTAGTTTCGACGTGATTTTATTTTTCCACTTATCGCCGCCGAATGGGCACACTTTTTATCTTATTTCACGTAGGTAGGTACCCCGTTTTGTTCGTAAAAGCTGAGTAAACACTCGTCAATGCGATAAATGTTTGAATAAAATTGTTTACCCGACTCGGCACCTATATAATTAGTACATACCTCCACGTTGCCTACATTCTCCCAGTACCTAACTAGCCAAGTACCCGAGTATCTATCTACCTCCGTAGAGAAGATAACAGCCGCGGTCGGCATATTGAAATACCTTTTCAGTCGCGTTTTTACCTTCATTTTTTGCAATATGTTAATTATTAACCGCTCACGGCCATTAGCGGATGGAGTTGCCATACAGACGAATTATATAATTAAGTGTGTTTTTTTTTTGTGTGCTAGTATTAGACTGTTGGGTTTCACGCCTAATTCATATGGGATACAATCAAATTCTCTTTGGTAAACAAATTTTTGCTCAACCTAGCGTCAAGTAGGTCTTCGGTATTTTTTCGACTCTCGGCTCGAAGTCGTCGGAACTTTTTGGTTTATGTTCAAACGGGCCTCTTCACCGGCGGTTGTATGTTCCAACCTATTATCTCTTAACGGCTAAGTGTTGTCCTATTAATTCCCCTCAATTCACGCCTTGTTTTTCTGGGGCGTCCCCGGATTACGATTCGTGCACTTGCACGTCATACTCCTTCCTTTATATTATGCACAATTTATTGACGCTTGTTTTGCTCGTCTGGGATTCTTTACTTAATAATAATAATAATATTTGGAAAGAATGGACTTTCTGAATTTGTCATACAGTACAGGATTTGGTTAAAATTATAGTTAGTAATAAGATGGAACTGGCAGAAGAAGGATGAACGTAGGTTGAATGCTGTAGAAATAAGATGCCGTTTCTCCAGTAAAACCATGTATGGCCGTGTTAAAATGTAGATATCCGGAAAGAATGCACGTCCGATGTAAGCGTAATGAATAGGATTAAGAAAGGGACGATTGGATGGTTTCGGGAATGTAGAACGGATGAATGGATAAAGGAGTGTGAGAAGAATGTACGACGCGAAAACGAATGGAAGAAAAAGTCGGGGGCGCTCGAGAAAGACATTACACGGTCGAGTGAATCAAATACTTGATTCGGGCCATGTCAAGAGTCAGAATAACGTTAGAGTATGTATGAATGTGAATTAAGCAAGGAGGGTGTGCCAAGACAGAGCTGTATGGCGATCCATCCTCCCTGCTTACTGCGGCAAACCGCGTGATGGTTAGTTAGTTAGTAATAAGATGGAGCCTAGGAATTAACATTTTTACAGCGCCCTTGAGGTGATTTTTCACAAATGCTGAGCTATACAAATTATCCAGATATTATATTAGAGACCGGTCGGTAGCTGAGTGAACAAACACGTCGGATTCCCACCCGGGCGTCGTGGGTTCAATTTCCCTACTGGATAAGTCCTCCATCATTGCACAAGCAACACCCTCCGTTTATTATTATGGTAGTAGGAGTTTTTAAAATATCGTCAAGTTATTCGTAACCTGGGAATGTTTGTCTTTCTTTTTAAATAAATTATTTGGGTGGTGTAGTATATTATCACTCAAAATCGTTGTGTAAATATAATGATATTAGCAGATAAAAACCCGGTCCCGCGTGGTTATTCTCGACACACACATCAAAAGGGACATAGTGAGTAAATCATGAAGGACCGTAATCGAAAGAAAATTTCAAACTTTTGTATATATGAGCAATTTTTCCATTGAACGTGACAGAAGACGGCTTCCGGTATTAATACTATTAAATTGAAAAATGTTCTGCAATAACAAATACTAATGCAATACTAACAGTGTCAATAACATTCTATTAATCGAGCATTCTGAAACGATTAAGTCGATTATGCAGTAATCCGTCTACGGCTCAGGTGGAATTTTCTCCTCCCCTTTGAACGGGATCGGTCTGACGCGTGGCGTCTTGCGGCGTGGGCGGCCGCAGGACGGGGTCGGATTCGGGGGTGGCGGAATGACGAAGATAACCCCCCTCCCGTGTCGGGAAACGGGGGGAACCTGCGTCACAGCCTCCTTATCTAGCAACGTCTGGTGAGATACGTCATCGATTAATGCTTTCCCCGACGAGGTGTAAAATTTCGAACAATTCTCGCGCGCGGCTTAACGGATACGTATAATCATCAGAGTCCAAACATGTGGTCTGTGGAATAATACATGTAAAAAGAAGTTTTAGAAAGCGATGTTAGGATATAATTTATGATACAGAAAGAATTACATTAAGGGATGCAATTAGGATACAATAGGAGATTGGTAAAAACGTTTAGTGACATGGGTAAGCTGCATATGTGCTTAACTGGTTGGCCCATTAATAATAATAATATTTGGATAATTTATATAGCGCCGTTTTTGTGAAAAGCCACCTTAAGGGCGCTGTACAAATCTTAATATCTACTTAATATTAATTTAAATAAAAAAAATATTTTAGTTTTAAGCCACTTTATTTATACATATATTACATTCGACCGGTTTCGGTTAAACTTAACCTTCTTCAGGAAAGTATATATTTAAAATATTTTTTATTTAATTTATAATGTCAAGCTACAAAGTGATTGCTTCCTTCGATAAATTAATATTAATTCTTAGTTAATATCATTACAACGTCCACAGGATGTTATGTTATTGCGTCGCTTCTAAAGTCACCGTAATGAAAATAAAATATATTCCTGATTGGCATCTCGATTAAGTTTCTCTGTATACTTCAAAGCATCACCTTCGAAAAAAATGCTTCCGGTTAATATTAACGGTGACTGTACTCTGTTTTCTCTCCTGTCATTTTAATTATAGTCTCAGCGTTACCTGTTTTCAATTCGTACGTCGTGTTTCTCACTCATACTCACACAGCGCCCTTGAGGGGATTTTTTCACAAAAACGGCGCTATACAAATTATCCAAATATTATTATACCACGAAATTCATGGGTGGATTTTAATAATTTTTTCAATAGAGCACAAATAGTAAAGATAATAACATTTTTTATCTGCACTCGGTTAACTGGTAAAGATTTGGTACGTATAAGTAATGATACTTAAACGTACCCAATTTATATAGCGCTATTTTTGTGAAATATCACCTCAAGAGCGCTTTACAAAACTCGCACTATAATCGTTGCTACTCCCCACCTACCTCCACCTTCCAGATAATGATGATAACACGTGGAAATGAAAAGCAAAGTTAGGCTCAGACATTTTTTTAAAGTCAACCATTCCAAGTTAAAAAGGCGCAAGTGACAAATCGCTAATTCTCAACTAACTAACCATCTCGCCGTTTCTCCGCAGGGATAGGCAGAGATGATGGACCGCCATACAACTCAGTCTTGGCACACACTCCTTGCTTCATTCAAATTCATACTACTATTCTGTTATTCTGACCATAGCCCGACTCAAGTATTGGATTCACTTGATCGTGCCAGTCTTCCTCGGACATCCCCGACTTATTCTACCATTCCCTTTATTCGTCATCTTCCTACACTCCTTTTTTCGTTCATCCGCTCTACATATCCAAAACCATCTGAACGTTCCTTTCTTAATCCTATTCATTATGTCCCAGGTTCCAGACAGGCCAATGAAATTGTCTCTTCGGCGCTTGGAACAATAAATATTACATACGGTGTTAGATCGGTGTAGAGATGCGGTATATATTATAATGTGTTTTAATGTATTTCGAGGTGTTTAATATGCATGATAATGCAACATGTTGACTATAATATATAGTGACTGTGTTGATAAAGCAACCGGTACTGTGACGTCAGTGCCCTCCGCCGGCGCAAGAGGCGAGGTCAGGCATTGTTCCATCTGGAACTATTCTCATCTGATCACACTTTCCGAATCAAATAATTTCACGTCATCGTTTGGCTTTAAATGCGTCCATACCATCTGTGCGCACCTTGAAGTAACTATATGGAGAGAGAGTTAATTATTTTTACCCAACCTATACAAATTTGGGATAAATCACTTTCTCCGGATTTTTACGTCGTACACCATGAGAAAGAAAGAGAGCAATATTTCCCAAATTATCACACCGCTTTAAAGTATTGTTAAAATGTTCTTCGTGTCCCCCGTCTCCGTTGACTACGCCCACACGTTTTGATACGCGAAATAAATTAACATAACTCGACGGTTTATTAGGTTACATTCTATGTTTTTTTTTAAAACAATACTGTGAAAAGTTGTTATACAAATAAACAAAAACATTATGTCAACACGTGCTATGAATGGATGTATAAATACCCCAGCCCTAGTCCTAGCCACGCTCAGGTCTAGCCGAGTCTGGCAAACCTCATAAAAACTGACTACAGCAGCGCTCTCTCTATAATTGTATAATTGTTGTTACCTGTGAAAAACCACGGGATGTAACTTGACTTGCAATGTAATCTAACACAGCGATCAAAAACTAAAGATCTGACAGTTGGGTGTTGCTCAATTGTTTTTTTTTTTTTTTAATTTATTATAGGTAGGTACCTACCTAACCCTCGGCATGCCTATCAGGGTCTGACAGACCCAGCGCAATTTATTGTAGCTCTAACTATTTCAGATTATGCGAGAATTTCGAATGAAGTGAATAAAAGAGTTGAAATTTCTGTTTTTTTTAATTTTTTTATTAGAACATATATTTACTAAAATAACATGTAATGTATACTGATAAAAAAAACTCGATTTAATATTGCCAGATTCCACAGACCCCACCAAGCATAGCTCAGAGTATAATTTCACTAGGCATGCGGAGGGTTAATCGCTTGTCTGGATTTGAAAAGATTCTTATTTAAGGGTCATCACCCAAAAATACACACTTTTTGGCTTTCTAATACAAGCGATACTACAAATTATTTATCTGTTAATTCTATACAGGTAGTTAGGGAAATGTCCAAGGTTTCTAGTGAAGACAATTGTTTTACTGTTACCTTTTAAATTCCATATGAAATTCATACTGCAACTTCAAACTGCAACTTCAAACTGCACTATTTACTGACATTTTAGTTTTTTTTACGTTGAATTAAAAAGATTACAGCTTTTTTTTTTTATTCACTGGAAACCTTAGAAATTTTCCTAACTGCCCATGTAGAATTCACAGATAAATCGTGTGAAGTATTGCTTGTTTAGAGTACATAGAGTGCTACTTATCCATTGCCGCTGCCTTTCGGCAGACCTGGTCGTGGCTAGGACTAGGGTATTTATTCATCCACTCATAGCACATGTCGACATAATGTTTTGGTTTATTCGTATAACCACTTTTTAACAATATTGTCATCAACAAAATATAGCATATAACCTAAAAAACCGTTTAGCTGTGTCCAGTTTAGTCGCATATCAAAACACGTGGGCGGAGTCCCCGGAGACGCGGGTGACCAAGATCATCCTTACAGTACATAAAAGCGGTGTGTTATTTTTTTGTCTCTTTCTCTCCCATGGTGTGCGACGTAAAAACCCGGAGAAAGTGATTTATCGCAAGTTTGTATAGGTTGGGTGAAAAGAATTAACTCTCTCCATACATTGTTACTCCAAGATTGCTTGTATCAGAATGCTACAAAGTGTAGTTAAGCGCCATTTTGGACGCTGAGCCTCAATATCAAAATTTCGAACAATGATATTCTCAGTATTTGAAGCCCCTTTTTTCACCATCTCCACTATCAAATTTAATTTATGGAAATTGAATTTTTATGATATGTTTTCCTTAATTAATGTATAGCAGGTGAATAAATGCATTCGAAATATATATTAGTCGTATGGATTGAGTGAAATTATAAACGGTTATAATTTTTAAACCCATTCTTTGTGATTTCCATTTATTTTATTTTTACCCCACAATGTTCTCAACTACACACATAATATGTTATTATTTAATATCTCCTAGAACCTACCGCTGTGTCATGTTGTTTACATTTATATTACAAGGCTCTGGGCATACATTATGACGTATTAAAACAACTTTTCTCCGCGACATCAACACTGCAGCGTTATTTATTCGTTTTTTTCTTTAAACCTATTGCTCGGCCGCTATAATAATTATATTTGTAATGTTATGAATGAAGCTAGCTGAATTTGTAACACGTTACGTTCTTACACCGTTTTGTGTTGTCTTTTCCTTAATATATTTTCCCACGACAAAGATAATTTTATAGTAATGTTATATCATTGTTAGTCTGGTTTCTGTCTAGTGATTTTTTTTTTCTATGTGGAAATTCGGACAATGGTTACGTTTAAAGACTCATAGGGATTTATTTTTTCATGAGGAACCTTCTGAGGGTGGCTTTATTTTATGTTTTAATTTTTTTTAATTGCTGGATTTAACTCTAGATTAGAATGAGAGATTGTTTTTTTTCCTGAAACAAGTATGTAGGTACATTTTTTTTTTCAGCGCATTTTATCGCAGTCGTGATAAAATTCTGCTAATCTGTAACCCTGCCACTAGATTTGCAAGAATATTTAAAGTAGTTATGGCTTAAGGTCAACTCATTATTTCGTACTGTTTTTCATGCAAGGTTCTACGGGCCACTTAAAGTAAGCATGAGTATTTATTAAACATCTTTATTTTGTTACTTAAGGGGCCCTAGCACGAAACATCGATATAGATTTTATCGACAATTTCGGCCATTTGGAATCGTCCCCGAGCGTGACTGCAGATCGCCAACGAACAAACGACAGTTGACATCGATTAAACATGCTTAATTCAATCGATGTGAACTGTCTTTTGTTCGTTAGATTTTGAATTAAAAAGTATATATAAGTATAAAAATAAAGTATCGAAACGTTGCTTGAAATGGCTTTAGCCGTGTTTGGTGACCAGATCTGATTAGCCAGGTACTTCTCAACCTTCCTCTTCCCAATCTCCTTCCCCTCTCCCCACTACCTTCAGCCTCACAACATACCCTGTTTGGGGATGCCATAGACTCACTGGCTCTAGACGGTTGGGAGCAGTTGAGACTATTGTGCGGTATTCATAAAAAAATAAACAAAAGGGTGTTAAAAATGTAGGAGATATTCTTGACCCGGTCACTGGAACCGTCAATTTTATTTCTCTGAGGAACCAGTTCCTTTTTAACCAAAATGAATAATTCAAAAAAGTAATAAAATATAAGAAATTGTTGACCTTTCCAAAGAGTTGCTGCCCCCCCCCCCCCATGAAATCAAAATATTTGTTGCTATGTAAAATTTCTAATAGCTAATTTTGCAATTTTGTGCAAGCGTAATAATATATATTTATACGATTACACTCTCCCGCAGGCGACCTCGTATAGTCAGGAGTAAGCGATATTTCGACTTCTTACATTCATTTTTCGGTCATATTCGTCCTATAACATTTACGTACATGTGTCGGACAACCTTGCAGAATCGCTTTAACACTCATACCCGCTTACTTAGTTTTGCCTCTCTTCATAATATATATTGGCGCTTATATATTTTTTTCCATATTTAAGACTTACAATTGCATTTTTAATACTTTATGTCCGAACCGGTAAAAATCGAAAGAAAATTCAAATATCATCTATTTTCAATATAAAGATATCGTTTAAAAATGCCGCATTTTAATGAGGTATTGATGGCTCAGTTGGCAGTGTTACTCCCGGATAGAGTAGAGGTTACGAGTTCTAGTCTGTGTCTCATGACCATTGATCTTGTTAGTTGCTGTTTTTTTTCTGTTTCATATTTGTGCATTAGATTATTAATATTATTTAAATATATATTTGTTTTAAGTGTAATATATATGCTTCTATGCACTTTTAGTTGTTACGTTTATCAATAGCTTAGTCCAGACACCGCGAGGTTAGCGCATAAGTTGTTCCCAATTAGCAAGTGAGTCAATAAATACTTGAAAATTAATGGAGAGGTCCGAATATATTATTATTCTCACAATTGTTTTTCTACACTTTACTTTGCCCTTTTGACTGCTAAATGTTTTATTTGCTAGTTGGAAATGTCTCACGTACGTTGTGCGAACTGTCTAGACGAGAGTAATGGCGCATTGTTTATATTTTGAAACTCCCAATAATGACCCTTATACGACCCTATGATTCACCACCAATAATTATAGCAGTGAATTTATATAGCGCAGTTTTGTGATAGTTCACCTCAATTGCACTTCACACTAAATTACTTAACGTAATATAACAACAAGTAAAGTATATATAACATATATGTATGCAAATTAAAACTATGTAAAATCATAATCGTTTCTTATTTATTTACGCCCGTTAAAGGCTTTTACACATATATTTTCATTTTAAAAAAATACATATATTCTCATAAACAGTGCAAAAATAATGTAAAAGAAAGAAAAAATCGTATTAAATAGCAGGTACATCCAGAGTTAAATAGTTTCATCAAATAAATTATCTCTACTAGATGAAAAAAAACTTTACTAAGGTATGCTTATATTGTGATACAGACGTACTAAACATATATCATTAAAAAAATAGATGTAGACACAACAGTGCATGCATACATCAACAGATGGATAAATAATATTGCATATTCGTAAAAAGCATTAACTTTGTGGCTTGCCATATTTATAAATAGAACATATATACTTTGTTATTGTAACTTATACTTATACTTCCGAAACCGGTAGACAAAATATTAAATAAAAAAGTGGTTAAAAACAAAGTATATATGTTCTATTTATAAATAATATTGCATTTACAATCTTAGTAAGAAGTCAAGGTCTAGGAAGATATGGAACGATTATGTGCATCAAATAATTTGCAATAAACATACATGTTTATTAGAAACAGGGAGAATATACAACGGAGCTATCGGCGGTACACCTTTTTATTTCTGTGCGTCTTTCGTGTGCAGGAGTTTCGCAACCCAGTGCATTGATCTCGTCTGGAGGAACCCTAACCCCATGTTGTCTCCCGTCTATACAAGTAACGTGTAGAGTCTGGTTACTCCTTACTCCTTCTGACCTCCTGGTAGTACAATGGCCCGCTGTTACCTGCCGGACCAGGTAAACTGAAGGATAATCCTCCGCATAATTTAAATTGTTTATTTGAATATCTGTGAACCATCGTGCGATTATCGTACAAATTTAGTCCCGCCGCCGAGAGCTTCGTTTGATGATCGCTGATGCGACCGACAGAATGCTCCTTGGGTAAGGCGCGCTTTTGTTCGGGGATCTAGAATAAAATATAATAATTAAACCTTTAACTGAACATGGTGTACTACTGCACAGGAGTGCGATGACAATAGTAAGTGTAGAATGATAGTAAAATAATAGTGGGCGCTTTTAAAGAATAGCTCTGGTTTTATACCTCATTATAGGCATGGTCAAACTAAAAGTATCAGAGTCCAAACATGGGCATGTGGTCTATGGGCAGTGGCGGCTCGTGAGTTTTTAGTGTGCTAGAGTGAAAAATACGACATTGTTTGTGTTTTTGTAGCCGAAAATGTTTTTTTTTTTTTTGTTCAGATTTTATTTTTTGAATGAGGATTTTCAGGATTTTTCAGTTTTGGTGTGGTGCACTGCACGGATTTCTGAAAAATCTTCATACAAAAAGTTGAAAATTCGAAAAAAAAAATAAAATCTTTTCGGTTACAATAACATCAATGTTGACTTTTTTTTAATCTTACCACTCTAGCACACTCTAAAGTCACGAGCCGCCACTGTCTATGGGATAATACATGTTAAAAGGAATTTTAGAAAGCGATGTTAGGAAATAATTTATGAGACAAATATATGAAGGGCTGCAATTAGGATACAATAGGAGATTGGTAAGAATGTTTTATATAATATTTTATATATTTAAATAAACTAGGAATCAATATTAAGTAGAAATTAAGATTTGTACAGCGTCCTTGAGGTGATTTTTCACAAAAACGGCACTATACAAATTATAAAAAATATTTTATTGTTTAGTGACATTGGTAAGCTGCACTAGTGCTAAACTCGTTGGGCTATTACATCCGTTACAATATCCCCTGCTGTTACCTGCGGCGCTAATGCTAAAGAGAGGTTACAGCGGTGTGCCTATATCAGATGTCATCTCCCGTGGACAATGACCCGAGGCAACAAAGGACCGCACCGTCTAGTGATGACAGACAAAACGCAAAACCCATTCGCCTATTGTTCCGGTTGCCACCGTTTACTGTGACAGCTCTTGGCAAGCATAGCTCCGTTGTAACTTCTCCCTCTTTCTCGCAAACGACGCTTGTAATAGAACGAGCGGTTACAGCGGAACTCTTAACAGCAAGTTCACAGATAATCACCTTGATTTTTCAAATCAAGTTACAAATTCGATACATTTTTATGGTAATACCTGCTACCCGAGTTTTGTAACGTTATTTTTTTCTCAAACAATTTAAAAATCAAAACAAACAGAACAAGCAATTGGCATCTTGTCTTAGTCATATATATATTTACAATAACTCCACACACCTTCATCTTTGGGGATGCTGTGTGGAGGGTCTTTTTTTGGAAAGGAAGGATTGAACTTGGGTCTTGAAGAGACCCATGTTGAAGGAGGGAGGAAACTCGTTCCATGGCCGAGCTGTTGAACATAAGAACGAGTCGTAAAAGCGACCCGTTCTCATGTATTGAATGTCAACCGTGTACAAATGTTGGGTGCGCGTTTGGCGAGTTTTCCGACTATGCACCGGTTATAATTGGCAGTTATAAATGCACATTTCAAAATGACCAACTAACCATCACGCCGTTTGCCGCAAGGGTAGGCAGAGAGGACAGACCGCCATACAACTCTGTCTTGGCACACACTCCCTGCTTCATTCACATTCATACATCGTCTCATACATACTCGTCTGTTATTTTGACTCTTCACATGGGCCGACTCTAGTATTTGATTCACTTGGTCGTGTCATGTCTTCCTCGGGCGTCCCCGACTTCTTCTTCCGTTCATTTTCGCATCATAT
This sequence comes from Drusus annulatus, assembly GCA_022651775.1. NCBI lineage: Eukaryota > Metazoa > Arthropoda > Insecta > Trichoptera > Limnephilidae > Drusus > Drusus annulatus. The sequence goes on from JAGWCC010000079.1 coordinate 964,812, forward strand.
ATTCTTTTCACACTACTTTCTTCGTTAATTCGCTCTACATGCCTGAACCATCTAAGCGTTCCGTTCTTGATCCTCTTCATTACGCTTACATCAGCCTTGCATTCTTTCCGGATATCCGCATTTTTAACACGGTCATACCTGATTTAATAAAACAAATTTGAAATTTGTTTAAAAATTGTTTACTACCCCTGACATCCCCAAAAATAGTACATAAGCCGTAGGTTAACAACAACTTGTACTAGTCTGAAGATGGCCGTCATAGGCTGAAACTGGTCCAGTCATAAAATAAAAGTCATACCTGTTGACAAACTATTTTATTGTAGTTTAACGGGTTGATGATTTTTAGAAAAAAAATAATAATAATAAACTCCAGTAAGAAAAAAAAACACTCCTTTCTTCGTTCATTCGCTCTACATGCCCAAACCATCTAAGCGTCCCTTTCTGGATCCCATTCATTACGCTTGCATCAGCCTTGCACTCTTTCCGGATATCCACATTTTGAACACGGTCAAAATCATACTTAAAATAACGTTATGAGCTGCAAATAGTGGCGTTCACCTAGAAATCTCAGATAACCGTTACCTAATACAAATTTCGCGACGTCAGAACTCCCTTTTTACGAAATTATATTCGTTGTTTCGCAAAATGCACATGCAGTCTGAGGAATGATGTCGATTGTTATCAGGAGAGCATATTTTATCTAAGCTGGCAGCGCGACCTTCAAACTGATTGTTCAAGTGATGTTTTCTTTTGTCTGGAATGTGGTTTTGGCACTAGTAGCTATGTGTTATGGACATTGTGGGAGCGCCGCTACGGTTTTTATTTTTATCATACTGAACATACGTCAATAACAACAACAAAATATTGTCTATTTGTGGGCATGGACATTTTGCAGCCCTTTAGTGGAGGCTATTGCGAAAAGTTATTTGTGTTCGTTACTCAATCGAAAGTGACGCCCGAGGAAGACATGGCACGATCAAGTAAATCAAATATTTGAATCGGGTCATGTGAAGAGTCAGAATAACAGAAGAGTATGTATGAGCGATGTATGAATTTTAACGAAGAAAGGAGTGTGTGCCAAGATAGAGTTGTATGGCGGTTCGTCCTCTCTGCCTACCCCTGCAGAGAAACGGCGTGATGGTTAGTCAGTTACTCAATCACTTTATGATAAAATTTTAGCTCAGTGACGGATCAGCCCTTCTTGCAAAGGGTAAAAAGAAAGAACCTTAATTAATTATTATTATTTATTAATTCTCAAATAGCCTCTTAAAATTTGTCGCCTATTGGGTTAGAAAAAGACGCTTCTGTTTTTTTGTTTTATTTCTAATAATATTAGGCCTTACGTTTGTTAACTCTTACCAAGTCAAATAAAATAAAAAAATATTTTTGAAGAAATATATATTTTTTTTTTTGCATAAGATCACAAATATAATTTAAGTTTTTATGACCGACCGGTTTCGCCTAGCCTAAGCCTTATCACCTTATCAGGGTACAAAATAAAGTTTTTTCGATTTTACTTAGAAGTTTTAAAAATCAAATCAGTCTAATTACTAATCACTCTAATCAATAATATCTGGAAATGTAAGATAAGACAAGTGATGTTTGAAAGCGTTTAATCAGCAATAACAATGCAATGATGCAGAAAAGCGACAATAATAAAATTAAAAATCGTATTATTATTGAAAATTATGTTTTTAATCTTGAGCATTGTACCTTAATTTCAATCGTTAACTTTTTGATATTATAATCACTATCCTGGTGCTAAATGTAAAATAGTTTTATGGCCGGATTAAGTAGATACTCAGTGCAACGACCCAGGCGAACCGCAACGTTAATGTTCTGTAATTATTATAGTAATAATACTCTTGTGCAGTGGCGGCTCGTGACTTTTTAGTGCTCTAGAGTGCTAATATTTATTAAAAAAACGTCATTATTGATGTTGTTATAGCCGCGTTTTTTTTTTTTTCAAAATTTCAATTTTTTATAATTATAAATTCTTGATTTTGTTTTGGTGAATTTTGCTGAGATTTTTGTTTTACCTGTTTTATCACATAACGTATTGAAAATAAAAATATAACTAACTAACCATCGCGCCGTTTCCCCTCAGGGGTAGGCAGAGAGGACGGACCGCCATACAACTCTGTCTTGGCACACACTCCTTGCTTCGTTCACATTCATACATCGTCTCATACATACTCTTCTGTTATTCTGACTCTTCGCGTGGCCCGATTCAAGTATTTGATTTACTTGATCGTGCCATGTCTTCCTCGGGCGTCCCGGCTTCTTCTTCCATTCACTTAAGCATTATTTTTTTTTCACACTTTCTTCAATTATTCGCTCTACATGCCCAAACCATTTAAGCGTCCCTTACTTGATCCTATTCAATACGCTAACATCTGCCTTACATTCTATCCAGATATCCACATTTTTAATACGGTCATACATGGTTTTACCACACACACGTCTCAGGGATCTCATTTCCACAGCATTCAGTCTACTTTCATCCTTCCTCTGCCAGTTCCATGCCTCACTGCCATATGGTACATCAGGGTTGGTATAAACACTCCATTGCACTTCAAAGCACCTTAAAACCTACCCATTGATAAATCTATGCCTACAGCCCCTTGACCTGCTTCTGAACGTTGCCCAATCGGTCAGCGATAGAGTTCCCCCGGTATACACTGTGCAGACAAGGGTTTAATTTGAACGTGTGCCCTGTCAATAAAATTACTTGCCACCTTGGAGAAAGAAAAAAAGTTTCGCATCGTATATTCTTTTCACACTCCTTTCTTCGTTCATTCGCTCTACATGCCCAAACCATCTAAGCGTCCCTTTCTTGATCCTATTCATTACGGTCATACATGGTTTTACCGCACATACGTCTCAGGGATCTCATTTCCACAGCATTCAGTCTACTTTCATCCTTCCTCTGCCAATGCCATGCCTCACTGCCCAAAAAATATAGTATATGAAATAAAAAAACTATTTATTATTTTATTTGAACATACATTTTTTTATTAGTTGGTAAATTTCCCATCCCACTAGGCATAAGCCTGTGTTAGGATGGCAATTTGCAAAGGTGTTTTTTTAGCTACATAGCAACATGTTAATATCGAAAATATAGTACATACATAAAAAATCATATAAGTAAATGACAAATTTGAAAATACAGAATCTACATATTAAGAGCTAAATTAAACTTGGTTTTTAAGGTGAATAATGATATTGCTTTTAAAGGAGCTTTTGGTTTGTATGTTTCTGGTGGTGCTGGGCAGAGAATTGAATTGCTTAGTGGCGTTGTACTTAAAACTTTTTTTAAATCCCCAACAATAATATCTGCTGTTCGCATATTTACGAAATATTAATAATATTAATGCGAACACGGTAAGTACTATCTTTCAGCAAGATTACGTGTACATAGATAAAACTTACCGTATATTTTTGACATTTTTATTTCTGAATTTAATTAATAACAATTTAAAGCCTGCCCATAAAGTGCTGATAATTCAATCTTTTGTTTTGAATGTCTGGATACACGTAGGGAAGATTTATCACGACGTTGCTAATGGTCGACCGTTCTGCTGGCAATAAAGACTACACGTTTAAAATGCCGTCTGCGTTGACCTTACTTGTCATTAATAAAACCAATTGCCTTAATTTATTTGAGTGGTTTTTTTTTTTACTAGTATTTAATATATCTCGCGTGACACTGACGGGCGCGGGTGCACTGAGATTCCTGTCTCCAGACGCAATTGCAATTTTTTTTTACGTGAATTCCGCACAAGAGTCTGAACTGCTCCCAACCGTCTAGAGCCAGTGAGACTATGGCATCCCCAATTGGCGTATGTTGTGAGACTAAATGTAGTGGGGAGGGAACGAAGATGAGGAAGGGGAGGGTTGGGTAGTACCTGGCTCTTTTTCTTGGATGGTCGGCACATTCCAAAGTGGTAGATAATCTAAGTATCGCCCTGGTGAAAGACAACCATTCAGAATTGAAACGTTGTTTGAAATTGCTTTACCCGTGTTTGGTGACCAGATCTGAATAGCCAGGCACTTCCCAACCTTCTTCTTCCCCATCTCCTTCCCCACCCCACTAGCTTCAGCCTCATAACATTCCCCAATTGGGGACGCCATAGTCTCGCTGACTAGACTTTTGGGAGACATGATCTCCTATTACAACTGTGCCAGCATTTTTAGAAGTTATTCAGTCAGGATGTAGTTTTTGGTTTTATTTTTTCTCTAATCCCGTTTTTATTTTTTATTAATTACTACATAATTTTGTTACTTTAAGAAGATAATAATTATTTAAGATATAAATATAAATATTGTACAATATTTTCATTAGTCTAACAAACTAGGTTTTCGATAGAGCATTTTCGACCACTTCTATATTTCATCTTTAAGGTTTGGGTAGGGTTTTTTCAGTAACTTCTATGACGATATTGTTAAAATACTAGTCAGTTATTTTTCTGGTAATTCCTTAAGCCAAATTTTGCTGGACTCTGTGTAGTTATTAATTTAATTTGTTTGATACTTAATGGGAGTTCGTTGTGTGACATCTAAAAGTTCAGAGCTTCTTTGTCCAAGTGTGGTATTACACTCGGGTATATTTAGCTTGTCTATTTTCTTTGCTTTAATGTTATGTTTGTGTGAGGTGTTTGCCTTTTTTTCTTCGTTGAGATTATGAGCCAGAATATTTTTGGCAAAGATTTTTTGTATTCTCGGAACGTCGAACTGTTTAAAGATCTCTGCCGCACCTCTGGAAATACTTATTTTATGGTGAAATTAGCAAAGCGTCTTCCGGTAAAATTATGTCTGTAAAAACGTTTTCTAGAAAACATGCCGTCATGTATACTTAGATGAATTAAATAATGTAGATACGTTACTGAGACACCGCGCCTGACTGTACGAAACTAAGCCAACGTGGCATACCTGATATTTACTGCGTTTAGTCTCGCACAAACATTCGTTTGACGAACAAGCTGTCACCAGCTGCCACAAACGCATCGCTGTAAGATCTTTTCTGAGATAAAATGCCTTCCTGTGCTTTTGACAAGTGTAAAAATCATTCGGGAACAAAAAACAAATCTCATGGAGTTTCTTTTCATGCGAAGTACACACAAATCACTTATTATTTCAATTAATCCAATTATTCAAATAAGTGAGATAGCGAATGCAGAAATACATAAGTGTGTGGAAGACAACCTAGCGACAGTACACGAGTACGTCACATGCTACTTCGTTCGTAAGATCGTTAGGGAAGAGAGGGCTTGTAACGCGGTGAATGTAACGCGGGACGTTCATATAGCTATCTCATTCATACACACATATTCTGCTTGGTATGGCTATCCTTTTCATGCTTTCAGAGCATGCCATATTTATCCTTCAATTTGTATGAATATGACGTGTCTTGTATTTTATGTCTATGCATGTATATTATGTTATATTCTAAGTTAAATATCACATAATCTTAAATTGTGAAGTTGAGCATTCTTGTTTTGTTCCCGAACTTACTGTAATTATGTAAGATTTGGATACCCGGAGTCTTAGATGAATTAAATAATGTACGAGATACGTTACTGAGACAACGCGCACTAAACCGAGTTCGCGAGACATACCTGAGATTTACTGCGTTTAGTGTCACACAAAGATTCGTTCGACAGATAAGCTGTCACAAACGCGTCGCTGTAAGCTCCTTTCTGAGAAAAAATACCTTGAAAGGTGTAAAAATCATTTAAGAGCAAAAAACATATCACATGGAGTTTTTTTCTATCCATAATTACCCACAAATCAATTATTATTTCAATAAATACTTTTATTCACAAGTTATAAATACAGTAAGCTACTCAAAATCGGTGTGAGATAGCGAATGCAGAAATACATAAGTGTGTGGAAGACAACCACGGCTAGTGACGCGATATCCGATTATAACAGTAGCACGGTACGTTCATACAGCTATCTCATCCGTACACACATATTCTTTGAATGGCTAACCTTTTCATAAGCGGGTGAAACGGAAAACAAAACGGTACTAGTTGTGCTACATTTTTCGTAAGATTTGTATGAATATGACGTGTCTTGTATTTTATATAATGCAGACTAGGAACATCGTGATATCAAACAACAAAACCGTTACTTAGAATAAAATAATTGCATCCCTTAAATGACCTTCTGCCTTCCTAGTATCTCGGCTAACCTGCTATTATATTGTTATCGTATTGACCTTTTCTTAGGATCGTTATTCTATCGTTTTATCGAGTGAAGCGTACTTTAAATTATATCCAGCAGTTTTCTAGCACGTTATACCGTTTTTCGAGGTCGTTTTTTTTAGTGCGGCTAAAATTTTCGCACATGCTTTGAACGATTCGTTTCACATCCATGTAGATAACTAATGAAAATAATACTATGACAGGGCTGGATTAGGCACTAAGCAAAAGATTTTTTTTTATTTACTTCTACAAAAATTATTTACAAAGGCATGCCAGAAAATTTCTTAATACTACAGTTAAAAGTATTTAATTTTAAATTGAATTTATTATATAGGTACAAATATACTATATTTTTAACCGTCAATCCTTAGTAATCTAAAATGGCACTAACCGTCACCTTGTAGCATTCGAATACAAGCAATACTACAAATGATTTATCTGAAAAAAAAATATTGGTAGTTAGGTTATGTGCAAAAATTAATGTACACTTTGAAATTCAGCAAAGGCTTTTTTTAACGTTTGACCTAAAACTTCAGTACACATTTCATAAAGAATTTAAAAGATTACTGCTTCTGAGTTGTATTCACTGCAAACCTTAGACATTTTTCTAACTACCCGAATAGAATAAAGAGAAAAAATATTTTTAGTATCGATTGTATTAGAAAGACAAAAAGTGTGTATTTTTACCATTAATTATTAGCATTAAACAAGGCTTTATAAAATCAACAAAACGCCACTTACGGGTAGCCCACTAAATGCCCCTGCCCTATCCAATGATGTGGAAAGGTATAATAACAGTGAACTTATATAGCGCAGTGTGCTTAAGCAGCTCAAGTGCGCTTCATACTAAATTACCTAACCTAATAACCTTGACCGGTCGGTAGCTGAGTGGACAAACGCGTCGGATTCCCACTCGGACGTCGCGCGTTCAATTCCTCTGCTGGCTAAGTCCTCCGTCATTTCACAAGCAACATCTTCCGCTTCTTATGATGGCAGTAGGAGTTTTTCAAATATTGTCAGGTTATTCGTAACCCGGGAATGTTTGTCTTTCTTTTTTTTTATATATACATATAAAACAAGGATAAAGTAAAATAATATGTATTCAAATTAATGCTATCATAAATCATTAGAGAAAAAGATTCAGATATGTGTATAACAGTGCGTGTGTACATCAACATTTAAAAAAAAAAAAATTATTAATTTTTTGTTTCTTACATTATTTTTTTACATTACCTACCTCACTAGGTCATAAGAACCTGTTCTAAGGTAAGTGACAGTGAGTACAAGTAGAATAATTAAAAAAAATTATATTTGTTACCCAATGTTCTAGTTTGTCATGATAAAGAATTTCATGTGCTATTTTAGGAGGTCTTCAATTTCCTTGAAAACAACAAATTACTAGAAGCTAAGGGTATAAAATCCAAATCAAAAGTATGTTTTCATATTAACGAATTTGTTAAAGCAAAGCAAAGGAAATCATATTGAGGACAGTTTTTAACATGTTGGTACTTAAAAACATCAATATTCAAGTTGATTCTAAAATTGCCAACAGTATGAATATAACAAAATATGTATGCAATATAAGAACAATAAAATATTTTATGAAAATGAGTATAGGGTTTTCAGTAAGGACATTGTGTTTTAAGGAAACACGTTACCCACCCACCTTTCATTCTTACTCAGTAATCTACCTTTTTATCTCCATACAAGTATCGGAATCTCTGACTAAAGTCTGTCGTCCCGTCACTCCTTGCATATTGGTTTTGAAAAGACCGAATCTGTACCTGCTCTCAGAGTAGTTGAGGAACGCGGTGGTTGGTGCTGGCGATCGAGTTCATATAAACACTAGCGTTGTGACCGTTTTGAAAGAACTACTTCTTTTGGCAACAGTTCCTACTTCATTAATTGTTCATTGAACAAATACTTCAATTGAAGTCGGTAGTTCATTTTAGCGTTCATTCATTTTAATAACTTCATTTCATTGAACAAATATTTCAATTGAAGTTGGTAGTTCATTTTAGCCTTCATTCATTGCATCAACTTCATTTCATTGAAAAAATACTTCAATTGAAGTTGGTAGTTCATTATAGCCTTCATTCATTTCATTAACTTCATTTACTTGAACAAATACTTCAATTGAAGTCGCAATTCATTTTGTTAGCGAGGAACCAGTTCCAGTTCTTTTCGTTTTCAAATCTCTACCGACTAGTACGTGCTTTTTCGGCGAGGAGCCGGTTCCAAAAAGAACTAAACAAATAACCGGATAAATTCAAATCTCTTTTTTGCGAGTTCGACTTCAATTGAAGTGTTCACTTCGAAGGGTTCATTTTAAAGAACTAACAATTCGTGAAGCATTCACAAAACATTGAAGTTTTTCCCAACGCTAATAAACACTAAGCAGGGATATGGTGATGGAAGCATGGCGACCGGCGACACTGGCGGCCACGTGTCCCGTGGGCTGCGCGGCAACCGCCGGGTTCGGCGCGGAACGCACGTGTCCCCCACACGGAGAGCCCCCGGCCGCAGCGTGTCACATGTCCCCGAGCCAACCAACCAACCAACCTTGGGGTAACAATGTATGGAGAGAGAGCTAATTATTTTCACCCAACCTATACAAACTTGCGTTAAATCACTTTCTCCGGGTTTTTACGTCGTACACCGTGAGAGAGAAAGAGACAACAAATAAAATACACCGCTTATATGTACTGTCGCGATGATCTTGGGCTCCTGGACTACCGCGGGACTCCGCCCACATTTTTTATTATGCCACTAAACTTGACACAAACGGTTTTTTTCGGATATGTGCTATATTTTTGTTGATAACAATACTGTGAAAAAGTGGTTATACGAATAAACAAAAACATTATGTCCACATATGTTACGAACGGGTGTATAAATACCTAAGCCCTAGTCCTAGCCACGCCCAGGTCTGCCGGGTCCGGTAAAAATCATCAAAAACTGACTAAACTGCCTTATCTACTCTAAGCAACCAACCTATTCCATAACTCAATGACCTCCGTGGCCTAACGGTTACGACACAATGCTCCGGATCAGGTCGCGGGTTCGAAACATGGCGTGCGCAAATAAATTTAAATTACGTGTTATTTCACTTTTTCTTTTTTTTTTTTTTTATATAAAGAAAGACAAACACTTCCGGGTTACGAATAACTTGACAATATTTGAAAAACTCCTACTTTCATCATAACAAGCGGAAAAAGTTGGTTGTTCAATGATGAAGGACTTGGCTAGCAGGGGAACTGAACTCACGACGCCCGAGTGGGAATCCGACGCATTTGTCTACTCGGCTACTAACCGGTTAACATTCAATTAACATACAGTTAATTTGTGGCACCTTCCAGATTGGTATACACCCTCATTATCGTCCTGGTGAAAGACCACCATTCAGGATTGAAACGTTGCTTGAAATTGCTTTAACCGTGTTTGGTGACCAGATCTGAATAGCCAGGTACTTCTTAACCTTCATCTCACCAATCCCTTTAGCCTCACAGCATTCTCTAATTTGGGATGCCATAGTTTCACTGGCTTGGGTAATTTAATACTATTGTAAGGTATGCGTTAAAAAAATCGTTAAAATATTACTGTCTAATCTTTTACCGAGAATTTGTGGCGATTGAAGGCAAAGATCTCTAGACGCAAACCTTGATGTTAGCAAATTATAAATAAAATCGTTTTTTTACAATCTCTTTGTGTAAACGATAGGCTAATATTCATTTCCTGTAGATATACGAGTAGGTAGGTACCTTCTTTACCGATCAAATATCGAGGGATCTGATAAATTGCCATAGGTGAACCCTAAAGTAAAACAATTTATCGTGATGTTACTTTCATTGCAAGCAAATTTGCAAGATAACTGGAACGTTCAATTGTTCTTGAGTGCGGCCACACTGAACACTCAACAGCCCACCTTTGTGTTTTACGCAACGCGACTTTATTTGAAAGGAAAGTGTTGCGTTACGATGGAGTGAAGTTTCAATATTTATTATTTTGATTTTTGTCATACATGACAATAATTTTCATATAATCACGTCTCGAATTAAGAAAACTCTTGAACGGTGAGCTCTAGTCTGTAATTTATTTGCCCAGTATTTCTCTCTGAAATTTATCTAGCAGCGTTATTTTCATCATGAGCTATGCTGTGGAGCGTTAAAATTGGTATTTTACTGTAAAAACATACGACGTGACACAACACTGTTTTATGTGAAAAAATGATCTTTGAAACTCGATAAAACACGAATATACCTATCTATATCTACCTATATATATATATCGTCGCTGGAAAGGCAAACGGGCATAAGCGACACTACCCAAAAATGAGTTAAATACGCAGTTCTGATCAGTTCTTTTTTCTGCATCGAATGTTCTGACTCTCGTTTGATTCTGAAGTCTTTTGTGGCACTTCAGTCATCTAAAATATACTTACCATTTGGGAGAAGGCATGACTCTAGCGATACAAGTTTGGGACTTTTTTTTAGATTTTTATCGCTTCAGATAACTCAGTGAGAGCATTGAGTTACCCGAGTTGACTTTTTTAAAAATCCAACCAGGTACTGAAGACTTATGATTGTTTTATATTAAATAAAAACAGCCGATGTAAACTTCCCAAAATGGCGCTTCAGCCCTTTTGCCTTTCCGGCGACAATATATATTTATTTATTTTCACATTTCATTCGCAATTTCCGTATTTTTACTAGTAAAATCTATTCACGTGATTTTTTTCTAAGCCAGTTAAAATTGCATCCGAAAGCGGTTCATTAGATTGATTTTGTGACCTTTTGATTCTGACAGCTTCCTAGGGCGGCCTAACTCCCACTCCTAGCATTACAGTCGTAGTCCAAATGTCGCGGTGTAAATGTGACTTAAAGTGGTAATGGTGACCACACGCGACAGGATGTTTGTTAGAAAATCGTTCCCCATATCGCACATATATCATTATAAAACCGCATTAACTTGGTGTTTGTGTCTGTCGGCTTACTGCTCTCCCAATAACAAATTAAACGCTACGTACATTCGTACGCGCGCCTGCCGGATGTGTCGTTTCTTTGTACGCAGGTTCTTTGTCGTATTTTCCGCAGAATTATAGCCTCAAATAAATTATATCCTGGCTAGTTTGACATTGGAGACCGCTTTCGCCAATCAAACTTGGTCAAGCTTAAGTTTGATTAGAGCGTACATTTTCGACGTCATCAACGCAGCTTAGCAAAATTTTAGGCCAGCTGTAGATACATTGAAGATTTATAATGTTTGTGTTAAATTTATAGAACTCCATTTTGAATATTAAAATTTTATACTATTATTATTTATATAATATAATAGTTTAGTTTTGATACACACGTCAAAAGGAACATAGTGAGTAAATCGTGAAGAAGCGTAATCGGAATAAAATTTCCAACTTTTTTACGAATAAGCGAAAATTACCTATTTTGTAATTTTTTGTTTGTATACAGAAGACGGTTTAGAGTATTAATACTATCAGATAATAATAACATTTAACTTATATGGCGCAGTTTTGTGATATTTCACCTCCAGTGCGCTTTATATTAAATTAATTAAGCTAATAAGACCAACTAACAAGGAGAAAATAATATATAGTATTTATACAAATTAAAACTGTCTAAAATCATAATCGTTATCATAAATCATGAGAGAAAAAGGTTCAGATATGGGTATAACAGTGCATGTGTACATTAACAGATCTAAAAAAAAAACAATTTACTAGAAGCTAAGGGTATACAAATCTAGATGAAACGTATGAATTCATTGTTAAATCAAAGAAAAGGAAATTAGATTGAGGACAGTTAACATGTTGGTATTTAAAAACATTAATATTCAAATATTATTAATAAACGATTCTAAAGATAACAGTGTACATATAACAAGTAACAAAATAACCATTAATATTTTATGACAATGAGTATATGGTTATCAGTATTTAGTTCTGCTATATTTAATTTTATTTATTAATGACAGCTGTTTCGACGTTCAATGCTATTATCAAACTTCCTTAAGCGTCAGCACTCAAAATTGGCGCTAAACGTCACTTCGCAGCTTTCTAATACAAGCAATACTACAAATGATTTATCTTTAAGTTCTACATGGGTAGTTCGGAAAATATCTAAGGTTTCCAGCGAATACTTTTTTAAACTGTAATCTTTTAAATTCTATGAAAAACATACTAAAATGTCAGTAAAAGGTGCAGTTTGAAAACCAACAAAGGCACCTAAAATTTCAGTTTGCATTTCATAAAGAATTTGAAAGATTGTTTAAGAATTGTATTTACTGGAAATCTTATATATTTTCTCAATATAATTTACAGATGAATCATTAATTTGTAGTAAATATTGTTTGTATAATGCTAAAAAAATATGTATTTTTGAGTGCTGACCCATACTAGCCTTGAACGTCGAAAACCTAACCTAACCTAACTTATAGATTGTGAAAGTGACGTCCGCGTAGTTTTTCAAATGTGTGTTAAAAAAAGCTTTTTTTGATACATTCTAATATGGATTAGCAATTCACTTATGTTAATTACTAATTATAATGTAACCAAATTTGTTATGTGTATTGCGCTAACGCCCAGTAAAATTAATCTAGTTTGTCTTCCGCTAAGGCAAAAAAATACTTGACTTGGTGAAAGCAACAGTTAATTTATCTTGAAACCGCTCAGTTGACTGAGTGAACCCCAGCGTAATAATCGAGGAGAGAGTTATGCCATTTTTTTTTTCGTAAAATTTCATTAAAAAAACTGATTCATTCTATTATCATTTGTACAGTGGTAGTGCCATTTAATGATACAGCTTCAAGGGCGCTTTGCTAAATTGGACTCATTTTTTATTCTCAAGTCTCGTTCACACTGCGCGTTTGACACATTTTGAGGCCGGCCGTATTGTTTTCTAACAAAAGCAGCTCATTATGAATACAGCTTTTGTGTGAATTATCGCTTTTTAATTTTTATAAAAATGCAATAAAACTCACAGTAATTTTACCTTACTTTTATATTAAGTTACAAAATTATTGATTTCAATATGGAAAACTTTATAAAGTTCAATATTTTAAGTGAGATTTAACTACAATAAAAATTGTATCGTCGCTGAAAAGGCAAAAGGGCTGATAAAGTTTTTTTGTTTTACAATAAAATTCATGATTCTTCAGTTCTTATGTAGTTGTTTTTGAACAAAAAAGTTTACTTAGGTAAATCAATGCTCTCACTGAGTTACCTGAAGCGACGAAAAGCTAAAAAAGTCCCAAACTTGTGTCGCTTGAGTCAAGCCTTCTCCCAAATGGTAAAAGTCGTTCAGAATCAAACGAGAGTCAGAGCATTCGATGCAGAAAACAAACTTGATCAAAACTCCACATTCAAAATAGTTACCCCGAAACTCAATACCACAACAGCACAACATCACTATTCCTACTCAGCAATTAAGATATTCATCAATCCTCCTAATGACACAATAGACGAAAACAACTATGAAATATTTTAAAAAAAAACTCAAAATACACTTTTCACCAAAATAACCTAGAATTTATTATTTTCATATAATATTCATTTTTAATCATACAAAAATAATTTCAAGAAATCCATATTACTCCCTCCGTAAGCACGAGAACTTTCTCAATTAGGGGGGTAATTATCATTAACTAGAAACTAGAGATTTTACATGTATTCCATAATGCTGGAAGTAACCCAATAATTAGAAAATTATGTTGTACATCTGGACATCACAATTAAGATGGGAAAATCAAAAGTAAACTCATTAACAATCAGTATTCACCAACCTTTCATTATATAAATACATTGTCAATTCATATTTATAGAAATGCAACTGTAACCCATCTTAAATATTAAATAAAATAAATAAATATTCCAGATAGATATATAGAATAATAATACCAATAAATTAAAAGTAGCTTTTACCCTGTAACTATTAAAATCGTGCAACAATACTGATGAATATAATTAAAGTAAAATCATTGTTTACTACCCCTGACATCCCCAAAAATAGTATATAAGCCGTAGGTTAACAACAACTTGTACTAGTCTGAAGATGGCCGTCATAGGCTGAAACCGGTCCAGTCATAAAATAAAAGTGGAATAAAGTTATAAATTGTTTTATTAAATCATTAAAATGGAATTCCACCACGAATTAACAGTTTCAAAATTAGAAATAATAAACGGTCATACCTGTTGACAAACTATTTTATTGTAGTTTAACGGGTTGATGATTTTTAGAAAAAAAATAATAATAATAAACTCCAGTAAGTAAAAAAAACACTCCTTTCTTCGTTCATTCGCTCTACATGCCCAAACCATCTAAGCGTCCCTTTCTTGATCCCATTCATTACGCTTGCATCAGCCTTGCACTCTTTCCGGATATCCACATTTTGAACACGGTCAAAATCATACTTAAAATAACGTTATGAGCTGCAAATAGTGGCGTTCACCTAGAAATCTCAGATAACCGTTACCTAATACAAATTTCGCGACGTCAGAACTCCCTTTTTACGAAATTATATTCGTTGTTTCGCAAAATGCACATGCAGTCTGAGGAATGATATTCAATTTATATTATACTTACTGTTAGTATTGAGTAAAAAAATGTTCATTTTGTACAAATATATATATATATTTTTTTTAATCTCATTTTTGGCCAAAGTGTCGCTTAAGCCCTTGTGCCTTTCCAGCGACGATATAGTATTTTTATAGAGAATAAATAGAATCCATCTTTATTATAGAAGCCGTACCTGGATGGATTGATGAAATTATGTATATTTTAATACAGATTGAAAATTCGCTGTGCTAAAGTTTTAACTCGATCTGTATGGGGCTTTCGTCCGTATAAAAGTTATTCGTTTCAGTTATCTACTTTATTCACCGTCAAACTTTTATTAATCCTTTATGTTGCAGCTTCCGTCGTCGCGATATTAACTGCGCGGTGGCCGAGTGGTCCGAGGCACCGGGTTACCTCACGAATAAAAACACAACTTTTTATGAAGATTAATTTATTAAAATGTGTATCGACTTCCGTTTTCGCTTTACTCAATCTCACACAGACTGCTTGACTTCCCGTTTCTGACCACTAGGTCCACTTGGGAAATGATATCAGATTTATTTCGGATCTGCGGTTGGATCCGTCTAGTTATGTTTTCAATTTCAATACCCACCGTTGGCAATTCTAATTTTATACGTTAGTTATTAAACACTTCCTTATCTGTTTCATTTTTTATCCAGTTAATTACCGCACAATAGTCCCAACTGCTACCAACCATCTAGAGCCACTGAGACATGGCATCCCTAAATGGGGTATGTTGTAAGGTTGAAGGTAGTGGGATGGGGAAAGAGACGGGAAAGAGGAAGGTTGGGAAGTACCTGGCAATTCAGATCTGGTCACCAAACACGGCTAAACCCATTTAAAGCAACGTTTCAATTCTGAATGGTCGTCTTTAACCAGGGCGATCGACCTAGAGTATCTACCACTCTGGAACGTGCCGCAAATATACTATATATTTATTTTTTATATTAATCAAGTGTTATGACACATGTTAATTAAAGAAAAAATAATTGCGCACGCCGGGTTTGAACCCGCGACCTCTGGATTCGTAGTCGAGCGTCTTGCCACTCGACCACGCAGGCCGCCAGAGCCCACCAGAGTTATTCTAAAGCAGAGGTTCCCAAACTTTTTTGTCCCGTAGACCACTTGTCGATTTTTTCTGTTTTGTATAGACCCCCTGCTTTCCTAGTATTGATTTTTTTTAGCGTTGGGAAAAACTTCAAAGTTTTGTGAACGCTTCAGGAACTGCTAGTTCTTTGAAATGAACCCTTCGCAGTGAACACTTCAATTGTAGTCGAACTCGTCAAAAAAATAGTACTAGTCGGCAGAGATCCCAAATCGAAAAGTGCTAGCAAATCAACAAAAATTCCTCTCCGAAAAAAGCACTAGTCGGTAGAGATTTGAAATCGAAAAGTACTAGCAAATTGGCAAAATATCTTCCACAAAAATTATTAATATAATTAGGGAATTAAAGTCCATTATAAGATAGTATTACGTAAGTACCTACATAGGTACTATCTGTGAGGTGGATTATTACATTTGCGGGAAGCCAACATTTTGGTGACGGCCTGCCTAAATGGAATCCACTCCCGTGGACCCCCATTTACGTCTCATGCACCCCCAATTTTTTTTTTCATTGACGTGGACCCCTTGAAGGTCGGAATCGACCCCTGGGTGTCGATATAGACCACTTTGGGAATGACCGTTCTAAAGTTCTCTGAAGATGCGAGGCAGCTTCTAGAGATTCTTCGATAGCGCTGACGCGGGTGCATCAATATGCTAATTCTTCAAAGCACCATATATTTGAATACTGGAAAACTTGACGTCCCATGCGCGTGTTTGACCATTCGTTTTGTCCCAACTCAGCCTTTTTAAAAAGTATCGTGTTACCTGCGTTTCTGAGGTAAGAATACAGTGAAGTGGTTTGAAGATTGACTAGATCGCGATAAGGAAGCACCGGTGACCCGATTTGATGTAATCCGTCCGATGCGATGTTGCCCGCTGTCTGTCTGCTCGCTGAAACACCCGCCGGTGGCACCAATTTATATCTGCTGTATAGTTACCTCACGTGCTTTGTTCTATTATTGTGAAATGTATATACATGTTTTTCTTAGTTGATGTGTGAAAAAAATATTTGCATACGTCTAAATAAAAATACAAAAACAAACAAACTAATCGCTTGGTAACGATACTACTCTTATAACGGTCTAACCACTTTATATTGTTTTTTTCTGTTAATTTCGTGTTTAGCGTAACTCTTCGTGCTTTATTGTCATGTTAGATATTGATCTTATCAAATATGCTTGACTTGTCAGTTATTCGCCGCCAAGCTGGTGGGGCTTACAAAAATTCTACTTGTATGATAACAGTGTGTTTGGTGACCAGATCTGACTGAAAAGTCAGGTATTTCTTATCTCCTCCGCCTCCGCTACTTCAACCTCGCAACATACCCCGATCGGGGATGCCATAGTCCCACTGGCTTCAGACGGTAGGGAGCAGTTGTGACTCTAGTGCGGTATTCGCTATTAAATTTAAAAGGGTGGATCAAATTGTCACATACCTAATAAGATAATCAATTAATTTATTTTATTGTATACGCCTGAGTGGGCTTTTACATAATATATAAAGGTTTACATTAAACAGTGAAAAAATTTAAATTATTTGCTCAATCAACATTAAGAATAGTAAAGAGTAGTGTTTGATTACATTAAATTAAAAATGATTTAGGCTTCTTGTATCTACATTCCGTGCAGTTAAATACATCAGCCACTTCTGCGTACGTATTACCAACTACATGCAATCTAGGTACAAGCGAGTATCTGAAAGTGTTTGAGTATGATTTGTGGTTCGTCACCACATGAGAAACTGATTATCAAATCTTAAACAGAATTACGTAACACCAAACGTAGGTAGAATCCGATAATATTACCCATTTCACTCATCAGATTATTAATTCGGGAAACCTGGACGATTCTTAATCTTTTTAGTCCTTTTTTTGTCAGGCAAATACCTCAGGCAGCTGCGCAATCATCGTAGAGCAAAAATAAAACATTTATTTTAGTGCAGCATTCAATGACCTCTGCAACGTGTGACTATACTGGCTATGCATCGTGAATATGTGTAATTAATTGCGAAGCTCATTCCATTTGAAGTTTTTGTCTTGTATTACACGGCATTGCCGTTCGCCGCGAGTTCAGACAGCCTGGGAAACAATATACCCGAGTCAATAACCAACAATGCCACCTCGCGTCGCGCTGTTCTCCCGGTACCCCACCGTGCCGTGATGCTTAGGGATGGATGATATCGGAAATATGGTGTACCTGCGGTTCCAGTTGCCGGTGACCGGCGAGGAACCGTCCAGTTCTTTTTGGAACCGGTTCCTGTTGTCAGAAAAATTCCACGAAGAAGATTTTTTTTTATATTGTAAAGAAAGGATCGCCGCCATTAATTATTTCGTGGGGTGCGGGGGTTGCCAGCGATCTTCGGAAAACGAAAACACTGCAGCTGTGGAACCGGTTCTTCGTCAAATGGACATTTCCGCCAAAAAGCTATTGCGCCCAAAAAAGGAAACCGGTTCCTCGGAGAAATAATGTCGACGGTTCCAGTGACCGACTTGGCCAGGAATATCAACCATCTCTACTAGTGACGCTGTCTACGCGTACACATTAAACGCATTCTTCTGGTGATAAGGCCCCGGCTTATCTAGCCTGAAAACGGGTGTGATGGTAAAATTTGGTAGTCGTTCGCTTTGTGGTCGGCCATTAGCATAATTCGTCAATATTGGTGCAACCCGACACACAATGCTAGCTTCTACATCCGCCATTGGCCGGCCCGAGCGGCTAGCGGCCAGCGGCTTCGAGCCTTGGCACGGATTCCGAGGTGGTCGATTTAACCAATGCTACCGATCACTGATTGATTGTCAGTCTCTCCGGCTCTCGACTTTTATGAAAGAACTCGTTTTTTGTTGTTGTTTAAACTGTTTCACTTTGCCGAGAATTCATTATAGTCCTAATGCATCTAACGGATCTGATTTGCAGTTTGTGGAAACGTGATTGATATTCAATTAAGTGTTTCTGCTCGTGACGGAGGAGCTTGCCTCACCTGGCTCCCTTTCTCCCTGTCTCGCGCCGGGTAAAAGTGCTTTTCTTTTTACACCCACTTTAGCTCCTTGCAGTAATAAACAAGATGACATTGCGCAATAGCTAAACTCTCGACCATACTACTCGGCTGCAAGGTGCGATATTATTTAGACTTTGCTCTTTAAATTCAACTAACTAATTAGTCATCACGCCGTTTCTCCGCAGGGGTAGGCAGAGAGGACGGAGCGCCATATAACTCTGTCTTGGCACACCCTCCTTGCTTCTTTCTCATTCATACATCGTCTCATACATACTCTTCTGTTATTCTGACTCTTCGCGTGGCCCGATTCAAGTATTTGATTTACTTGATCGTGCCATGTCTTCCTCGGGCGTCCCGGCTTCTTCTTCCATTCACTTCTGCACCACCTAAGCGTCCCTTTCTTGATCCATTTCGCTTACATCAGCCTTGCATTATTTCCGGATATCCACATTTTTAACACGGTCATACATGGTTTTACGCACATACGAGTACGTCTCAGGGATCTCATTTCCACAGCATTCAATAAAGTATTCTTTATATTTAGGTTTCGCATTATATTGTGCTTCGTTCTTTTTACCTTGCGTTTATTTTGTATGTTTTACAAGCACAGGAATAATTGGCCGACGCCATTGGATCTGTGACCCCCCTATTTTACGATGCTGAAGAAAGTGAGGAGAAGAGGAAGTTTGGTAACTACCTGATTGAGATTTGGCATCAAACATTATTATTATTATACCCTGGGTTTTGAACCCGCGACCTCTGATTCCAGACCCAAGTAGCTTACCACTTTGCCATAGAGGACGCCACCGTGTCAGGTTTATGTAGCATTCTTGAGACTTTCTCGAAAATGCGCTGGAATTTCATACGAAAGTTATGCAGACAAACGTCTGTCTACACTTAAACGTAGACTAGGCTCCTAGACCGACTGCTATGCCAACATAATATCTGTACAGTATGTTGTGCTGTATACTGTGTTAGATTTGTTTGTAGCTAATAGAACCCGCGGCCATCGTGACTGCCTCTAACAGAACAGGAAGCTATCAGAACTCGAACCGAGTCAGTGGTTCTTACCATTTGAAGCCAAGACGGAATATACGAATGTCTGTCAGAAGTTTGGGCACTTTATAGTCTTTGCGCCCAATGACGTTACAAATATATAGACGCGTTATAGCCTTAGAATATTTACACAAAATGTTGCAAGTAACAAACACACTTACGTTCCCAGTAAATTCATCATTCGAGTATCGTTCATGTATTATCATGTATGACAAAGATAGACATTCAAAGAATATGCGTGTATGAAAGAAATAGATGTAGGATCGGACCGTGTTTCGTTTCAGCTAGTAGCGTTGAATGCTCGGGTAAGAATGAGATGGCACTTCGCTTACGCGAAGACGTCATTATGTTGGGCAACAATGGAGACAGTTGTGTTATCTTAAATAATTTCTAATAAATTGCGCGTACTTACAAATGAAATGTTATTCCTTGGCTTTTAGTAGTCTTTGCAGTGTAATTGAAACACTTACTCATCACACACGAGGGCATTTTGGCACTTATTTTTTTTAAATTTGATTAGATGTAGTAAACGACCTCAAGCGACGCGTGACAGTGTTGTACTAAATCGGCTTAAACACCGAGCACACCAACTAGCGTGGTTTTTGCTTGCCACTTTAAGAGTGTTTTAACGTGTCTATATATTTGTAACGTCCTTGCGTACGCCCTTACGGTGATATTTCGCAATAAATTTTCCAAGTATTATTATTTAGCAATATGCGCTCTTTCAGGCTGGAATACATTTGACTAAGTGTGTCACTTAGTTACTACATTGATTGTCTTCAGCGTGACTCATTGCACATCCTTGGCTGCGAACGGTTCTCGCTGTGCAAATAATGCAAACATGTAAATTGAACTTTCTCCGCTCCGTTTCTATCGCCAAATCGCAACCACCGATAGACTGGCAATTTCTTGTCTGGATCTTTGTGGAAGCATTTATGCTGTCTCCTTTAATCGCGGCTAAATGATAGGTTAGTGTCCGGGTTGTCCAAGGCATCGGGTTTCCTTTCAGAGGTTGCGGGTTTATTCCTTTGCTAGCCTCGCATCATTGCACAAGCAACATTTTCTGCTTAAAATGATAGATATATAATGGCTGTATCTAAATATCTCTTTAGAAATAATCGTAGTACAAATTATACCTAAGTTTTATTTTAATGTGATACCGCACATGAGTTCCAACTGCCAGTGGATATGAGATTTTTATTTGGTAATTGTTTTAAGACTTAATAAAATAGGAGAGGTTGAGAAGTACTACTAACTACCCAAATCCGGTCTCTAAACATAGTTAAAGCCATGTCAATCAATATTCCGATACTGATGACCGGTCGGTAGCTGAGTGGACAAACGCGTCGAATTCCCACCGGGCGTCGTGCGTTCAATTTCTCTGCTGGCTAAGTCCTCCATCATTACACAATCAACATCTTCCGCTTCTTATGATGGCATTAGGAGTTTTTTCAAATATTGTCAGGTTATTCGTAACCCGGGAATGTTTGTCTTTCTTTTTTTTTTAAATAAATTATCTAAAACTTTGATGAGGTCTCTCACCAGGGCGATACTAAAAGTAATCGCCCCATTCCGAACCTGTGACCTCTGGATTAAGAGTAGTTTAGACCCACGTAGCTTTCCACTATGCCATGGAGGTCGACAAGTTTATTAAAAACAATCAATTTTGTAATTTTTGTTTGTATCAAGTTGTTGTTTTTATTGCAGGTGAATTATTTACGTTTTGAAATTTAATATTTATACCGCACTGATGATGTTACGATAGTAACGAAACTAGTAAGCATAGTACCTATATAAACATATAATGTAATTTATTTATTTTTAAGTGATTTTATTATTTTTATTTTTTATTTTGTGTTTCGAGGGAGACAGCTAAAAAAAACGTTTTTCGTCTGCGACTTTTGATCATCAGCATGTTTCGATAATGCCCATTACTAATTGCGATGGAAATAAATCACGTCTGGGAAGGAGTCGGGAATTCCCGCTGTCCCTCGAGCGCCTAGGGAATTCCCCAGTCGCACACACCATCGTAATTCCCGACCAATAAATACCACTACACTCGTCCTTGTCTACATCATCCTCTATCCGGCAGCCGCGACCTACCGGCAACAGCGCCGTACAGATAAACCGATAGAAGCGTGGTTTGGGCGTGTGCCTTAACACTCCCGTTCGGAAGAGGAGTTCTAGTGTAGCCTCGGAGTAACAATGTATGGAGAGAGAGCTAATTATTTTTACCCAACCTATACAAACTTGCGATAAATCACTTCCGTCGAAACCGTCTGGAGCAAGTGGGACTATGGCATCCCCAATTGGGGTATGTTGTGAGGTTGAAGGTGATGGGAGAGGAAGGAGACGGGGAAGAGGAAGGTTGGGAAGAACCTGGCTTTTTAAAATCTGGCCACTAAACACGGCTAAAGCCATTTCAAGTAACGTTTAGATTCTGAATGGTAGTCTTTCGCCATGGCGATACTTAAAGTATCTACCACTCTGGAAAGTGCCGCAAATATACTAAATTTAATTTCTATATCAATTAAATTTGTTTGACATATCAACCCCTGAGAATAACAGGGTTCGATCTGACACAGCAAATGTTATGCGATAATGGGCTCTAGAGAAACTTACTTTAAGGTTCATTATCGCATAACATTGCCGTGTCAGATGGAACCTTGTTATTCCGAAGGGTCGACATATTAATTGAATAAAATTTATTTGCGCACGCCGGGTTTGAACCCGCGACCTCTAGATTCGCAGTCGAGCGTCTTACCACACTCGACCACGGAGGCGTCGTTTCTTGAAAAAAATAAACAATTTTACCGACCTGTCTAGTGGCGTGGAAGTCGAAATGTCTTGACTGAAAATTGGCAGTTTTATTTGAAATCGATATAGATCACACTTCTAGGGATTTTCTGTTCAGTGGCTTCAGTGCTGTGTACACCGCAGACGTAACTTATCAGAACTGCCTGCCGATCACTATTGTAATGCGTGCGCTATTATATCGCCCCATTATGTTATTATCAGCACTGGTCGCCTCAATTAGTACCGAGTACTAACGATGTATCATAATCGCCCGGACCACCCGTTACCTCGGTTTATCCTAAGATTATGAATGCAGGAAATAAAAATGCCAAATGTTTTCGCCTTTACGAAATTATTCATTATTTATTCATGACAAATTTAATGTTGCCATTTCCCTGTAGATGTAATAATAATAATTATTTATTTAAATAATTTTTTGTATAATATAATACATTACAAACTTTTCATAATAATAATATTTGGATAATTTGTATAGCGCCGTTTTTGTGAAAAATCACCTCAAGGGCGCTGTAAGTACAATACAAACAAGAAATTAGACATTATATTTGCAAATAAATACAAAGATATATTTTTTTAAATATATTTAAAAAAAATACAGCCAGTTGTGACATAAATGAGAAGAAATTCTTTTCTGTCTCGGCACACCCCTCTTGCTTCATTCACTTTCATACATCGTCTCATACCTACATATTCTTTTGTTATTCTGACTTGACTTGGCCCGACTCAAGTATTTGATTTACTTGATCGTGCCATGTCTTCCTCGGGCGTCCCCGACCATATATTATCTTTGTACTCCTTTCTTCGTTCATCCGCTCTACATGTTCCAACCATCTAATCTTATTCATTACCCTTTATACGTGGTTTTACCACACGTACGCCTTAAACGGGATCTCATTTCTACGGCATTGTCTACGTTCATTCTTCCTTTGCCAGTTCCACGCCTTACTGCCATACATCAGGGTTGGTATCAGTACATCATTGTGGACTGCTAGACTCGCTTCTTTTCCTTCCTGGAAGACTAATATAAATAAATCTTTCTCTGTGTATTGTAGACTTCTTCGTCAATATAACATAAACAAATTGGTACACGAAAGTAAGAAATAATACAAATATTATTTTAATTACTACTTGTCAGCTGTGAAAAATCACGGGATGTAACTTGACTTGCCATGAAAAATTATTAATTGCATAAATCCACCCATTTCAATTATAGAATTCTGCCAAAATACATTATAGGTGAGTACTTTAAATGATTATTTTTTTATGTTATAATTTTCTAGACATATTTGTAAGTTAAAAATTTAAAAACACTTGTACGTATTTTACATATGTACTTTAATGATATTATTGTTATATATTTTTTTTAAGACAATCATTAATAAATAACCTTACAATATTTGAGAAACTCCTACTACCATCATAATAAGCGGAAAATGTTGCTTGTGCGTTGATGGAGGACTTAACTAGCAGGGGAACCCAACGCATCTGTCCACTCGGTTACTAACCGGTCTAATATTGATTAAGTATTTGGAAATATTCGTTTCTAGGTTATGAATTCTCGCTATTGGGGTACTGGGAATTTAATGACGATCTTCGCGTGACGTCTAGAATTTATAATAATGTTAATACATGCGATAGGTATAATATTACCTACTTTAATATCGGAAAAACCTTGAATTTCAATTCGAGTATTGAAGCTACCTCCGCTAAGCTGATTTAGAGGCTGAACAAAACGCAGTTTATCACGTTGATTATCTTTATATAATGTGGTTAGTTAATGTTTAGAGGAACAAATGAGAGTAATTTGGTTTTTTGGTATAAACATTGGTTTCGCTGAGGTAGATAGGGATGGAGCTTCTGTAAATACAACACGTATTTACAGAAGCTCCTAGTTTTTATACAACAGAAGGGGTAGTTGTTGTACTGGGTTTTCGAAAGTTTGCACTAGTAAGGGAATTGACCCAATTGTTGTATTTCTTATATTTAAATTGTTGTATAATGTTAATATTAATAGTTATGACCATTTTAAAGTAAAGTTTTATTTCAAAACGTGTGTACATCTAACAGACATAGTGTGTGACCAGTGAAGTGAGGGTATGGCAAACATTTCACAGATGCGTGCCACATGTTTATCTGACGAAATGGAACGATGACCGCGCTAAAGGTTGCTTGTATTTTTTATAATCTTCGAAATGGGCTGTGAGGGTCATAAATCATGCTCAAATACACTTTGAACGAATGGCATGCTTTGCGACCCTTACTAGTAATAAACAATAATGCGAGCGATTTTTTATACATTAATTTCAATACAATCATCATTACAATATTTTTTATTTGTTCTTCTTTTGCCTGCGCATATAACCTGTTAGGTATGTCGTGGCGCTTTGCAGCTGCCTGACGTGTCTTTCCTGTTATTTTTCGCCAAATAAGTAGGATATTTCACAAATTACTTCTCTAAAATTCCTGTACTGTATGACAAACTCAGAAACTCCATTCTTTTTATTTCGCTCCCATGCCCTAAATCGTAAAAAAAAAAAAAAATAATAATAATAAAAAATAATAAAAAAAAAAATAATAATAATCATCATAATTTTAAGTTAAAAATCGTGTCTATCTGATGGGACCTGCCAGGTAAGTATGTTCCTGTATATTTTCTTATTTAAGCTAGGAATTAGTATGTAGTGATAGAAAGTAAGATCTGTACAGCGCCCTTGAGGTGATTTTTCACAAAAACGGCGCTATATAAATCATCCAAATATTATTATTATTATTATTATTATTCCCTGCTTGAGATATAGAATCAGAGGTCGCCCACATATGAGATGGGCTGACGATTTAAAGAGAACTGCAGGTTTCGGGTTGGTGATAGCCGAAAAGAATCTGCAAATCTAGACAAAATTTAGGCTTATGCCCAAAGGCGGGCGCCAGAAGGCTCATGGAGGAAGGTTCGCGGGGGCGGGCAGAGAGGATGGAACGCCACATAATATGTCGCTACATATCGCCATATGTCTTATTCTCGTAAAACTTCTTGCTTCATTCACATTCATGCATAGTCTCCCCTACATGGCATTAACCGAATACTTGTTCACTCGATCCATGTCATTTCTTCCTATGGCATCCTCGACTTTTTCCTCCACGGTTGTATTTCGCTCGCGTCAAAACAATACCTCGTATCCCACCCAATTGTCAAAAGTGACTTTTCAGAGTATTCTAGTACAAGATTAAAAAATACACAACCTGGCAAAATCTCGCAAGCCGAATATTTTTTTTTAAAGGTTTTAACTTTTAAAAGTAATCCTTGTAAAGCCTTAAAACCAGTTATTCATCCAGATTTTCACCATTGATGTAATAAACTTCCCCATGATTAGAAACTAAGATAAGATGCACATTTTTTATAATTGTTAAATTATACATGTTCTATTTTTATGTGATAAAAATTCAGATTTTTACAGTTTTTATTTGTATTATGTGGGATACAAGGTATTGTTTTGTCGTGAGCGATTTGTTTACAAGTTTGAAATTTAGTGGTGCATTAAAATACCGCATTTTATTATGTTCTTATCGCATTCATAAACATATTTTTATGTTGTAATTTTTTTTTTATATAATTGTTTATTTTTGTCTACTTCAACGCTCGTTCATTTACAATTGTGAGATCATCTCTCCATTCCGTACCTACTCGGCTATGTAGTTCGGCGGCAAACCATTCGAGATTCGAAGCCGTAAATTCATTAACGAGCACCAACTAGACACCTAACCATTATTGGCGAGATGTTAAGTCGTGAAATGTTCAATGGTCGAGCGAATAAACCGGTTTATCTTAAAATTACGAGTAAAAATGGTGACTTGCGATTCCGCGGCAGTTTCGAATCCACTAAAACATTAATACCAATGCAAATAGGTTATAACCTCAGAACAATAATATACCAGGAGGGGGCGCTAGTGCAGTCAGGATTGATGATTTTTCCCTGACTGGGGCGTGGCTAGGACTAGAACTAGGATATTTATACATAAAATTCATAGCACATGTCGACATAATGTTTTTGTTTATTTGTATAACCCCTTTTTTCACAGTATTGTTATAAACGAAAATGTAGGATATAACCTAAAAAAATAGAGTTGTGTCGCTTAACAAAACGCATTGGGCGGAGTCGACGGAGACGCGGGAGACGGAAAACATGTTGCATACCTAAAAGTCGTGCTATATTGTGTGAGAACTTGTCTTGTTTCTTTCTCTCACGGTTTTCGACGTAAAACCCCGGAGAAACTGATTTACTGTAAATTTGTATAGGTTGGGTAAAAATATTTAGCTCTCTCTCTCTCTCCATATATATATTCTTGCTCTGAGGTTGTAACTTAGAAAAGTTTTATAAAATATTCGTACAGATTGTGTTGTGAAGGTACGTTAGTTTCAAATCTATCCTATCAAAGTTACATGCATTGGACGGTATCTCGTGCAAGATAAAAAAATACTATATCTAAATGATTCACAGACATCTTATTATCAGTTGACGTACTAAAAGTCAACGCAATCTGTTTTTGTAAATTTGCGAATTTTCTTTTGTGTTAAATGATGTTATCGCCGGTTCACATGCATTATTACGTCATTTTTTTTTAAATTTCAAAGAAATTACCGAAAACTTTTTGGATGTACTGTAGCAGTACAGTAATCAGAATCGGAGTTATCACTAATCAACTGATTGCAGGCTAGCAATCTAAGGACTCAATAGTGATAGATTTAGCATATTTCTAACTATGTGCTGCAGGTGTGAGCTCCATTGTCACCTCTTTTGTTGTTACATGCGAATAGATAGACAAAGGACAAACCATACACGTGATTTACCTAGATTGCACGCTGTAACTCACAACAGAGATTGAAGTGAGGAAGTCCACACACACGATGTCGGGCAATCTTGACCGTCGTCCGTATATCTAATATCTAGACTGATAATCTATAGGAAAAAGATCCCCGGATGACTAATGGCTACAGCTACAGCCGACTCGGATCAGCGGTGATGGTGTTACTGGGTGTCATTCGGTGTCAGCGGGGTCCATTGGATTTCCATTGTGGAGTAATTCGGTCCGCGGCGCCAAGGTCGCCCGATCTCTCCTCTCGGGAAAGGTCTCCGGTCTGCGCTGTCTGAAGACTGCTCGGCCGCGAATACGGTAAACGCGAGAGGTACTACCGTAAAATAAATAACGAGCAATGAGGCTGCATTAGATGAAAACCGGGTTAAGTTTCAATTAAAACGGCGGCTATTCGCACATGGCCGTGACTTCCTTTAGATTCAGGTTTAAAATATGGCGAGAGAATGTAAACTGTGTTCTTCTCTGTTATCTGTTACCTGTTACTCTTGGTTGTTCGTGATCTGTTATCACTAGCAGCACACCTGATGCAGTTCTTTAAAAGGTTTTGGTCAGTATATTACCTTTTACCCCTTCTTACATTGCTTCACTCTTTAAGACCGACCCAACCCAAGAAGTAATGAAGACATTAGATTCTAACGTGGCATTCCATAGGCTTTATATAGGCTTTTTAATTACGTGAAAAATGTTTTGCAACGAATTCCTGAAGTGCTGTCGGGTTATGTTATGAGTGTTAGTTATTAATGTTATTACTAGCAGGTTGAACATATTCCATGTTTGCAATAAGGCCGCGTGAGTCGCTCGTTAGACACTAACCCACTGACAGAGTGAGATATAATACTCACGGAGCGGCCTCAACGAGCGAGACATAATGTCCAAATTGTTCCCGGGCCAATAACAATAATCGAATAGCCCAAATGAGAAGGTAATATCTGTCAATGACATGTCGCGTAATTAGAATATATTATATCTTGTCGGATCATTCAAAGGGGCGACCTCTGTGAGCTTCGGCTTAAGGACGAGTGACGTCACGGCTGATGTAGAAGCATAATTTGTTCCGTTTGGTGATCCATTTAACTGGCCGGTCGGTCGCTGGTTGTCTGAGGCCACGTAAGGCATTGGCGAATAGTGAAAGTTGTGCCTAGTTCTCGCCGCGGCGGCCATTGTTACCTGCTCGAGCGGGACATTGCGGGAAGACAATCGCCCAATGTAACAGATTTACACACACACATATATATATTATAATAGCAAGCAAACTGTCAATTGGATTATGCTCAAATCTGCATCGTAATGGGTATGTCTGTCTCAGAGGCGGCCTAGTTTGCCAATATTACGGCCAATTAGCGAAACGTCGGAAGTTGATGTTGGACCACTCGGTTATTTCTTCTTAAACGGCCCGTGATATTGTACGCAGGGCTGGATTAAGACTTGTATGGTTCCTAAAGGACTTGCGACTTTTTTAAGTGTTGTGCCTTATAATGATCAATAACGAATCCGGCAATGGGAGATTTATATAATATCCTCTTTCAACTGATGCCCTAAGCGCGTCCTGATTTCGCTAAATGCTTATTCCAGCCCCGCTCCGACGAAACCTCCATATGTGGGACCTCAGAGCAATGATATACAGGAGGGAGCGCTTCTGTAGTCAGTATTGATGATTTTTACCTGACTCGGCGTGGCTAAGACTAGGGCTAGGGTATTCATACATCCATTCATAGCACACGTCGACATAATGTTTTTGTTTATTTGTATAACCACTTTTTCACAGTATTGTTATAAACAAAAATATAGCATATAACCTAAAAAACCGTTGCCTTATGTCCGTTTATGTCGCATATCAAAACGTGTGGGCGGAGTCAACAGAGACGCGGGAGACGGAAAATGGTGGTGCTATATTCTGTGAGAACTTGTCTCGTCTCTTTCTCTCTCACTGCTTACGACGTAATAGTATATAATTTGTATAGGTTGAGTAAAAATATTTAGCCGTCTCTCCATATATATTGTGCGGCTGAGTGTGGGACTCGGCGAATTCTTATGAGATATAACAACGGAGGACCCGTAGACCAGCTCATCTTCCCTAGTTCAGCCTGGATAATTGGAAGAGTTGAAGATTGGAATGAAGTAACGTGAAGCAATACCTCGCTCCGAAGCTCCTCAGTTCGTCGTGCCGAGGGATTGTTAGCGAAAGTCATAGCAATGGCGTCACACCAGCCATCATCAGCCCGGCCGCTCGCGCTCGTCGCTTGACCTACTGACGCTCTACTTTTCGTCTCGGAGTAGCACACGATCCGTCCATCCATCCACCTTAGTGTCGATTCACACCAACGTCCGGATCCGCTCAGTGACGATATTGTTCCGCAAGAGAGCTTATTGATATGGTATGAATATCAATCAAGGAGTATGTGCCAAGACAAAGTTGTGTGGCAGTATATCGCAGATTTTTTTTTTTATTAAAAATCTTTTTTTTATCACTAAATAATATTTTTCTTAATTATTAATTATTAAAAATATTATTTAGTGATAAAAAAATGATTTTAGAAAAAAAAAATCTCCGATGTAAGTATTTTTACACTTCAAAATAATTATTTAACTAACTAAGTGGTTAAATATCACAAAGGTGGGCAGAAGGATATACTGCCACACAACTTTGTCTTGGCACATACTCCTTGATTGATATTCATACCATATCAATAAGCTCTCTTGCGGAACAATATCGTCACTGAGCGGATCCGGACGTTGGTGTGAATCGACACTTATTCTATTAATCTCTGCGGTATTCCTACTTCCGCATACTGCCAATTCTATTATCATTATTTGGTTTCGTTTTTCAGCAACATCGCTGGCTTTATTCTATGCAATAATGGAGCAGTATTAATTAATTCTCTTTAAAACCTAACCTAACCTAATCTGAACGTTATCCTAATCGTTGTGCCACACATCATTTACTGTAGCAGCATTTTGTTCTTAGCCAACGATGGATATATAAAACAAATTACATTAATACGAAATAGAGCTTTGAGAATTATGTAAAAAATAAATATTTGAAAGTCGAGGGAACGTTGAAGGAGTTAAATATATTTTCATATAAACAAATTATTTACTTCAGCACTATATTTTTGATCTACAACGTAACTGATGACCATACATCACCTCAATTTCCGAGTAAATTTATAATTTCCAGCACAGGCAGTCATGAGACGAAGAATTGGAACCAAATAAGGCACCTTTCAGAAAAAAAGTCGCTAAGTCAAAAGTCATCGATGTACGGAGCTATAAATATGTTTGATGAATTACCAAAATTTGAGGAAAATATCAAAAAAAGTTACGAAAATATGAAATGAATTTATGCTAAGATATATATATTTTTTTTTTTCCAAGATGCAAAATTGATGAAAGTGAATGAAAAAAGAAGTCGGGGACGCCCGAGGAAGACATGGCACGATCAAGTGAATCAAATACTTGAATCGGGCCATGTAAAAAGTCAGAATAACAGAAGAGTATGTATGAAACGATGGATGAATGTGAATGAAACAAAGAGTGTGTGCCAAGACAGATATGGCGGTCCGTCTTCTCTGCCTACCCCTGTGGAAAAACGGCGTGATAGTGAGTTACATTGATTTAAGGGTCTACTTAGAACATATGTATTATTATTTATGCATGTATTATTTCAAAATAATGAAATAAATAAGCTTTATGTATAGCGTGGTTTGACTAGTATTAATATCTCTGCTGTAAATAAGATCGTTTCACCAAACGGGGAGTATTTTTAAGGAAGATGAGCATTCCTAGTTGTATTTTCCTAAATAAATGTACATATTATAACAAGTTAAGCTATTTAGAGTACCACCGACTTGAAGTGAAATAGCTTTTATTTGCGCTATATTAATCTTATGTCATTACTATATTCTAGATCTTAACGTTTCTCTGAATTGCGTAAACTCTCAGGAACGAGTGTCTCGTTTAATTTTAGCACAAGTTTTGGTACCGTGAACTATTTGTCTAATAATAGTGTAGAATGGCGGTCAACGCGACGTGTGCCTCGGAAAGGAATCTATCCCTTTCAAGCTCAAAGCAAGAATATACATGGAGAGAGAGAGAGAGTTAAATATTTTTACCAAACCTATACAAATTTACGATTAATCACTTTCTCCGGGTTTTTACGTCGTAAACCGTGAGAGAGAAAGAGACGAGACAATTTCTCACATAGTATAGCACCACCATTCGGTAAGTAAGCGTGTTTTCCGTCTCCCGCGTCTCCGGCGACTCTGCCCACTACGTTTTGTTATGCGACATAACAGGACAGAATTCAACGGTTTTTTAGGTTATATCCTATATTTTTGTTTATAACAATACTGTAAAAAAGTGGTTATACAAACAAACAAAAATATATGTCGACATGTGCTATGAATGCATGTATAAATACCCTAGCCCTACTCCTAGACACGCCCGAGTCAAGCAAAAATCATCAATACTGACTACAGAAGCGCTCCCTCCTGTACATTTTTGCTCTGAGGTTTCGAGCACTGCAGTAATTGAGAAAATAAACATCACGAATTTTCACTTTCTTAGCTAGACGGATGCTGTAAGGAACGCACGTTTCAACAGAGGAAGGGGGTGCATTCTTGCTATCTTCATTGTTTGTACGAGTACCTACCTACATTACATTGGTACACTTAATACATTAAATCCATTTTCACGATTCACGATTTGTCGCGCAACTAGGTGTAGCCAGACCTCCGTGCTATAGTGGCAAGTTCCCTTCGCTCTGGACCCAGAACTCTATGGTTTGAAACCTGACGTCAGTTGATCGTTTATTTTACACCGTGTCCGTGTGCCCAAAGTAAGGTCAACTTTATCCTACTTCGGATGAAATTGAACAAATATTTTCAAATATCGCTGTAGAAATTAGATCCCCGAGGCGTATGACCGTGTTAAAATGTGGATATCCGGAAAGAACGCAAGGTCGATGTAAGCGTAATGAATAGGATTGAGAAGGGGTACGCTTAGATGGTTTGGACATGTAGAGCGGATGAACGAAGGAAGGAGTGTGAGAAGAATATATGACGCGAAAGGGAATGGTGGAAAAAGTCCTAGACGCCCGAGGAAGACATTGTGACAAACACGTCGAATTCCCACCCGGGCGTCGTGGGTTCAATTCGTCTGTTAGCTAAGTGTCCTCTATTGCGCAAGCAACATCTTCCTCTTCTTATGATGGCAGTAGAAGTTGTTTAAATATGTCAGGTTATTCGTAACCCGGAAATGTTTGTCTTTCCTTTTAAAAGAAACAAATAAACAAACTAAAACTTTAATCGAGCCATGTCAAGTGTAAGAATAACAGAAGAGTATGTACGGGTGTGAATGAAGCAAGGAGTGTGTGCCAAGACAGGGTTGTATGGCGGTCCATCATCTCTGCAGAAGAAGGCAGAAAATAAAAAGACAATGGTCACAACTTTAAATATTTAATATAAAAAAAGTTTTAACCCTTTTAAGTTAATTATAATTTCAATAGTAATTATTTAAACAGGTAATCATTTTTTGTTGACCTGTCACGGCACGGTCGTATGTAATCCGTTGTCATCAGTTTTCTTTAAAATCTGCATAGTTTTGTTTCTCTTCGGCAATTTTGGGTTATTCCCTCGGGTTATATATTCTTGCTGTGAGGTTATTCCCTTTCACCAACATCCCGGTCAGCGTAGTATTTCACAGCGCGTCACAGCCCGACGGATGGCGCGGTGTCGGAGCGCCTCGCTCGATTGGCAGCCGGGCACGAATCACGGCCGACAATGTGGCCGGCTGCTGAGCGCTCCGCGCGAACTGATTGAAGTCGCGATTCACTCACTTTCTGCCGGGGTCAGGGGTCACCCGGCGAACGCAGCGCACACAGCACACTCGGCACACACCAGACGGCTGGTCACAGCATCTTCCCAATCCGCAGCGCCAATCTCCAAAATACGGTACCGAGCTTGCTTTGGAGCAATAATATACAGGAGGGAGCGCTTCTGTAGTCAGTATTTATGATTTTAGCCTGACTGGGGCGTGGCTAGGAGTAGGGTATTTATACATCCATTCATAGCACATGTCGACATAATCTTTTTGTTTATGTGTATAACCACTTTTTCACAGTATTGTTATAAACTTACAGTAGATAGAGTAGTATCTATCCAAGGCAGTGAAGTCAGTTTTTTTACTTTTTTTTGATGATTTTAACCTGACTCGGCGTACCTGAGCGTGGCTAAGACTAAGGCTACGGTATTTATACATCCATTCATATTACATATTGACATAATGTTTTTGTGTATTCGTATTGCCACTTTTTCACAGTATTTTTTATCAACAAAAATATAGTATATAACCTCAAAAACCGGTTAGTTGTGTTAAGTTTAGTGGCATAATTAAAAAAATGTGGGCGGAGTCCCTCGGTGAACCAGGAGCTTAAGATCATTGCGACAGTATATAGAAGCGGTCTATGAAATTTTTGTCTCTTTCTCTCTCATGGTGTACGGCATAAAAACCCGGAGAATGTGATTTATCGCAAGTTTGTGTAGGTTGGGTAAAAATAATTAGCTCTCCCTCCATATATTGTTACTTCACGGTTATTATAAACGAAAATATAGGATATAACCTAAAAAACCGCTGAGTTATATCCTGTTATGTCGCATAACAAAACGTAGTGGGCGGTGACGCGGGAGACTGAAAACATGCTTACATACCGAATGGTGGTGCTATATTATGTGATAACTTGTCTTGTCTCTTTCTCTCTCACGGTGTACGACGTAAAAATCAGGAGAAAGTGATTTATCGTAAGTATGTTAAGGTTGGGTAAAAATATTTAGCTGTTATCTGTATTTTATCTGTTTACATTCTTGCTCGGAGGTACCGAGTAAAACCTGATGTGGGTGAATCAAAATAATTATGGATCGAGTCCACCAATAGATAATTAGAAGTAAAGTTAAATACCATTTGTGAAATCTGCCCGCTTTAATTTTGCTTTGCTCGAAACGGACATAATTCATCATATATTTTCCAGCTCTTTGTACGTTTTGTTGTTCATTCAAAGCTAGTGTTTATATCCCTAGTACGAAACATCGATATAGGTTTTATCGACAATGTCGGTAATTTGGAATTGCTCCCGAGTCCCGACTGCAGCGGCCTCCATAGTCGTCGAGTGGTAAGACGCTCGACTTCGAATCCAAAGGTCGCGGGTTCAAACCCGGCGTTTGCCAATAACTTTTATTTAATTAATACGTGTCATAACACATTTAATTCATACAAAATAATAAATGTAAATTTACGGCACGTTACAGAGTGGTAGATACTGTAAGTATCGCCCTGGTGAAAGATCACCATTCAGAATCGAAACGTTGCTTGAAATGGCTTTGATCCGTGTTTGGTGACCAGATCTGAATAGCCAGGTACTTATCAACCTTCCTCTTCCCCATCACCTTCCCCTCCTTACTACCTTCAGCCTCACAACATGCCCAATTTGGGATGCCATAGTCTCACTGGCTTTAGACGGTTGGGAGCAGTCGGAACTCTTGTGCGGTATTCACTATAAAAAAACCTTACTTTTCCAATCTGATCACTAAACATAGCTCTAGCCATGTCGCGAAACGTTTCGTTTCTGTACGATTGTCCTATACCGGGGTCATACTGAAAATATCTCCCAATCTGGATCAAAGTCCAAATACAATCAGCAGGGTGGGTAGATTACGTTCGCTTTTGACATTTCATAACTGACACAATCGCCGAGTATTAGCTTTGGTTTTGTTTGTTTACCCATGGGTGGCGCATTACGTTGGGTAAGGGAGGTCGTCCAGTTTAGTCCGTATCGGATTACCCAATCCCTGGTGAACTGATTCAGTCGTTCAACGAACAAAGCCATTTCTCGACCACTTTTGCGCCCAACTGGGTGTAATCTACCGTCCGATGTGACAACACGGTCGCCCGTTGTAATTTATGCAGTGCCCACTGCGAGTGCAGTAAAAAAACGAAACTAATTCGAATACTCTTCAATCTAAAGAAAATCTAATATTAAGTACGAAGGGACTATTCCCAGATCACAGAAACTTTAGTTTTTATTTGAATGTCCTATTTTCGAATTACTTTATGGTTTTTGACCCTTGGAGTAACAATGTATGGAGATGAGAGCTAATTATTTTTACCCAACCTATACAAACTTGCGATAAATCACTATCTCCGGGTTTTTACGCCGTACACCGTGAGAGAGAAAGAGACAACAAATATATTACCCCGCTTCCTTGTACTGTCACAACGATCTTGGGCTCCTGGGTCACCGCGGGACTCCGCCCACATATTTTACTATGCCACTAAACTTGACACAACTAAACGGTTTTTTAGATTATATGCTATATTTGTGTTGATAAAAATACTGTGAAAACAGTGATTGTACGAATACACAAAAACATTATATCGATATGTACTATGAATGCATGTATAAATACCCTAACCTTAGTCTTAGCCACGCCCAGGTCCGCCGAGTCAGGTAAAAATCACCAAAAACTGACTACACTGCCTTGGATGGGTACCACTCTATATACTCTAAGATTTGACCTCAAAGCATTGATATACAGGAGGGATAGCTTTGCGAAACAGTGTAGTCGGGATTGTTGATTTTTTCCTGACTCGGGCGTGGCCAGGGTTTTCATGGACACACCTTTGTACATCCAATCAGAGCACATGTCGACATAATGCTTTGTTTATTTGTATAACCATTTTTTCACAGTATTTTTATCAACAAAAATATAGGATATAACCTCAAAAACCGTTGAGTTATGTCGCATAACAAAACGTAGTGGGCGGAGACGCAGGAGACGAAAAAAATGCTTACATACCTAAAAGTGGTGCGATATTATATGACAACTTGTCTTGTCTCTTTCTCTCTCACGGTTTACGACGTAAAAACCCGGAGAAAGTGATTTATCGTAAATTTGAATAGGTTAGGTAAAAATATTTTGCATCCATTTTTTTCAAAAGTAAAAAATCGAAGAACACACAAAAACGTGACTAACCTTTCCAGTTGTCAAAAACAAACCACTAATCCAAAATGGCTGATAATGCTAACATATGTGTACCAACATAACAAAACAAAAAAATCGATAATCGAATGTAAACAGCCCGCGAAAATTCAAAATTCACCTTTTATTTTGAACAGGCCTCGTATATATTCTTACTCCAAGGATTTGACAATATTTTTTTTTTAAGAATGGAAGAAGTGAACGTGGGTCGTGTAGAAATCCATGTTGTAGGAGGAAGGAAACACAATAACTGGTAAATCATTCCGCAGTCGAGCCGTTGAATACAAAAACGAGTCGTAAAAGCGACCCGTTCTCGTGTTGCGAATGTTGGGAGCGCGTTTGGCATATTTTTCGCCTGTTCACCGGTTCCGAATAAATCAACGACGCGAGTTCTTCAGAGCATCGAAATAAAATGTTCACTTGTCCAAACATTGTTTATTGAAATATTTTGTGTAGGTGTTAGCGAAACCGTCGGGCAGCAAATATTTAATACATTAGTCAGTGAAAATTCACAATTACCTAAAAAGAAAAAATACATAATATAGTGCAGGATATTTTGAATTTATTTATTATTTTACTCAACAATACATTTCTTTGTTGTTGGTTGGTATAATTGCCCATCCCACTAAGCATAAGCCTGTGTTTGGGTGGCAATTTGCAAAAGTGTTTTTTTTTGCTACATAGTAACATGTTAATATCGAAAATATAGTACATACATAAAAAAATAATATAAGTAAATGACAAATTTGAAGATATAGAATCTACATAATAAGAACTAAATTAAACTTGGTTTTTAAGGTGAGTTTAATTATTGTTTAATATTGCTTTTAAAGGAGCTTTTGGTTTGTATGTTTCTGATGGTGCTGGGCAGAGAATTGAATTGCTTAATGGCGTTGTACTTAAAACTTTTTTTGTCCGTAAGCGGTTTTATAGTTTTTTTTTAAATTGTTAAAGGATATCTAAAAAAAAATGCACTTTCTTGCTTATCTTTCAAAATATAATTATTACAATTTATCTTTTCAAAATGGGATTTTTTTTTTTTTTTACAATAATCAATTAATTATTATTGTTATCTTAAAATGGGAATTTTCGAAACCTTTGACATGTTTTCAAAAATTGAGCAAATAGCTTATCTTCAGTATACGTTGTCGTCTCTTATCAATCAGTCTTAAATGGGACGACAATAACTCTACTGTATCACCTGATGTTTGCAGATAAATTATTTCCAATTTACTTCCATTGAGTCTGTCATCTTGATTTTTTGTTTTGTTTTGTTTTCATGTGCAGTGTGCAATATTGTTTTGATTGCATTCGCACGCATAGTTTCACGGTCGGTGCGTCAAATATGCACGTAGGCACGGAAAACTCGAACCTAGTAAAGGTTGCATAAACTGGCGGTTAGGTTAGGTTCTTTCCTTTTGAATACTGACAAATTTAATTAACATTACAATTAAGTTAATTAGAATATTTTTTTAGAATGGCCACAGACAAAGAAAACCAGAAAAATCAGTAATTTTCCGAAATGTATTTTATTTTTTATAGTTAATACCGCACAAGAGTCCCAACTTCTCCCAACCGTCTAGAGCCAGTGAGACTGGCATCCCCAATTGGGGTGTGTTCTGAGGCTGAAGGTAGTGTGGAGGAGAAGGAGATTCAGAACTGGTCACCAAACACGGCTAAAGCCATTTCAAGCAACGTTTTGATTCTGAGTGGTGGTGTTGCACCGGGGCGATACTCAGAGTATCTAATACTCTGGAACGTGCCGCAAATATACCATAAATTGTTTTTTTTTTATATATTAATTAAATGTGCTTTGACATGTATTAATGATTTATTTTATTTTGCGCACGCCGGGTTTGAACCCGCGACCTTTGGATTCGTAGTCGAGCGTCTTACCACTCGACCACGAAGGCCGTCATATATCAACCGTGAATTAGCGGGATTAATGTCGGAGATTTTCAAGATTTTTTGAGGATATCAAAGATTTATTCCCATTTGGTTTAGTAAAACTTAGTTTGTTAGAATTCTGATTTTCTGATAAGATTTTCCTAGTCGCGAAAGTCAGAATCACACTTCAGGAAATTACACTTTAAGGATCGATTATAAAATATTATACAAAGAGGTAAAAATAGAGCTGCAAAGATATATAAGGTTTTTAAGACTATTTATAGATATCTTATCATAGGCATTCTCCCATGCCCTAGTTATAAATATGTACTGTATTTTTTATAATTTAATATTATTAATATATTACTGCATTTATTTATTTACGCTCGTCAAAGGCTGTTTACAAAAATATTAACATTAAAAAAAAAACAATATACTCATAAACAGTGCAAAGAGTATTGTACAAGAAAGAAAAAAAATAGTATTGAATAACAGGTTAAATAGTTTCTACAATTAATTTAGCCCTACTAGATGAAAAATCAAGATGATCAGTTCAAATTCACTCGATTGCACTCTGAAATCTCACCCCCATAATAGTCACAAATTGTGCACAATATTTATTATTTATCAACGAGTAACAATTGATGACTTACTATAAGGATTTCGTTTAAAAAATATTTTACCCAACGAATTTTAATTATAACAAAAAATGTGATGTTTACATTTTTTTTATTACCGCACTAGAGTCCAACTGCCCGGAGCCATTGGGACTAAGACATCCCCAATTAAGGTATGTAGACTAAAGCGAGTGGGATGGTTATCTTGTAACCATCTCAGGTTGGGCTAAATTTATTCATAAGGAGTATACTAATTATTAGATGACCACCGAATGGAGTAAATTTCTCTCACAATCTATTTTTCGATCTATGCGACGTGGAACTTAAGATCTCCTTCGGCGGCCAACAAACTGCCTTCGAGTGTTTCAGCGGCATCTCGAACATTCCCACAAATCATGCCGTGTCATTTTCAATCACATTCTTATCGTAGTTCGTGGCGATACTTTCGAAGCGCGTATCAAAGGCACGATTCAACATCAGAGATACATTATAAAATAATATTATACCAATATTTGAATGTATTATATAAGTCGCTTCTGTTGGGCCTGGCCCACCTGTGTCAATGGATTCGAACTTCTCCAGTTTGGATACGTCAATCTTCCGAACGGTCACAATATAATTTGTTATCGCGCTCCTAGATGATGCGTGTATTGGTGCCTATACCGATATGCATATCTTGAATTTGCCAAATACACGCGTGCTTGAAAAAACATAACATTTTATTTATGGCTTCGATAAAAATATCTTGTTTGCTTCGCTGTATCTGTATAGTTTGGTCGGATCTGAGCGTCCTCCGTTTTATTATATTTTATCTTATGACATTTAAAATGATCATTGCATCTGAGGCGTTACGTAAATGATTTTCCTATTGGCTTTCTTGCATTCCTTTCTACCGTCGCGGACATCAATTCGGTAGAGAGCCGGTTGGGAGGTACTTCTTGATTCTTGAACCAGTCTAGAGTGTGTTGGAGTACCATTGCTGCGAGTGTCGGCTCTTCTCGGCTTTTGTCGGCTGTTGTCGGCTTCGGCGGCTCTGGACTTTCACATTCTCTTCCATTCATTAATGGTGCTCGACACTCTTCATCTGTCCACTGTCCACTGCCCATCCACCTCATTCATTATGCAGCTCCCATGTAGTACAGAGTTTCCCAAACCTATTATGCTTACCCGTCCCCCCTCTTTATCAATCACCCCCATTAAATGTCGAAAGCGCACTTGTTAAGAAATGCCTTATTAAAAACCGATCGGTTGTCGTCTACATTTTATACAGATCACAGACCATCTTGTATGTTAAATTGGAACAATATTGCAAATGTTCGTCGGTCAAATTGTTTCAACGCCTTCTTATTGCGCTCTCCCCCGCCTTGGCGATATGCTTAGGAAGGCGATATCGTGCACTTTAGCAATCTCTGATACAATACGCGCGCCGAATTCCACGCATATTTGTCGCCCTATCCTCTCTCTTTTATGTCCGCTTAATTGTACGACTTGCCTGGATTGATTTCGACCAACAACAAGCTGTGACGCAAACGATCGTATATATGTTTATTTTTTTCTAAATATTATGCTTAATTTCAGTTTCTCCTCGTTATGCTTGTGTACGTAGATGTATATATATAAAATTCACAACTTTCTTCGTAATAATGTTGTGAATATCGCTGGGCATTGCATAGGCACGTGGTTTGCATAATTTACGAGCATTATAACCGCTGCATAGCACACTATAAGGAAAACTGTTCGAAAATGGCTTTGATCTCAAACAAGGTATTCGACTTTTGTGTTTGAAAAAGTATATGGAAATTTGATGGATTGTTCAAGATGAGCCAGTTTAGTTGCTCCATCGAAATTGGACATTACTTGTCTAAATAATGTCCAATTTTAGATTTTCTTTCGTACTTTTATTCGTATTAGATGTAAATTATATAATAGCGAAAAATTGTCATTACAAATTTTGGAACTGTTAATTCGTGGTGGAATCCCATTTTAATGATTTTCAAATATTCAACTTTATTTCAACTCATTATGTTAACTATGTAACCCGTCCCCCAGAAGGTAATAAAACCACCCGAAAGTATACGAGTATAATATATATTTTAATCTAATT
This sequence comes from Drusus annulatus, assembly GCA_022651775.1. NCBI lineage: Eukaryota > Metazoa > Arthropoda > Insecta > Trichoptera > Limnephilidae > Drusus > Drusus annulatus. The sequence continues at coordinate 1,006,089 of JAGWCC010000079.1, forward strand.
GTTAAGTTGGAGCTGTCGACAATAAAACAAAATACTAAGTCACAAATGTTCAATATGATGTAGACTCAATAAGCGTCAATTCAAAACATTAATATAGGTACCACAGATTCACTTCAAATTGTACTAGTCTGAAGATGCCCGTTGTTAGGTCAAACCGGTCCGGTAATAAAATATAGTGGAATAAAGTTTAAAATTTGCTATCATTTTAAATCAGCGAAATAATAATTGGACGTATTTATGCAGAAAGCGTCCAACCCACAGTTTGCCAAAATCGAGTTTTACATGCTAGAATCAAGTGCAATAGATTTTTGGTAACTCGCATTGCAGATATTTGACTTAAATTGAAGTTCAAAAATATTATAAAATGTAGGATAACATAAGAAATAAAAAAAATAATTATAAACACATTGATATATTATAAATTGCCTATTTTTTGTAATGCTCATAACGAAGAAAAAAAAACACCGATATTCACTTTACAAATGCCGATTACGCATATTAATGCTTTTGTATCGTCATATTTTCAAACGCCTTTTTCTCGGCATCATCATTTTGGGGTTGGATGCTCTCTGCATAACTACGTCCAATTGAGATGACTGCCCTTATTAAATTATCGATTATTTTAAGAATTTGATAGGAGATTATTATATATAACCTCCCTAAGCACGAGAATTTACTCCATTAGGGAGGTAATTATCATTAACTAGAATTAAAATAAAATAAAATGTATATATGTTACGATCCACTCGATCCAAAATTCTTTTTAAATGTAACAATAATATCAGGACTGAGTCATTTAAATACTCACTTGTACCTAGATTGCATACAGTGGGTAATTATTTCGCTGAAATAGTAGATATATTCGACTGCACTGAATCTAGTTACAAGAAGGCTATAATAGCATACCTCTTTCAAAAATACTACTGTTAAATTGCAATATAATATTTCTATCAACTTAATTATGTTTTTGGGTGCTAATCATTGTTATTTTTATGTCACTATTATTTTTTGTTTTATATCATATTTTATGTAAAAGTCCATGAGGGCGTATATAATTAAATAAATAGATATTAGATGTAAAAAAGTGGTTTTCGAGATTCCCACATGAAAGCCGAATGAATATAACATTCTGTGAATCTATAAAGTAACCTTTCTGTGTATATTCTCTTAACTGCCTTACATAACACGTATACTTGTTGTTGTAAATCGAATAAAATGCGATGTTGTGTCACAGATAGTAAAACAAAGAATTGTGCAATTTTCTGTAGTTATTCAATAAGTGATTGTCGTACGTAGTTTCCATATTTGATACGATAAGAACTTGGTTTGATCACGACTATGCAAAATGGTTTTCCTAAATACATTTAAATAAATATATTGAGCATTGTTTATTAAATGTACTAGTATTTATATGATTTGAACATAATATATGTAAATAAATATATACATATATTATGTGATTTGTTTCCGCGGAGGAAATAGTAGTTCTTTGGCAGTTTTAATTTCATAATAGTTGTTACCCGTGAAAAATCACTCGATCTAATTTGACTTGACAACAAAAATATAAGTTGCTTAAACCCACCCATTTCAAATTCATAATTATGGCTGCTAAAATACTTAAAGGTACGTACTTTATTAGGTATGTAGGGATTTCAAAAGATTATTTTTTAAATTTGATAATTTCAACTAACTAACTTTCAGTTCCAAATTTGAAAAGTTTACACTACGTACGTACTTACAAAAGAAATTATACATGAATTTTAAATAAAAATAACTTTGTTTTGACACCACTTTATTAGATACATATTCCAACCGGTTTCGGCTCTACCTGAACCTTCTTCATGGTCGAACCTTGAAGAACCTCTAAAGCCGAAACCGGTGGGTATATGTATCTAATAAAGTGGTGTCAAAACAAAGTTACTTTTTTAAAATTTAATTATGTCTTAACAAAAAGTGAGTGCTTCATGTCAAAGCTTAAATTATATATGATTAATTCCCTTATATTTAACAGTAATCAATTACTTATATAGCGCCGTTTTCGTTGGAAAATCACCTCAAGGGCGCGACAACTTACGTAAAAAATAAAATATTCAAAGCTCCATAGATCATGTACAAACGACGTTTGGAAACTGAAAATAGTTGACCCAGAAATGCCTGATAGAATTTCAATATTTGTAATTGTAATTATTGTTATACGAGTACAAATCAATGAATTATCGCAACTAGAATTTGAACTCCGGGACCTTCAGCTAGTCGGACGACTGCTCTGAACCACTGAGCTATTGAGGCAACCTATATAGCTGGAAATTTCATTACGATTATTAGAGCTCGCCGTTCGGGAGTTTTTACTGGGACACACAGAACTTGTCCTTACTGTCTACTGAAAACCATATACTTATTGTCATAAAATATTTCTTTTTATTTTGTTACTTGTTATATTTACACTGTTTGCATCTTTAAAATCGTTTACTTATAATACTTGAATATTAATGTTTTTAAATACCAACATGTTTACTGTCCTCAATCTAATTTCCTTTTCTTTGATTTGACATACATGTTAAAATGAATTCATACGTTTTATCTGGATTTTTATAACCTTAGCTTCTAGTAAATTGTTTTTTTTTTTTAAATCTGTTGATGTACATAGCCTGTTCAAATGTTAGCATTATCAGCCATTTTGGATTAGTGGTTTGTTTTTGACTTTTAGTTTGATCCATTTTTTTCAAAAGTAAAAAAAAAAACGAAGAACACACAAAAACGTGACTAACCTTTCCAGTTGTCAAAAACAAACCACTAATCCAAAATGACTGATAATGCTAACATATGATAAACATATCTGTACCAACATAACAACAACAAAAAAATCGATAATCGAATGTACACAGCCCGCGAAAATTCAAAATTCACCTTTTCTTTTGAACAGGCCTCGTACATATGCACTTTTATACCCATATCTGAACCTTTTTCTCTCGTGATTTATGATAACGATCATGATTTTATATAGTTTTAATTTGTATACATAATATTACATATTATTTTCTCCCTGTTAGCTAAGACTAGTCTTGGTAACTTAATTAATTAGTATGAAGCGCACTTGGGGTGAAATATCACAAAACTGCGCTGTATAAGTTCTCTGTTATTATTATTAACAGACTTTTTGCTTTATAGTTGAGATCTGGCGGACTACCTACTACCACATCAGTATGCTAATAATGTCTGTTGTCCGAGTGCTAAACTGAGGTTATTTGCCATTGATATGTAGTCAGCGTAGTTGGTGGTTTCCTCCGGCGTGTATAAAATATCTGAAGATGTCGAAAGTGTCCAAGGCGTGTGAGTAGCGCCCCGCCCGGCGCCGACCGGTTTAACAGTTGGGACCGGGGAATTGTTTAGTGTACCTGCGTTCAACTAACGGTACCGGCACATTTTTGTATTTATCGTCAATAATCCGATACGATATGCAAATCGGCTGTAGGTCGTCATTATATGTCAGCGGGTCAGGCGAGTTGCCGGCGGCGTCGCCTGGAACAGCTCACTCCAACAACTAACGGCTCTCCTTGGGTCTTCTGCTCTCCTGATGCCTCGGAGTTAAAATATACGTGGAGAGGTGTACCTTTGCTAAACAGTGTAGTCAGTATTGTTGACTTTATACTGACTCTGATAGAAAGAGACAAAGATATGTTAAAGGAAGTCGGATAGCCTGTTAGTTACCGCCCGCATGGAATTCGGACATTTTTAATAAACACATTAAACAAAACAATATCAATACGCCATTAAAATGATTTAAAAAGTTAAAATATCACACAAACCTCAGAGCAATAAAATACAGAAGGAGCACTTCTGTAGTCAGTATTGACGATTTTCGACTGACTCGGCTAGACCTGGGCGTGACTAGGACTAGGGTATTTACACATCCATTCATAGCACATGTTGACATAATGTTTTTGTTTATTTGTAAAACCGCGTTTTCACATTATTGTTATAAACAAAAATATAACATGTAACCTAAAAAACCGTTGAGTTATAAGTCCAGTTATGTCGCACATCAAAACGTGTAGGCGAAGTCAACGGAGACGCGGGACACGAAGAACATCCTTACAATACTTCAAAGTGGTGTGATAATTTGGGAAATTTCGCTGTCTCTTTCTTTCTCGTGGTGTACGACGTAAAAACCCGGAGAAAGTGATTTATCCCAAATTTGTATAGGTTGGGTAAAAATATTTAGCTCCCTCTCCATGTATATTCTTACTCCAAGCCTGATACCTTATTTTTATTTTTGCCCAAGCCCTCTGTGCCACTTTTTTTCTAATACTTTGGTGGAACGCCAATCGGATTCAACTTATGTTACTGACACATTTTAGTTTTTATCGTCAATACGATACGATATGCAAATCGGCTGTAGGTTGTCATTATATGTCAGCGGGTCAGGCGAGTTGTCGATCGCGTTTCCTGGAAACCCTCCAACAATAAATACTCCTTGGCGTTTCTGGTGTCCTGATACCTTCACTATATCATTTTTTTTCCTGTTCTTTAACTATCCACATTAAATACCTAGTTTATTTTTATGTTTTGCTTATTTATTATTACTTTGAGTTTGCTTAATAATTTAAGTCGCATTTCAAAGTAAGTTGATACTCAAATGTAATGTTTTTTTCAAATATTTTCCTTTTGCTATCAAAATTTGTTCACTGATTTATAGGTTATGATTCCCCTAAAAATATTCGATTGTTAACTTGTATACTAGCTTGATATTTTAATATTACCACCAAAAATCATATTCTTGCGATGATTTATTTGATGGGGGAATACAATTATTCTTTATCGGCGCATAATATTTATTGAAGCAAACAAGAATAATATTTTTCAACGAAATATCAAATAGAAGAAGACACAGAAAATAAAAAGATTAGATTGCGACCGAGACTCGAACTCGAAACCTCTACCGAAACTTTTTAAAATTCTGTCATTTTTATCAATCCCATGTTTCTTTGGATTTTTTTTTTTATTAATTTCTCGGTAGCTTTTCTGGAGATTTTTTATGCATTGAGGTTTAATTCAACTATTGCCTTATTATATTCAACGCCCAAATGTAAAATGTGTTAAGTTATTGGTTTGATTCTCTATATGCTCGGACAATTTAATCACTAATTACTGTACTAATTTGTAAATATAAGCGTAATCAAATCTCCAGGAAGCGAATGTATTATTGGTGATATTATCTCCTGTCCATTATTGAGTCGCCCTATGAAATCGCAGACAAAAACCCCAACACCTCTCGCCAATTAATACTGGTCAGGTGTCAGCGCCTTGCTTCAGATATATCGATTTCTATTGCAAACAACTCAACAGCGCGGGCCTATCGCACTACGCTGGATTTATGCTAAGAATCTGCTGTTGTCAGGCAGATATTATCGATTTATATCCACCTTTCTGGTGTGTTCAAAGAGGAAGTCCCAGTACTAGCTAGGTGCCCGAGTAAGTGAGCAGATACATGTGTTATCTTTGTGGTTATCTTTCATTTATGATATTATATTATCGACGGAAATCAAAACGAATTAACTCTCAAAATTTGCATTCAACAAAATATTTTTTTAGTTTTATTACCAAATTTAATTATTCAAATAATTAATGTTTAAAATCTCCAGCACGGGAGATCGCAGTGAGGATATCACTATCTCGAAAAAAATGTGACAAAAAAAAAGGAAATATTATCATTATTACCTTCTGTTATATCTGAAAATACATATTGGTAAAAGGAAGCATTGTTTACTGATTTATAATCACATTCAATTAAAAATAACACAGCAGCTTGAGTAGGTACTTAAAAGTGTTTTCTATGCGCTTCAAGCCAGATAGCTACCAAAAATGCCTGAGTTTTGCTGGTTAAACCCATCACGTGTATATTCCTTTACTGGCAGGCAGAAGGGGAACAAGCAGCATGTTGTAATAGCTATCAAGTTATCATATGGTACTATCAAAACAGTCGTAATTATTATGCTAAGAAACACGAACGTGACATTTAAACCTGGGATAAAAACGTGCATATTATCGTAGTTGTGTTCATCTCCTGTAAAATGATGTAATTCAGCTATCCAGTGGTTATTTTGGTAGAGCAGCTTCCACCTTTCGACCGGGTGCCTTTTGATTGATAACAATGCTACAATCTCTAGCTGGCGAATGACTTTCTTATCGTTATCTTTGAATTAAAAGTGAAAGGTGATCAATGGCTGGCGCTGGGTTTTCCCCGCTGTATTCTGTATCGGTAGATATGCTCACGTTATAAGTAAGGAGGTACTAGGTTCGCTCTGTTTCTCAAACAATTACCATTGTACCGCGGAATACGTTCCGGGCGTGCTAGGTGCTAGGTGCTAGCCGCCAAGTGCTGGGCGCTAGTACGAGCAGCACCTGCCTTGAGTGGTCCACCTTTTTGTTGAAATATGCAATCAGACGTGCGCTTTAACACCACCTCCATTATTAGCAAATGAATATATTTTTCTTTGTGTGGGCTTATGAAAAAATCCGCAATAAGCTCGCTAGCCGTGACACGATTCCACTATTTAGGATCGCAATGGTTCCGTTACGCTATTTGGCAAGTTCGTCTCGATACGATATGCGAGCGAAGGGAGCTGCGGGTACTATACATTACATTATATTATCTCGTTGCGGTGACCTAGTAAGGCCGATATTACAGCGAAATGACCCGAAGTCTCGGCGACGAGATTCACGCCACGAGGTACGCCGTAGGTGCACCGGGCCGAGCCGGGCTCCCACTGCGCATTCGCCACTCGTAACAAACCGTCCGCCGAGGAAAATATATTCAACTTTCCCATCATTCGAAACTTTCATTTTACCGCGTTTTACATTACCTAACGGCGGCGGCGGTGAAAAAAGTAACGAGCCAAATATAATTTGGAAATAAAATCGGTTTCTAATTTCGTTGCATAACTCGACACTCCGCGCCGATGGTCGCTCATTGTGTTTCTGCGCGAGATTATCGAGATGCTGAGGCGAGATGACGGGACGCGGCTGGACCAGCGGCGAGCGACCTTGTCCCGGAGACGATTACGTTATTATAGTGCACTTTCTCTCTCTCTCTCTCTCTCTCCGACTGCTGCTGCCTGTAGCCTTTAGCCTGTTGCAACGGCGCATGGCCCGTGGCCCGCGGCCCGTGCCCGTGGCCCGTGGCCCGTGGCCCGTGTCCCTTGTCCCCTTTCCCTTATACCTGTGCGCAGCCACTAATAGCCCTCTCGCCGGGAGAAAGCCCGGACCCTCCCTGCAGTGCTAACCGCTGCGGGCGGCGGGCAAACCTGTTGAGGGCTGTCTGTCCGAGGGAGACCAATAATTCTCCGCTCGCGAATGAACCTTCCGACGCTACTACCTCTCGACCGAAAGTCGGCACTAAGGTTCTATTGCGGAATCGCGATTGTTCATTGCTGAACCGTAATGCGAATGTTGCAAATAGATAATTATCGCCAAGGTTGACACGTCAGGTAGCCGAACTGCCTCTGAAATACAAATTAGCCGGCAATCAGCGGCTGAGGACAAGTTTTGAAACCGAAGTCTAATTTAAGGTTTTTACAATTTTCCCGTTTATGGAATCTGCGAGTGCGTCCATCGGCTTCCGCATTGTTGTCGCGGCCGATGACTGGGGACTTCCCGGTGGCCAGAGCCCAGCGTGCCATATTATTATATTTCATTCGATGTCGTAACGGAACCGTTTCTCCGATCTTCTAATATGTTTCTGATTCTTGGCCACAAACACGTCTTTTATGGTCGGTTTGCAATAGATCGGCGGAGTAGTACGGAGCGCGGGCTACGGGCTACGGGCACGGGCGCAGGCGAGCAGAATGAGAACGGGTGACGGGTTATCTGACTGCGCAATCCTTTCAGGGCGTTGCATAATTCTTATATTTAATTCCACGTTAAGTAAGCGGTAAGCGGCAAGCTAGACCCGTACCGATCGTGCCAGTGGCGAGGTGGTGAGGAGTACCTGGTAACTTGCAACCGTTGCTGCGGGCCAATTCCTCGTTAACCGTTCCGCGCACGTCGGTCTGACGGAGTAACGCGATACACCTCCGCGGCTGTACAGTAAATACTTCTTTTCTTCGCGAATATAATATAATGTAGGCGTGGGTGACAGATCTACATACTCCCTCTCGCGATTCAGAGAAAACAATAAGTGTACCCGAAATAGCGCTCGCGCAAGTATTCCGAAGAATGAACGTCAACCTTGGGAGCGTATTCACGAAAGAACGGCGCGCAGTTTCGTGTCACAACATTTAAATCGGCGGCGGCTAGACCTGGCAACTCTACTGGCAACTCTGTTACCAAGGTCTCGCCGCGGATACATTCTGTACTCTCTCTCGCCCGTCTAAATACCAAGGCTATTGTATCGTGGAAGCTTATATCTTCGCTGCGAGAAGTATTATGCCCAGGAAGCATTTAGACCAGGAAGTGGTGACGTCTGCCTGACTCCTTACTTCTTCACCCGAACCGTCCGTCACACACACATCCATCAACACCAGACACCATCTGTCATCCCAATTCGGCGCTAATCTATCGCGACCTAATATCGGTATTATCCTAATTATGGGGTTAATCGCTCGAACGCTTCGGGTAATTAAAGAGAGGAGAGTTTGTAAGGGTTGGCCGTTTGTATGTATGTTAGAACAGACCGTCCGCTAGACACCGGGAGCCGCCCGTTTCCCGCCCTGCCGACCGAACCAGGATGGAGGTGGCAATCGAATGCAATTTGCGGTGATTTTGCTCTCCTTTTATAGTCCGCGGCCGCTAGTGAAAGCTGCCTCCCCCCACCGCCCGCGCCCACTGGCGGCGCGCCAGCTAGCAGCCGCGCGGCGCACCAACACTGCCAGAGAGTGTCAGGGTGCTCACACATCGCCCAGATACTTCCACGATTCCATTTCATGCCCTCTCTCCCTCCACCTGTGCAGTGGCTGCCCTTTTCCCCATTTGTGGATGTGTTGCCTTGCGTCCTTTAACTTGGGATGAAATGCTGGATGTTATCTCGCGAAGAACTACCACTGATTGCTCCGTCGTAATCTCTCCCTCTTTTTCATTTATTTTTTGAAGTAAAAAATGTAGATGGTATTTTGGTCTTCGGTGACTTTTTTGTTTATCACTTTTTCAATTTCAATTAAAAATGCCACATGTCGTCACTGGTCACCCAGCCGAGTCCCCCCTTAATAATTTAAAGCGGTGTGATAATTTGGGTAATTTTGATGTCTCTTTCTTTCTCATGGTGTACGACGTAAAAACCCGGAGAAAGTGATTTATCCCAAATTTGTACAGGTTGGGTAAAAAGAATTAGCTCTTTCTCCATACATTGTTACTCAAAGCTTCATACACTCTCGACCTCGGACTCCCTCGGGTAGTCTCGCCGAATGCGGGTAGAGCAGGCATTAGCATCAAAGTGTGTGCGGCGTGTCGACACATGCACCGTGAATGTGCATTTATTTGGCTTGCACCGACCCTCGAGAGAATGTCTAATAACGAATGCGCCGCGAATAATTGAAGACATCCAGATTTTATCCCAGAAATAATTCCCCGCTGGCTCCCCTCCAGCGGTCTCCCTCGCCTCACCCCCGGCCTAAAGTTCACTTCCACCTCGACGGTTCGCACCGCTTGGCTCGACCAATAAACCTAACTCGGTCTCCGCACTGCTCTCTCGGACTACTCGAGACATAAAACTCGATAAATGGGGAAAATTCCACAGATAGCGTGCCATTTTCAGTACACACAATCATCGCATTATTATTTATACCGTTAATTGTTATCGATGTGCATTTAGGCGGGCGCTCTTGGAAATCTCCGTGTCAAGTTGGAACCGTTGGAAGTTATCGATTATGTAGTAGGTACATAAACAACATGATAAATAAGGCGGCTTGGAGGTGACATTGCCGATATATCCGAGAGTGAGTGCACGTTGTAGTTGTATTGAGTGCTCGCTGCTCGCTATATACGAGTAGTCTTGATTGTGTTATGATGATAAGTACGATGACTGTTTCTCCAACTAAAGTGTGTGTTCCTATGATGATGATGAGTAGATATCGGGGTATTGTTGTACTACTGAAATCTGGGGATTTTTTCGTATATCTGGGGATTATTTGATTTCGTAGGGGGTGGGTAGCATACATAAAAATAATCATAATCAGCCATGGGCGCAGTTACCGAGATTCGTTTTAAGCTCATTTTTGTTCGGAAAAACTATGCTTGGTTTTAGTTTTATTTATTTTATATTGGTTACTTTGTACATTCAAGTTTACAAGTAGCTAATTATTTAACATAAAGGAATGAAACGGCTAAAATATGCATTGATAACGAAAAAGACTCGACGTATATTCAAAATAATAATATTTGGACGATTTGTCAAGAGCGCTGTACAAATCTTGATTCCATATTTATTTATAAATTAACGGAATTAACGGAAAGTCCAATTACAAAAAATACATATAAAACACGAAATGGGGAAAAGGAGCAACAGAGAAAGAACAGCACATACACAATAATAAATGAAGCGATGACAAAAATAGGACAAAAAAAACACAAGAGAGAACATTCAAGCCATGGTCTTGTCAAAGTTTTGGTAGAGTCGTAAAGAATGAAAAAAATCATTTAGACTGCTACCAAAAATTTCAAGACCATGGCTTGAGTTAACAAGCCTTGACATTCTGGACATTGGAGAATGATACCCATAATTAGTATAGTGATGATTGAGGAACAGCAATTCATATTATAACTAACTACATATAATCTATGGGATATTAATATTTTTTTATATAAAGTTGTAGATACTCTGGTGAAAGAGCACCATACAGAAACGAAACATAGCTTGAAATGATTTCATCGATTATATTTAACAGACCAGATCTGAATGGCCAGGTACTTATCTACCTTCCTTTTCATCATCTCCTTCCCCCTCCTACCTTTGACGGCCTCCATGGTCGAGTGGTAAGACGCTCGACTACGAATCCAAAGGTCGCGGGTTCAAACCCGGCGTGCGCCAATAACTTTTATTTAATTAATATGTGTCATAACACATTTAATTCATACGAAAATAATAACAAGTATATTTGCGGCACGTTCCAGAGTGGTAGATACTCTAAGTATCGCCCTGGTGAAAGACCACCATTCAGAATCGAAACGTTGCTTGAAATGGCTTAAGCCGTGTTTGGTGACCAGATCTGAATAGCCAGGTACTTCCCAACCTTCCTCTTCCCGATCTCCTTCCCCTCCCTACTACCTTCAGCCTCACAACATACCCAATTTGGGGATGCCATAGTCTCACTGGCTCTAGACGGTTGGGAGCAGTTGAGACTCTTGTGCGGTATTCATGTAAAAAAAAAAAAAAAAAAAAACCTTCAACCTCACAACATACCCCAACAGGGGATACCATAGTCTCACTGGCTCCAGACGGTCGGGACTCTTGTGCGATATTCACTATAAAAAAAAAAAATGTACAGATATATAATAATATACAGAAGCATACTTAGCTGGCAGGTCAATTCAGATACAATTATTTACTTATTTCCATCGACCTAAAAGGTTGAAATATGCTTGTGATGAGTGTGATGACCTTTTCTCCAACTCTGACTAACGTGTGTGTTTGTTTGTTTGTTGCAGAAAATCTCCATTCCCAATGCGAGTGGCGCGGGGGGCGCGCAGCCCGTCACATTCCGGTTCAGCCTGGCCAACAACGCCGAGATGGAGGGACCACAGGTAAGAGGCTCACTACTCTCCGCGGTGATAATGGCCTCGAGGCCGAAACGGCTGTCCAGCAAACCCACCACGAACCATAAATAACCATTCTTCAATAGTGTTTCCCTTCTCTTCTCGCTGCTTTCATTGCCGAGGATAGTGACTCCATCCTGTCCTGTTAACTTTCCATCCGGGCACTGCAATCAACTTCTTTCTCTTCTTGAGCATAATCCCCTCTGAGTTTAGCATCAGGCCAATCTTCTCGATACAACTCAGTGGAGTATAGCTGGCGCAACGAGAGTTGAAACAAACAATACACACAGTGCCCTTGAGGTGATTTTTCACAAAAACGGCGCTATACAAATTATCAAAATATTATTATTATAGCGTTGGGTTTATTGTGTATCGGTATACGCTCCAGTAACGATGTATTTACGATGTGTCATAAAGAAAGAGCCCTTTGTCTTGTTTACTCCTACTTATTGTCACTAGTGGAAAAGGGACAGCGAGTGTTTATGTTGATATTGTAAATGCGTGTCCTATTCATTCAGTTCGACACGCTGTTCGTAAGCTATGCATTTGTGTGAGTATTGACCGGCACCAACTCTCGTGGTGAGACCTATACCAGACTACATGGAATACGAAGTTATTGCTGCAATGTCCTTTGCGATGATCTGACGTAAAATAAAAGTCCCTATCTTCATTCGGGAATAACTCATTGTCTGTTCTGATTTGTTGCTTAACTCTGGTATTTGATGGACGTGGATAGACGTCTGTCCAAACTTTGCGTTGATCTGACGTAAAGAAAAAGTCCCCATCTTCATTCGGAAATAACTCATTATCTGCTCTGATTTGAGATTTTTTGCTCAATTCTGGTCTCTGATGGACGTGGATAGACGTCTGTCCAAACTTGAACTCATCTGACCCTCTCGCTGACGTATCGATAATCATTATTCTGTGGCGTGTGATGAACTGTGGGCCTTATGGCTGATCAAACTGCATTTTGCTGGAACCTCGTTAGTTCTACTCTGTGTGCGAAATGAGGTAATCCCTTACGTATTTGTTTGTATTATTTATTTTTAAAAGATTAGAATATTAATGAAAAATTCTAAGAAATCATAATGATGTTGACCGCTATCTACGTGTATTTTAAATAGCATACAACATACACAAATCGGCATTAAAATGTTAATTTCTCATTTCTACAGAAATTTCATTTTCTTTTCTCGACAACATTTTTCAATATTTTTTTTTAATTTTATTTTATTTTATGGTTATAAACATTTTTTATGAAAAAAACATAATAGTAAGTACATTTGTAATAATAATATTTTGAAATATGCACAAGTGCTACTATGTTCGGTCGATATTAGTTAGGCAGATTGCCTGTTCTGAGGAACCAAATACATTCGCTACGTGTGTTTGCATAAGGTTATAAAAAAAGAAGTCTGTAGTATTGAAGATTGACGATAGTCGATAGATATAGCACATAGTAAAAGGGCAGGCAAAGAAAATTAAAGTACAAAAAAAGTAATAATTATTAAGGCAGTTTATTCCATACAAACTATTAGCATCCGCCTCTCATCTTTCATTTAAACCGAGCTCCTTTAAAACCTAATTAACTAACCATCACGCCGTTTCCCCGCAGGGGTAGGCAGAGAGGACGGACCGCCATATAACTCTGTCTTGGCACACACTCCTTGCTTCATTCACATTCATACATCGTCTCATACATACTCTTCGGTTATTCTGACTCTTTACATGACCCGATTCAAGTATTTGATTAACTTGATCGTGCCATATCTTCCTCCGGCGTCCTCGACTTATTCTTCCTGAATAAACGAAAACATTATGTCGACATGTACTATGAATGGATGTATAAATACCCTAGTCCCATAGAGTTGGTAGAGTAGTATCTATCCAAAGCAGTGAAGTCAGTTTTTGACTTGTTTTTGATGATTTTTACCTGACTCGGCGCACCTAGGCGTGGCTAAGACTAAGGCTACGGTATTTATGCATTCATTCATAGCACATATCGACATAATGTTTTTTATTTATTCGAATAGCCACTTTTTCACAGTATTTTTATCAACACAAATATAGCATATAACCTAAAAAACCGTTTAGTTGTGTCAAGTTTAGTGGCGTAATAAAAAATGTATGCAGAGTCCCGCCGTGAACGAGGAGCTTAAGATCATCCTTACATTATATAGAAGCGGTCTATAAAATTTGTTGTCTCTTTCTCTCTCATGGTGTACGAGGTAAAAACCCGGAGAAAGTGATTTATCGCAAGTTTGTGTAGGTTGGGTAAAAATAATTAGTTCTCCCTCCATATATTGTTACTTCAAGCCTAGTCCCGAGTCCGGAAAACCTTATAAAAGCTGACTACAGCAGCGCTCTCTCTTGTATACTGTCGCTAAACAAGGCGTGCGTAACAAGCCGAGGAGGGAGAAGCTAGCCATGCAGCCACTCATCCACCCACGGGGCGTAAGGCGCAAGTCAGGCAGTCGGCTAGCCAATGGTAGTCAACGATCATCAGCAATCCGTCAGCCGACGTCACGGGCCCTCCGCGCCACTGTTGCCAGCGGCCGCTGCCAGAACCCACTCCGCCACACGCTTGTCGCCTATTATAGAATGTAATCAGCGAATATAATTACTCCCCGCGAAGCCGATTTTCGGATCAAGTCCGTCTCCGTATTTGGCCACTTTCCAGGAGAGAATTCAAACCTGGCGGCGATTTTGCACTAACAGAACGCAGGTACTATGTATGATTGTTTCACATTCCCGTACTACCTTCGGTGTAGTAGAGTTGTTCCGGACTGCAACCCGCAGTCCCGATGATAGCCGACCTCCAGCAGCAGGGCATCATAATAATAATAAGAAGAAGTACGACTATTATTTAATTATTATTTTTTTTTTATTTTTTTGTACAAAATGATCATTTTTGAATTGAACAAATGTACAATGTCTACTTTCTAGTTAATGATAATTACCTCCCTAATTGAGAAAGTTCTCGTGCTTAGGGAGGAGGGAGTACTGTCATGGATCTCTTGAAATAAACTGTCAGTATGATAATGGCGTTAAACGCCGAAACAGCTGTCACTAAAAACAAAAAAAACTTAAAATAGCAGAACTCAATAATAATAATGTTAAATTTAATTCAATTGAATTATATAAAAAAATTAAATGGAGTTATACAAATTGAACACAACAACTATCAATAAGTTAAAAACGCTCTTAGTTTTTCAGCACTGATATTGAAATTGTAATAATCTATTATTACGCTCATTACCCAAAGTAAAGATAGATATTTTTCAAATCCTATTTGCAAACAGATGTTTGCACGAGTGAAATCTTTCGCGTAGGTAGGTAGGTAGGTAGGTAGGCAGGCAGAGCAACATTCGCTGATAAATACAAGATTGCCCGACACCCGACTGTGTCTTATCTCCGCTTAGGTCAACTCGGGTTACATGCACGCCTCCGTTATCCAAGTTCCAAACTTACGGGCACAGTTTTATCTTTCTTATTTTTGCTCTACCGCCGCCTGGACTAGGGCGAAGGTCGCTTCGCCTCGGTTTGTATGGCACGCAACACCGACCGGGGAATTATCTGCACTGTCGGAAAAAAATATCAAACAGTGTTGATGATTAAACATATATAAATATGTAATAAAGAAATAATAATATCAGGTTGGAAAAGAGGTGAGGTGGTGTAATGGAAATCACGACCGCCTGAGAAGCGATAGATCCGGGTTCAAGTCCAGGCACTGCCGACCGCCGACCTTGTACAAATCGCAAGTGCGCCCCACTGTTGAATTAACCAGCCTCAAAATACCTGGAAAAACCCCTGGACTCTGTACAGAAACGGGCGGTCCGTTTGATAGATTCTCCTACCTCAACAAACAGATTGCAATTTTTGAAACGCAGACGTCACGTGGGAACGCTATCTTTGTTCTACCCTTAGAGTATACTAGAGGTAGCCCAAGCCAAGGCAGTGAAGTCAGTTTTGGACTTGTTTTTGGTGATTTTAACATGACTCTACGCACCTGGGCGTGGCTAAGACTAAGGCTACGGTATTTATACATCCATTCATATCACATATCGACATAATGTTTTTGTGTATTCGTATAGCCACTTTTTCACAGTATTTTTATCAACAAAAATATAGCATCTAACCTAAAAAACCGTTTAGTTGTGTCAAGTTTAGTGGCATAGTAAAAAATGTGGGCAGAGTCCTGCCGTTAACCAGCACCTTAAGATCATTGCGACAGTATATAGAAGCGGTCCAAGAAATTTGTTGTCTCTTTCTCTCTCATGGTGTACGCCGTAAAAGCCCGGAGAAAGTGATTTTACGCAAGTTTGTGTAGGTTGGGTAAAAATAATTAGCTCTCCCTCCATATATTGTTACTTCAAGGTTCTACCGGTATTTCTATGGAAGATGCACCGTCTTTGATCCCTTCGGCACCCGTGTATAACTGGGAAACTCGCCGAACGCGCGCCCAACATTTGTACACGGTTGACGTTCGATACATGAGAACGGGTCGCTTATACAACTCGTTCTTGGGTTCAACATCTCGGCTGTGAAATGAGTTTCCGGCCTCTGTGTTTCCTCCCTCCTACAACGTGGGCCTCTTAAAGACTCAGGTTCACTCTTCCTTTCCTCAAAAATACTCTTCACGCTGTATCTCCAAAGATGACATAGCCCCTAAGGGAAATAATTTCCTGCGTGGGGTCAATGTAAAAAATTGGTATCCAAACCTTAAGTATAAATTAATAACCAATTAAATTTAACACAATATAGTCCTATTCTTAATAATATATACTAGCAGATAAAAACCCGCTCCCGCGTGGATTATTCACGACACACACATCAAACGGAACAGAGTGAGTAAATCGTGAAGGACCGTAATCGGAAGAAAATTTCAAACTTTTGTATGTATGAGCAATTTTTCCATTGAACTTGGCAGAAGACGGCTTACGGTATTAATACTCTATCAGATTATTATTATTAATAATAAATAGCTATGTTCCCTCTGCGCTCCTGGCAGTCCGGCATCAATACCTTCTCCGTGTGCCACTTTCCACACGAGTGGCCACTAATTATTTATGTATTTTTTAGTATAACTAAATGAGATCACCGAGACGTATGTATGTAAAACCATGTATGACCGTGTTAAAAATGCGGATATCCGGAAAGAATGCAAGGCCGATGTAAGCGTAATGAATAGGATCAAGAAAGGGACGATTAGATGGTTTAGGCATGTAGAGCGAGTGAACGAAGAAAGGAGTGTAAAAAGAATATATGATGCGAAAGTGAATGGAGAAGAAGACGGGGACGCCCGAGGAAGACATGGCACGATCAAGTGAATCAAATACTTGAATCGACCTATGATAAGAGTCAGAATAACAGAAGAGTATGTATGAGACGATGTATGAATGTGAATGAAGCAAGGAGTTTGTACCAAGACAGAGTTGTATGGCAGTCCGTCCTCTCTGCCTACCCCTGCGGCGAAACGGCGTGATGGTTAGTTAGTTAGTTAGTATAACATTAACATCCTAGCTCAGGAAAGATGTCTGAAACCGATGGACACCGTTGAATCTCCAGCCAGGCGTCTCGGCTTTAATCCACTGCTAGTTAAATACTCCGTCATTGCACAGCTTGTAATTATGGCAGTAGGAGGAATTCGAATATTGTCAGGCCATTCGTGACCCGGGAATGTTTGTGTTTCTTTTAAAAAATAATAAATAAATTAGTCTGTTATATTATTATCCCTCGGAAGTGGGCGTCGGTCGGGTGGGAGACACGAACATCTCCCCGCCGACTCACCTGCGCCAGAGGGAGACGGCGGCAGACGGGCGAGACGCGCGACCAGCGCTGTCTCCGCTCGGCCCACATTCCCACAACGGTACACACCTCTCCACCCAATGGTGATTGTTAGCTAAAATATTCGTCAAGTCGACTAATAATGCGGCCACTGAATAAATTGCCGACCACTGACATTATAGAGCCTCTTTCACGAAGGGGGTTTTTAGAGCGGTGCCAGTTACCATATCCCAATTTTGCACGTATCTGACGGGAATCAAAGACCGAAGCCTGATTCGCGAAAGGTGTCTCTTATGGAACGATGTAATTTCTTCGCTATCCCACCTTCGCACGTATCTGACAGGAATCTAACACTTGAACATAATTCTCGAATGTATTTTTTTACAGTGATGCATGTTTCGCTATCTTATTGCCAACATCTGACAGAAATGAAATTCCAAAACTTAAGTCTAATTTTTATTTATTTTTATAGTGAATACCGCACAAAATTCGCGTCTGCTCCCAACCGTCTAGAGCCAGTGAGACTATGGCATCCCCAATCGGGGTGTGTTGTGATGCTGAAGATAGTGGGGAAGGGAATGAGATGGGGAATATGAAGGTTGGGAAGTACCTTACTATTCAGATCTGGTCACCAAACACGGCCAAAGCCATTTCAAGCATCGTTTCGATTCTGAATGCTGGTCTTTCACCAAGGCGATACTTAGAGTATCTTCCACTCTGAATATTGCGGAAGGCATCTTGTAACGGGATGCAGTTTTCACTATCCTATTATTTTTATTATTATTTACGCCCGTTAAAAGGTTTTAATACAAATATAGTGCAAAAATATTGTCCAAAAAAGAAAAAATAATATTGAATAGCAGACAGCGTTAGATAGTTTCAGCAAATAAATTAACTCTACTAGATGACAAAAAGGCATGCACTTATATTGTGATATTGACGTACTAAATATATTGACAACATCGGAGTATTTGTTTCCCAGATGTTGAATTCGTCGCATAGGCGTATAATCTCACAGCAATAATACACAAGAGAGAGCGCTGCTGTAGTCCAGTTTTTATGAGGTTTGCTTATTAGTTTTTTTAAGGGGCGTGGCTAGGACTAGGGCTGGGGTATTTATACATCCATTCATAGCGCATGTCGACATAATATTTTTGTTTATTCGTAAAACCACTTTTTCACAGTATTGTTATAAACAAAAATATAGCATGTAACCTAATAAACCGTTGCGTTGTGTTAATTTATTTCGCGTATCAAAACGCGTGGGCGGAGTCAACGGAGACGCGGGACACGAAGAACATTCTAAAAATACTTTAAAGCGCTGTGATAATTTGGGAGATTTTATTGTCTGTTTCTTTCTAATGGTGTACGACGTAAAAACCCGGAGAAAGTGATTTATCCCAAATTTGTATAGGTTGGGTAAAAAGAATTAGCTCTCTCTCCATATATTGTTACTTCAAGAGTATATTTCGCGAAAGAAGTTTTTTTTGGAGCTATGAAATTTGTGTCAGATGGGAATCGAACACGTTTACCTGATTCACGAAAGGAGTAACACAAAATAATATTACATAAGTCCTGTTTTCACTATATCACAATAATAAACCATCCATTAGCCAGGCTCGATTATTCGCATTCAGTTAGTCCAGATAATCAGGGACTTACCGAATTTAATTTCAAGCACAGCTATTTTATAATCATCTAGTTTATTGATAACGAGGCATATATAAGCGGACAAAACACGTGTCAACATTGACAACAAAGTTTAAATAGTAAATACCGATAGTGTATAATGAAAGATAACGGTTAGCCGATCATGTTTTGTACGAGAGGACCGCAGTTCTGAGAAGAGTAAAAAGTAAGAAATAAGGCCTTTAAGCTTAGACTACATAGAGTGGGACCTATCCAAGGCAGTGTAGTCAGTTTTTGATGACTTTTGCCGGACTCGGCAGACCTGGGCGTGGCTAGGACCAAGGCTACGGTATTTATGCATCCATTCATAGCACATGTCGACATAATGTTTTTGTTTATTCGCATAACCACTTTTTCACAGTATTGTTATCAACAAAAATATAGCATATAACCTAAAAAAAACATTTAGTTGTGTCCAGTTTAGTCGCAAATCAAAACATGTGGGCGGAGACGCGGGAGACCAAGAATATCCTTACCGTACATAAAAGCGGTGTGTTATTTTTGTTGTCTTTTTCTCTCTCATGGTGTAAGACGTAAAAACCCGGAGAAAGTGATTTATCGCAAGTTTGTATAGGTTGGGTAAAAAGAATTAGCTATCTCTCCATAAATTGTTACTCCAAGCCTTTAAGTTTCCAGTCAGTTTTCGGGATGAATATAATAGTATCATAATTAATTCACCCAAGATGGTTTAACAAATACGGTGCCCCAGCAATGCGCCACCCAGAGTGGCCTACCCAAGAGACCAACCCTTTTCATCCACATGCTCTATTTTCTTTATTCTGACTTTAGATTTAAGTCTTCTTCAGCGTCCTCGACTTCTTCTATAATAATAAGTGTCATAATTATAGACATAGAGTATCACACACACAGTGGTAGATAAGTATCGCCCTGGTGAAAGATCACCATTCCGAATCGAAACGTTGCTTGAAATGGCTTTAGTCGTGTTTGGTGATTAGATCTGAACAGACAGGTACTTCCCAATCTTCCTCTTCCCCATCTCTTTCTCCTCTACACTACCTTCAGCCTCACAACATACCCCAATCGGGGATGCCATAGTCTCCTGGCTCCAGACGGTTGGGAGTAGTTGGGACCTTGTGCAGTATTAACTATAATTTTGTTTTCAAATTACATTTGAGATGAGTCCACTTTGATTGCTAGTCACGATTTTAATCATAATAATATAGTTTTATTATCAGTAGAAATATACCGATTGATACTATTACCCTCTAGTGTCATTGACCCCTGGTAGTTGTTAATTCGTAGACCGCACCGAAAAGCTACTTTCAATTTGTTTTATGCCATATTTTAATTTAATCCTACCCATATTGTCTATCTTTATAATAGTAGATATTTATATAGCGCAGTTTTGTGATAGTTCACTTCAAGTGTGCCTTACACCAAATTACCTAACCTAATATAACAACGAGAAAATAATGTATAACAGATATGTATGCAAATTAAAACTATTTAAAATCGTGAAAACATGTTAAGATACGTGTATAACGGTGCATGTTTACATCAACAGAATGAAAAACTATTTACTAGAAGCTAAGTGTATAAAAAATCTAGATCTAAATTATGTATAAACATGAACAAATCCTTGAACATATGAGGCCTGTTCAAAAGAAAAGGTTAATTTTGAATTTTCGCGGTCTGTGTACATTCGATTATCGATTTTTTTTTGTTATGTTAGCATTATCAACCATTTTGGATTAGTGGTTTGTTTTTGACAACTGGAAAGGTTGGTCACGTTTTTGTGTGTTCTTCGATTTTTTACTTTTGAAAGAAATGGATCAAAGAATATGTATTAAATTTTGCGTTAAAAATAAAATAAAGTGCTCCAACGCACTTAAAATGTTGACTGTGGAATTCGGTGAGTTTACTTTGTCTCTTTTTATAAGTGGTACAAGCGCTTTACAGAAGGCCGAGAAGATGTTGATGACGATGAGCGTCCTGGAGTTGTGGAAAAACAAACCATGGATTTTATTCTTTGATCCATTTTTTTCAAAAGTAAAAAATCGAACAACACACAAAAACGTGACTAACCTTTCCAGTTGTCAAAAACAAACCACTAATCCAAAATGGCTGATAATACTAACATATGATAAACATATGTGTACCAACATAACAAAAAAAATATCGATAATCGAATGTACACAGCCCGGAAAATTCATAATTCACCTTTTCTTTTGAACAGGCCATGTACACTGCTGCTGTTTTATCGTCCGAATTTCCCAAAAAGCTTTCAAGCTTGTTGACACACCTACCCACGTCAAACAACGTACACTTAGGATTGCGTGTATCGGTGCATATGTATTCACTTCCTACAATGATGTTCTTGCCAAACGTCATTGAGAAACAGCCCTTGGTCACGATTATGCCTAGTTATTTTTAGAGAAAGGGGGACAGCAAGTGTATAGGTACTTTGTTCGTTTTATTTACACTTATTCTAAAAGTTCTTATTACTTATTTTAAATTTCACTTCACTCTGAAGTCGAATGACAAGTTTTATTTTTATTTATTAAACAAAGGTATCATAAAAAAAACAGTTGTTCAAAAAATACATTAAGAGATGAATGATATAAAAAAATATTATTATAGATACACACATAATGTAATAAAAGAAACTAAACTTTTATTTATACCCCACATATAGACAAAGCATTATATATCCCAAGGAGTTATTTGAGTACAAACTGAAGTAGTGTGACGCATTATATATGATATAATTACGCAAATAATGTGCGCAATGAAAAACAAAAAGATAAGATATGAGAGAGGTTCATTATTATACACATGTTATGAGATAATCGTTGAAGTAGCAAGTGTAAAAATGTGTAAAAAATTATTAGAGTTTGAAATATGGTGTATGCATCTGTGTAGTACTGTGTTCGTGGCACCTCTGGCTGCGCCACCTGTAACCGTGTTAATTTAATTAGGTAAACGGGTCTCTGTGCAATCCTCGTATAATGAAATCAAAATTTAAAAAGAACAATAACATTTAGTATCTATAATCTGATATCTCTGTCCTGACCTCGATTGTATTGGTATTGGGCTATTCTTACTGTTTCCAGTTGTAGGTAAGGTTGGGTTAGGTTAGGTTACCTGCGTACGTCAGAGTACGGTGTTTACAATGAGGAGAGCAGCGATGGGAAAAACTTCAAAGTTTTGTGAACGCTTCACGAACTATAAGTTCTTCCAAATAAAACCTTCACGGTGAATGCTTCAAATGAACTAACAGTTCAATCGGTCAATTCGCACCGTAGTAGGTAGTGTAGCGTGTAGTTTAGGAACTCGAGTGACTGCTACATAGTTCGTTTGTGCTATTAGTTCGTAGTTCATATATTGCTTCACGAACTTCACACTACAAAAAAGTGCTGCGATTTTTCAGAAGAGTAACTTTGAAGTACTGAAATTGAAGTGTGAACTGCCGCAAAATGAAGTCGTTTTTTTGTAGTAGTTCGCACAGAGGCGTTACATCGCTAGAGTAGAGTATAACAGTTCTGACAGGAAGTGGAGTTGTCCCTAGTGGCACCGTGTCCGGAAGGAAACCTTGACGCTTCCTAGAACTGCCTTGACCGAGGAGTGAGGATTGACTAACTGAGTGGAGAAGTGGCGTATGTAGCTCCACCCAATATCCCGAGAGACCAGATAAGAGTGCGTGAGGCATGGCGCGTGATATTCTTCCACATGCTTTCTGTTATTCCAACTCAAGTATTTGACAGTTCCATGTCTCCTGAGACGTCCCTGACTTGTTCTACGATATGTATATATATATACATGGCCTGTTCAAAAGAAAAGGTGAATTTGGAATTTTCGCGGGCTGTGTACATTCGATTATCGTTTTTTGTTTGTTTGTTATGTTGGTACACATATGTTTATCATATGTTAGCATTATCAGCCATTTTGGATTAGTGATTTGTTTTTGACAACTGGAAAGGTTAGTTACGTTTTTGTGTGTTCTTAGATTTTTTACTTTTGAAAAAAAATGGATCAAAGAATATGTATTAAATTTTTAATGTAAACAGCCCGCGAAAATTCAAAATTCACCTTTTCTTTTGAACAGGCCTCGTATATTTTATTGTAAATACCGCACAAGAGCACCAACTGCTCGGAACCCTCTAGAGATAGTGAGACTATGGCATCCCAAATTGGGGTATGTTTTGAGTCTGAATGTAGTGGGAAGAGGAAGAGGAAGGTTGTGAAGTACTCGACTATTCAGATCTGGTCAACAAACACGGCTAAAGCCATTTCAAGCAACGTTTCGATTCTGAATGGTGGTCTTTCACCAGGGCGATACTTGGAGTATCTACCACTCTGGAACTTGCCGCAAATATGCTTTGTATTATTTCACATGAATTAAATGTGTTATGACCTTAGAGTATATAGAGTGGTATCCATCCAAGGCAGTGTAGTCAGTTTTTTATTTTTACCTGACTCGGCGGACCTGGGCGTGGCTAAGACTAAGGCTAGGGTATTAATACATCCATTCATATCACATATCGACATAATGTTTTTGTTTATTCGTATAACCACTTTTTCACAGTATTGACATCAACAAAAATATAACATCTAACCTAAAAAACCGTTTAGTTGTGTCAAGTTTAGTGGCATAATAAAAAATGTAGGCGGAGTCCCGCGGTGACCCAGGAGCCCAAGATCATTGTGTCAGTACATATAAGCGGAGTATTATGTTTGTTGTCTCTTTCTCTCTCATGGTGTACGACGGAAAAACCCAGAGAAAGTGATTTATCGCAAGTTTGTATCGGTTGGGTAAAAATAATTAGCTCTCTCTCCATACATTGTTTCTCCAAGGTTATGACACACATATTAAATAACAATTATTTGAGCACGCCGGGCTTGAACCTGCGACCTGTATTCGTAGTCAAACGTCTTACCACTCGACTATGCAGGCCGTTGAAACAGTTTAGTAAAGTATTTACTACATATTTGTGCCCTTTCTGGCCGTTAGTACATATTTGAGTATTTTCCCAAATTAATACATATTTCAGGCGATTCATTATTAAAATGTGAAGAAAACGCGTGTATTTTATCTTCTGTGGTCGGAATCGGTTATTTTTGGAACCTGTTCCTTTTGGATATTTGGCTGGCCATCCCGGTTTTTTTCTTTCGGAATTTTTGGCTGGCCTAACCCCCCCCCCCACCCATTAGTTGATTATTTTTTAAGGTACCTCCCTCCTTTTCCCACACGAAATTAAGAAAACACATGATTGTTAATAAAGAAAGAAGCAAACAACTATTATCAACTAAAAATAAAATTGCATTCAAGAAAATTGGTGTATAATAAATGACCGGCTAGTGGCTGAGTGGACAAACGCGTCGGATTCTCACCCGGGCGTTGTCGGGTTCAATTCCTCCGCTAGCTTAATTGCACAAGCAACGTCTTCCGCTTATTGTGATGGCAGTAGGAGTTTTTCAAATGTTGGCAGGTTATTTTTAACCGGAGAATGTTTGTCTTTCATATAAAAAATATATATAGATGAAGTCTTATATTTCTACGTTAAGGCAACTTTTTTCAGTTCGCAGTGTCATTTCCACAATGAGTTACGGAGCTTTAAAATATCCACGTAACTGCTATAAAATAAGTCGTCATATTGTTTGTTCCGTGTTATTTCCAATTATTGTTTAACTCGGGCTAAACGCGTAGTAACTGCCAAATAAAAACAATACGTCTAATTTAAATAATTTTAGCAACAGCAGTATTTTCGTAGGCGCCTGTAATCAGAGCATTCCTGCGCTTTATATGCTGGGTCAGCACTGTTGGGTAAGTTTAACGGCAAACAGCCAGTCTACTGTCTAAGTGTCAAGGCATTCCGGGGCACTCTGGCCAGTGTAGACTCTGTAAAGGTAGCTGGCAGAATGTTGTGGTACGTTCACTGTTATCTGGAGACGCGTTTGTCAAATAATTGTCGAATGAAACGTTAACACGGCGCTCACTGGATCCACTATGCCACCGTAAGACTGACCCGAAAACCCACTCTAGCAGTTAGCAGTTCAGAGCAAGAGCCAGCCTGTATTCTGAGATGGCAATACCTGCCGCCGAGAGCTCCGTTGGAATCTCTCCCTCTTCCTCGCGTAACAGTTTGCCAATGGTTCCGTTTTAACCTTGTGTCTCCCTCGCTCTGTTGCGCGTGTCGCGTATTATGAAGAGGGAGAGGTTACAACGGAGCTATCGTGGACACTGGGATAGAAATTATCAATATAGGCCTGCCGCTCAGAGCTCCGTTGGAATCTATGTAAATGAACAGCTGAGAGCTCCGCTGTAACAAATCTCTCTCTCTCTCTCTCTGTTGTTACAAGTGCCGTTTATGAGAAAAAGGGAGATGTGTTACAACGGAGTTATCAGCGGTACGCCTGTATATCTACTGTACTAGGAATGGTGGTATTTGCTTGCTGCGGCTGCCCGTTTGTATCCTCTGTCATTATTATTGCAAAAGCGAAATTATGTCTACCACCTTTTCCGCGAAATCTCGTCGCGCTTGAGTTACCAGTTGATTCGTTAGTTCCTAGCTAGGCGGCAACATTGCGTACTGCCAGCAAGCAGCACTAGGCTCTGAGCGGCCGAGAAAGAGAGATCCGCCGGCGACATCGCTGCGGAATCTTCAACTCTTCGTCGGAGTTAATTAATTATGCCATTTTTATAAATAATAAAAAATCCTTCTTAAAAAATATAAATAATATCCTTTACAAAGGCTTGTATGGTTGCCTGCCTATTTCTTGTGGCTAACATAGAAAATCACATAAATTCCAATATAAGTAGAAGAGAATACTCTGTAATATAGGTTGGCTGTCATAAATCAGCCAGGATCTACACTTGCGCCAGTACCGTAGGTTTTGAAGCCACGGGTTGGGGCTTGAAGTAACAATATATGGAGGGAAAGCTAAATATTTTAACCCAACCTAAAAAACCTTGCGATAAATCACTTTCTCCGGGTTTTCACGTCGTACACCTTGAGAGAAAAAGAGACAACAAATATAATACACCGCTTCTATGTACTGTCACGATGATCTTGGCCTCTTGGGTCACCGCGGGACTCCGCCCACATTTTTAAACTTGACATAACTGAACAGTTTTTTAGGTTATATGCTATATGTTTGTTGATAACAATACTGTGAAAAAGTGGTTATACGAATAAACAAAAACATCATGTCGATATGGATGTATAAATACGCTAGCCTTAGTCTTAGCCACGCCCAGGTCTGCCGAGTTCGGTAAAAATCATCAAAAACTGACTACACTGCCTTGGATAGATACCACTCTATGTACTCTAAGGGTTGAGGCATCTTTCATCAATCTTCACCTGTATTTCTGTTCTGTTAGGTAATTTGTCATTCCTCGTGATTTGATCAAGATAAATATAATATCTCCGTTGTAATTGTCATTATTGTCGTGTATAATATTTTGTAGGACATATCATGTTTAGTGGGGCATTTTTTACAAGCGATTTCGCATAATGCTGAAGTACCCAAATGAAGCACACATTAACCTCAAAAGAGGAGCTCGATTATCACCGTTTTAAGACAAATGTGGTTATTCAATTCTACAATCAAATTGAATATACCGGCTATTTTTGGAACCGGTTCCTATCTTTGGTAGGCGAAAATGTCGAATAGATGTAATTGATCAGATGTAAAGATTATTGAGCGAGGCTCAATATACCCCTCTACCATGGACGGAAAAAGGAGAGGAACCGCCGCTTTTTAATCATAGACGAGCGGTGTTGTAACGGTTCCAGTTCTTTTCCCTCCTGAGAAAAATATTACTCATCGATAAACCCTTTCTGGTACCAAGAACCGGTTCCAAAAGTAATTTGATAAATAACCGGTTCCTCGTCGATTTCCGGTAACTGGAACCGCAAAGTCACCTCATTTCAGATATCAACCATTCCTAATATATAACAGTGGCGTGCAGTCCATAAAGGCTGTAAAGCTGTGCCTACCCTAACAAAAACGAACCATCACATTGTTTCTGTTTGACAAATTTATGCTTTTTATGTGCAACCTACCTAGTTTTTTAGCGGGATACGTAACGTAAAGCCATGCATCCGCGTATTGATTTCACTAAAGGCAAGGGCTGTGAAATATTAAGCCTGCTCTGCTTGTAATTTCTGTCAAATTAAATTACATACGTAATGTTATCCCTTCATTTGTTGTTAGGTTGGGTTTTGTCCGTCATCAGCGGAAGATAAAAATAAGTATGTAGTTTTTTTTTTCAAATATTCAATGCACAATTTCATTTTTCATTTACTTAACTTCATGTTTATATACAATATTGTACACACATTGTCCTCCACGCTAGGAGTTCACTTGTGATGTGGAGGACATCAGTTCATACCCGAACTTGAAAAACTGCACACAGCTTTCCAGTGCACGCCACTGATATATTTGCGGAACGTTCCAGAGCGGTAGATACTCCAAGTATCGCCCTGGTATTAAACCACCATTCAGAATCGAAACTTTGTTTGAAATTTCAATAGCCGTGCTTAGTGACCGGGTCTGGAGATCCAGGTACTTTCCAACCTTCCACTTTCTCATCTCCTTCCCCTCCCCACTTCCATCACCCTCACCTCATATGATGCCATAGTCCCACTAGGTTTAAAAAAAAATAGTGAATACCGCACAAGAGTCCCAACTGCTCCCAACCGTCTAGAGCCAGTGAGACTATGGCATCCCCGATTGAGGTATGTTGTGAGGCTGAAGGTAATGGAGAGGGGAATGAGAGGGGAAAGAGGAAGGTTGACGGCCTCCATGGTCGAGTGGTAAGACGCTCGACAACGAATCCAAATGTCGCGGGTTCAAACCCGGCGTGCGCCAATAACTTTTATTTAATTAATATGTGTCATAACACATTTAATTCATATAAACATAATAAAAAGTATATTTGCGGCACGTTCCAGAGTGGTAAATACTCTAGGTATCGCCCTGGTGAAAGACCACCATTCAGAATCGAAACGTTGCTTGAAATGGCTTGAGCCGTGTTTGGTGACCAGATCTGAATAGCCAGGTACTTCCCAACCTTCCTCTTCCCAGTCTCCTTCCCCTCCCCACTACCTTCAGCCTCACAACATACCCTATTTGGGGATGCCATAGTATCACTGGCTCTAGACGGTTGGGAGCAGTTGAGACTCTTGTGCGCGGTATTCATATAAAAAAAAGGTTGGGAAGTAACTGGTCACCAAACACGGCTAAAGCCATTTCAAGCAACGTTTCGATTCTGAATGGTGGTCTTTCGCCAGGGCGACACTCGAGAGTATCTACCACTCTGGACAGTTGCGTATTCACATTGAAAAAAAACGAAAATGAACAGTGGAAAAAAATACCTAAACGAAAATTAAATAAATTAATTAATCTTTGATATTAATTCGAGTATTCTTTTTCCATCGAAGCCCAATTTATTTTATCACTCTCGCTTCCAGACAGACTGGTTGGCCATTTCTAGAATCAAATTAAATGTAGGCAAGAGGTAGGTAGGCACCCACGAAACCAAAACGAAAAAGTCAATTAAATAACTGGCACGCGACACGCAATCAATCGCTGGCTTTATTTTAGAAATCTTTTGTTGAATTCGATATTTTTCGTTTTTATACACCCGGATATCGCGGTATTGCGAAATGTGTGCACGCTAATTGCTCACCGAAACCTCCCGAGAGAAGAAAGTACAGGCAATTTTATGTCATTATTTCGAGTCCGGTTTAAATTCTATTTAAATTGTTGGACAGTTTTACATTTTCGTGTTTATTTTTTTCAAGCTTGCGGAAATTCGCCCCATTGTAATTCGTCGCTGGAAAGGCAAAAGGGATTAAGCGACACTGTGGTCAGTAATGAGTTAAATATGCAGTTTTGATCAGGTTTTTTTTCTGCATCGAATGCTCTGACTCGTTTCCTTATGAAAATATTGTAGCCCTTCAGCCATCTAAAATATATTTAATTAAATAAAAACACACGTTGTTTTAATCCACTTTATTTTTGTATATGTCTACTAGTTTCGATTCAGCTGAATCTTCATCGGGACTTTAAAATATACTTAAAAATACATTAGTAAGTATTTGTGTGTTTTTATTTAATTAATCATGCCAATCCACAAAGTGTTTGCTTATTCAGATAATTTAAAATATATTTACCATTTGGGAGAAGGCTTGACTCAAGCGACACAAGTTTGGGACTTTTTTAAAAATATTTTGGTCGTTTTAGGTAACTCAGTGAGAGCATTGAGTTGAGTTACCTGAGTTTTCGAGGATTCGTAGTCGAGGATCTTAACCGCTTGACCACAAAAGTGGTCATAAGGAGGTTGGGTTCTGTTTCACCCGAGAATGGAAACTGACGGTTGACTGTGTGTTGTTGCAGGGATCTCTGGAGTGCCTGCAGGTGGCGGGGGCCCGGCAGCTGAGGAAGCTGGGAGCTCTGCCCACCAGGATGAGGGTGCTGGCTAACGACGACGTGTACGAGGCCACCAAGCAACGCATGACCGTCGACGCCGAGAATCTGAAGAGCAAATGGTGAGTAACTCTCTAGTCGACTGTATAGTCTGACCGGCACTCCCGGTAATGGCGATTCTAATGCCCTGTCGTTTCTGTTGCAGCACTAGGGTAATAAAGCCAAACCAGACAGACATTGGGCGGAAGGTCAAGGTGAAAGGACAGCGCCCGCCCCCGCCTCGCGCCCCCTCCTCCTCCCTGCCCCCAGCCTTCCCGTCCCCCACCCCAACCCCCACCCCCACCCTAGCCCTAATAACCACCCTAGCCCTTATAATATTAGCAATCATAACGTTAACCAAACCAGCAATCACAATCATTCTAGTAATAATAATAGTAGCTCCAATCTTAACGGTAGCACCAACCATAGCAGCAGTGCCAACCACAACGGTGCTGCCAACCACAACGGTGTTGCCAATCATAACAGTAGCATGAACCACAGCGGCAGCAGTGCCAACCACAACAGTAGCATGAACCACAGCGGCAGCAGTGCCAACCACAACAGTAGCATGAACCACAGCGGCAGCAACGCCAACCACAACAGCAACATGAACCATAGCGGCAGCGCCAATCACAGCAGTAGCATGAACCACGGTGGCGGCACCAATCACGGCGGCAGCATGAACCACAGCGCCAACCACAACGGGAGCAGCGGCCACTATGGCAACAGCCACAGCGGCAACGGCAGCACGGCGCAGGGGGGCTACAACATCAGCGCCGTGGGCATGGGCTACTCCACCAGCAACCCCAACGCGCTCCCTATCGGGGGCCGTGAGCCCCCCTCCGCAGCCTCCCAGGCGCAGCGGGCCCCCAAACCCACCGCCCTGGGAAGAGTGCCTATCAAGTGAGTCAACAAATCAATCAATCCTTCTTAATAATTTACAACCTTCCTGTAAGTTACAGAACTAATTAGTGAAGTAATCGATTTGAAGGTGCTCTCTTCTTGTATAGAAGTATGATGCAAATAAAATCACACTTATACATTGCAAAGTGGCAGACACTGTTAACTTTCCATTGGATAGCTTTATTTGACTGTACTTAGCACTTCTGTCAATACATTATTGTGAAATTTCAAGATACTAGACAATGTTCAAACTAAATAGATTATGAGCATCATTGAATAACTGATTATCACCTTTTTCATTTGCTTCTGAGTTTATATCAGTGATTAGATTTAGTTAAGGTTATTTCGGGTCTGTCATCAAGGATAACATATCTAGCAATGCTTGTGATAATATACCTTTTCTTAATACAGTTACCATCCAGATAATACTGCACCATTCTGAATCTGTTCACTGATCTGAACTAGAACAGAATATTTGTATCATATGTTATCTAATAAATTTGAATACCTGTAGAAGCTTTAAAATATTCAAAATTATGATAAATCTAAATGCATTTTACTCCATTTGATGCAAATGTTCTCAATGCTGCTCTTGGAGCAAAAGTGTGGACACTGACAAAAGCAGCAGAGATGAAAGTGAAAACCTTTGAAGTGTGGTTGTATTGATGCAAGCTGTGAACTGTAGAGGTCATGACAAGAATGTCCAAAGACAGGGTGACACAATTACACTGATTCATGTAAAGAAATCGCTAAATTAATAATAATTGGCTGATTTTTATAACCCCGTTTTCGTGAAAGAAAATCACATCAAAGGTGCTTTGTTATTAATAAAGTTTCAATTAAAAAAATGAAAGAAGGTATTTCTGGCTAACCTATTAAAAATTTAAATGGTACTAAGAGGTTAAGACCAGGAGATATAATGTATATAACTTTTTTGGTGTGTGCAAAGTATGAATGGCTCATAGCCGAGGAATCTCTCTGAGAAATCAGGTTCAATGATGTTGTCCAATCTCGGATGGAAGAAATCAAATTATCGTTTTGTTTAGCCTTTCATTTAATTTTACATCATGTAATAAAATATATTCTAATACTAAACAACCTGCATCCTGTTTCTATTACAGAGAACGACTTATTCAACTCCTAGCTTTGAGGCCATATAAAAAGCCAGAGTTGTATAATAGGCTCAATAGTGGTAAGTTAATTTTCAACATAATGATACTTATTTTAGTAAAAACATTAATATTTAAAGTGATGATGTCATCGCGATTCCTTCTGGGAAGGAAATATACCACGCCAAGCAGTGATTCATACAAGTACACTTCCGCAAATCAATTAAACATAGCACTACACAATCTACATGACTTTTCTCATGTGATGAATTTAATTTTATTACTGAAATATTACTTGATAAAAATATGTCATTATTTGGACATAAAGGTACTATACAATATAATTGGTACCTACAGGAGATTGTGTGTACATTGTCAATATTGAATCAGTATGCCAAGTCATATAACAGAACTGAAAATAACTTAATTTAATTTGTGCGTTTTAAACAAATAATGATTTCTAATCACATTTCAAATACTTATCTGATGTCCAGAAAAAATATTTAATTTAACCTCAATAATATTCAATAAAAGTTGCCGGAAAGAAACCTGTATTTTACCATGCCTTTCACCTTTTCATGAAGAAGAAAAATCTATTTCTAACAAATTGTCTCCTAGTGAGCCTCTACCCCTCCACATTGTGTTATCTATTGATGTAAAAAACATTGTTGATTGTCATTTTAAGTACCTAAAATAAATGACTCGACAATAATTGACATTTTTTCTCAATTATTACGAAAAAAAGAACATTTATTTGGCTTAATAATTACTTTTCATAATTTTGGGTTGGCTACCCATTTCTTCAACAAGGTGCCTACAGGCGTATTTATCTGGCACTACTTTGGTGGCCTCAGTTTCTAGCAAGCCTAGTTTCCACTTACAAAGCTTCTAGATTTGTCTTCCTCGACATTGTCTGGTAGCGACCAACTTGACATGTTCCCTTTCTTTCAGTACAATGAAGATAATAATATTGTGCAATCATGTGAAATTACATGTTGTCAAGGGACATTTAATGATGGGGCAACGTCCTAGGGTAGGATTTGGCCTCCTCCACTGACCGGTGTTGTCATTTGCCTCAAGTCCTCGATGATTTTCGGTGTCCTATGATAGTGTAACTATGTGAAATGTAAATTTAATTTGTTGGTTATGTTTCAGAGGGAATTAAAGACACCGAAAGGAGATTGATAAAGACAATCCTGCTGCAGATCTCCAGCATAAAGGACAACTGTTACCAGCTGCACCGGAATCTCTGGAACGATGTCATTGAAGACTGGCCGCACTATTCCGAGGAGGAGAAACAAATACTCAAGCGGTAACTAATTACATTACCTACCTTCCTTGTACATTGTTATATTGTGTTTCTGCTTCGTAGCTGATCTAAACAATGAAGTACTACTACATACCACTAAATTATTCTCCGAGATTCCTCATTTAGGGATAATCTTCCCCTATGCGCATATTGTTTTATTTCATATCTTACCTTAATCTTAATTCACAGTTTGCAGTGCTGTACTGTGTTAATATATTATAGTCATTATTACTGGCCGATATGATTTTGACAGTCAGAAATATTTTGTTTGACTTTTGGGGAATAGTGCCGTGTTGTGCTTCCTCTGCCTTGTGAGCCAACGCTTCAGACCGCCTTGCAGTGTCCATCATCAGATCAATGTGTAGATTCTAGAGAAATGTTATTTTAAAGAAAGAAACGCAACACGGCACATTATTCAAGAACGTTTTACAAAAGAATCAATTTGGCAACCTAATAAATAATTAAGTATTCCAAATAACAATGATGGAGTTTTAATATAGCCACTCATGTTTCAGTCGCAAGCCGCAGAACCTCACCCCCCCTCTGAGCTCGGACTCTGGGCACTCCCCTTCCCCGCCCCCGCCACCCCCGACCGTGGGGCACAAACGGCCAGCCCCCGTGCAGGCCCCCGGCCCCCCATCGGGCGCCCCGCCGGCCCCCGTCAATCCGCTGCTGCCCGGCACGGGGCCCCCGCCGCCCATCAAGAAGCAGCGCATCTCCCACTACAGGAAGCCAGGGCCCCCGGGGCCGCAGGAGCCTAACACCAGGTAAACAAACTAACACTGCGCTCATTGTTTTATTGACGGTCTGCATTGCTTCCTAACAGTCAGGCTTAATTATACTCACCTGATCATTAACCAGCAGTTTTTGAGATTTTTCATGTGAGGGAGTGCGGCCACTATCCGTGGCTCCACCCAACGAATTTTTATTCCTTGCAGAGTTCAGAAGAGCCACCCACAGACTGCTGTGATTATTTCGAGAACTATTTTGAAGTGCATAAGTTCCTATGTTCCTGATGACCCGGAGACAGCACCATCTTAGATTATTCTTCCTGCCTGTAAAACTAACCTGCCAATGAATCTTTCCACATTGACGCGATATTCACCACTACCCACAAATCCCACCAATTCTCTGAACTGTTATTAACTTTTGCAACTGCTAAATGTATTTTTTATATTTAGGAATTAAATGATTAATTGTTTGTAATGCAAATTAAATTTGCAGATAAATTATTATTATTACTTGGTACAAACTATATTTTATAAAGTGTCACAATCTTTTTAACATTAATAGAGCCTTAAATATCAGTGAGGCCTATTTAAAAAAAGACAGTAATAATCCTTCTGTCACAACTAATTGAAAATGAGAATGAAGGTAGTGAGTAATGCAGTATTTATATGTGCTTACTGTCATGTCGTAAATGCATACGCAGGCACTTTTATTGATGAATCATCACTTGTGTACTTATTTTACCTGACATTGCAAATTTACAAATTTAACGCCTGATCAGAACTTTAAGAAATAACAACGTCTAAATTCTTGGACTAAACGAAATATGCATTTCGTCAGCTGGTGTCAATAGCTTCCGTCAATAGTGGAATCCAATAAAGGTCACTCCCGATCTTCGTCAGCTTTTTTTATTGTAAATATTTATATAAATCATAGAAACCTTTTCAATTATTCACTTTACCGGTGTCTTTCAATAAATAACAGTTAATTTTCGCTATCGGTGTCAGATAAGTGGTCTTGTCTTTGTAGTCTCGGAGAAATAGTTGTTTTAATTTAGTGATTTGGAGAAGGGTCCCACAATATGTGTAGACATATTTTATACGACGACTTGCGCAAGCATTCGGACACCGATGTGAGGTTTTTGCTGTCGACCAGCGGCTGTCACGTTTGGGTTCACGTTCCTTAAAGAGTTGTGCGCCTTTGGCGATGTTGCTGTGACTGCTACGTCTGGGCCCAGGTTCCTAAGAGATTTGTGCGTTGCAGGGAGGGGTCTGGGTCGCCGGCAGCTCTCAGCAACGGCTACCACTCCTCCACCAGCATGAGTAGCGGCGAGCGCAAGAGCTACAGCGACGAGGACACGCCTCCACCTGCTCCGCAAACTCCAAGTAAGTCTTCATCTTTATCTGTGGCCTAATGCTAAAACTACCAAAGTTGACATAGAAAAACCACTTACGGTTCAAATAAGATGTTTGATTTCTTTAGCAGTGAAATTTTGTAGTCTTAACTCAATACTGGAAAATATTCAATGTTGGTACTGTTAGTACCTTGCCACAGATGTTGTATTTTTCATATATACCTGCTTCCCATAAAAAAATATTTTTACGGTTTATTTCATTTTAAATTTAACATCACAACCTCCAAACCAACAGTGTCCAATATCTGTAGGCACTGACAAGGCCCTGTTCAGGTATGGTGATGTGGTTCAATGTTTAGTAAAAGAAAATTGCAAAAACAGCATTTTTGAAAAACTGATACATTGGAGGTTAAAAACTCCAGGGGCTTTGAGCAATATAAATCCAAACATTGTACCTAACATCCATACGTATTAGCAAATAAAGTATTCAATGCGTGTGTGTGACTTATAATAATAATTCATATTTAATGATTTTTAGACAAATATATTATTTGTCAATGCCATCGGTGGTCACCTTCTTTGAACTAATGTTAACGGGTGTAGACTGTTGCAGAAGATTTGCATACTTAAGATGATATGGAAAATAAAACCCCATATGGAGCAAATTTTAATTTTTTTATTGTTACCCTTTTTTTATTCATTACCCTGCAGCAATCGGTACAAAAGAAATCACTAAAATAATATTAAATAACTACATTAAAAAACGATAATCTGGCTAATGTATTCTAAATTCAATGGAATTAGGAGGGTCAAACAACCCTCGTATATAAATTTTCCCGTCCTTCAACTATTTTGCTTTGAATTCATGATGTGAGAGGATGAAGAGAGGACTAATATAAAACAATCAATAATTTTAATATTCTCATCGGTGTATTCTTCTTTCCAGCCAAGAGGGACAACGGCTTCTCGCTGAACTTTGTGACAACCAAGAACTTCCTGGGGACTCCTTCCAAGAGGAACAGTTACGAGACTAGCCCCGTTGCGGAGAATGTGTCTCCACTGCCCGGTAAGTTCCCGACAGCATCGTAAAACACACACCACCCAATGCCCACTTGTTTACTTAATAACATACCGCATTACAGATGTTAAAACAATTCTACCACTGAAATGCAAACATCATTATTCACGATGGAAAAATATATTATTGTCAATAATGGTCAAACAACTCTTGAAGATCTTTTTTTCCCTGCAATCTCTGGATCTGTCTCGTGACCTGATTCCAAATAATCTTTGTTTCAATTCCTCTGTATTAATCAGGCTTCACTTGTACTCAAGCTCAATGCATTTCCTTTATAATGACACACTAAACTAACATTCTATGAATTATAAATTCTATTATCTACTGTAAATTATATAGTATTTATGGAGATTTTGATCATGGGCAGCATTTTTCTACTTCAAGATGTATTTCTGCCACAGTTCAAAAAATGCCTGACAGATTTTTTGTCTCATCGATACAATTTGTCTGAGCTTTTTGGCTCTTTTAGACTAGTCTATAGTTTGATAACTAAGACAATGAAATAAGTCACGTGTACTGACTTGGTTGTGTTTATTTGTTTGTTGCAGTGACCAAAGGGGGCGCGTCTCCCGTCTGCGCCAGCGTCAGGGACAAGTCTCCGGACAGCACCACAGTGGGTGGAGCCAACACGCCTCAGCAGGAGCTGCCCGATTACACCAGGTATATTCTCCTTCTACCAAGTATTCATCGCGTGTCAGGGACAAGTTCTCATTCTGTTTTTGCTATCCTGATTAGTGACCATTTATCACCTATCTTTAATTTGGCTATCGACTACCTCGTATTAAATAAAGTTTTATTGAGGTATTTAAAATGATCTTTGTTTTCTCTATTCTTTTGTATGGCACTGAAGGAAACCTTAACACTAAAGTATGCATTAATAGATAGAAGACTTAATAAGAATGTGGTAGAGTTAACAAAAATAACAATTGATAATCAATGTGAAGATTGATGGAAGACGAAGCAGAGGAAGACCTCGCACTTCATGTCTAATGACTTTGCAATCTACGTGACTAGCACGAGTATAGTTCTATAGAGTTGTTCCAAGTTTGCAGCCTGCAGGGTGAAGATTGCCCTGATAATGATAGCCAACAAAAATTTTAATAAAATTGTTTGCTTTCAGCGAGTACACGGAAATCCAGTGCGGCGAGCAGCGGCGTCGCTACAAGGCTGAGTTTGCGGCGCAGTACGAGCAGTACCGGGTGCTGCACACGCGTGTGGATGCCGTGTGACGCGTGTTCACGCGGCTGGAGGAGCGGTTGCGCGGAGAAGCTGTGGGCGGGCCCACGCACCGAGACATCAAGCGTCAGATTGTGAAGGAGTACCAGCGCACGCAGCGCGACCAGGCCTACCAGCGCGACATGGCGCACTTCAAGTACCTGCACCTGAAGCTGGCGCACATCAAGCGCCTCGTGTTGGACTACGACCGCCTCGGCTTCCACTGACCCGCCCTGTCTCCTTCCCGCCCCCCCCCCCCGCTCTGTCGCGCAGCTCTGCGCTCGGGATGACAGACCACGGAGTAGGCCGGGCTCCAGCACACAG
This sequence comes from Drusus annulatus, assembly GCA_022651775.1. Lineage (NCBI taxonomy): Eukaryota > Metazoa > Arthropoda > Insecta > Trichoptera > Limnephilidae > Drusus > Drusus annulatus. Next base: position 1,043,768 of record JAGWCC010000079.1, read on the forward strand.
CCACCCAGCCCCTCCCTGTCAAACGTTATATTATTATTGTAAATGAAGGGTGAATCCTCTGTACGCAAGTTGTTGAAAGTTACATTTGTACATACATAGATATTTCAGCCAAATTGAATTATAGAAACCCACATTTTTTTGAGATTTCTTTGAATTTTTGTTTGTTTATTTTAAAAATCTAATATACTATCATTCAGTTTGAATGTTTTTGTTATAATTTAGAGCTCTTTTTTGATCAATTACCCGAGCCAATCAATTTATACGGTTGATATTAGATACAGTGGCTTCTGTTGAACAATACTTGTATAGGTCCTTTTCATATTGTTATTCCTTCTCCTGGAGACATTCAGATCAGACAATTGAGCTAGTTCCATCCAGTAGATGATGTATATGGCCATGGCCATATCTCCCGTGTTTGTCTAGTAGATTGAGATATGCGCATTCTGTCCATCCGATGATAGCTTCCGGGCCCCCCTGCTTGTCCCGTCCGGAGGGGGGCCGCGGTCACGCGTCAGGTGGCCAGCCGGTCAGTCCAGGGGAGTGGAGAGGCCATCAGATGGCCTCCCCTCCGCCAGTCCATATTAAATGCTATTTCTTATTGTTGTTAGAGTCTCTAATGTTTTTCTCCCCGCGCCATTTTGCCAAACCTCTTCATCATAAACGTCTCAAAAAGCGTCCAACGTAGATAACTTATTTTACACGTAGGAAATGAAATTTCCAAAGATTCCGTTCAACGCCTGTTGGCCGCTTGTCCCGATATCCTCAACAGACAGACAGACAGTAGTTTCTAGAACGACCGACAAGATCAATTAAAGAGTTCCATATCATTGGTAATTGGAGTAACGTAGAGATATAATGAAGAAAGACAAATGTTGTTTTATAACGAGACATGAATTCAAAATGTGTCTTCCGATCTGTGATTTGACTTTAGTTAATATTTGATGTCATCCCTTTTGATCAATTTACTCGCCATGATATTGTGAAAGTACTCCCGAATAGATTCCCCCGCGGTAGCAGACCAGGAGCAGGGCAGCGTAGAGAGGTAGAGAGAGAGAGAGAGAGGCACAGAGGAACAGTGTGCGTGTGTAGTGTGTGTCCTACTGTGCGTGACTTACGCTATGAATACTGACTTAGGCTTTGTAATAAATAATATAACTATGTATTGTGTAAGGTAAGGTAGTGTAAGAGAAGAGAGAAGCAGAAGAATTAGTCAGCGGCTAGGAAGTGGGTGTTTGTTAGGAGGGCGTAGGCGTTTGACCTCGCAGGATGATTCCTGCGCTTGCTTCACATTCAATTATAATTACTTTTACTTGTTTCTTTGATAAAATATTAAAAAAAGCGATAAAACACGAAATGATAAAAAAGAATGGATTATGTAGATTTAGTATACGTGGCAGGGGCGGGAGCGCCACGCACGCCGCGCCCCGTGACGATTGCGTACACTGTGCTCCGCCATCAAATCATCTCTCATCGTCACTCGGTACCAATACGGCCTTATGGATGAGTCACCTTTATAGTTTTAACATTATTTATCATTATTAAAAATTAGTTTAATGTCTTTGATTTTACGAGTCATATTTAACCCTGTTACTTTCATGCCAATGAAGAAACTACCATGACAAATGTTTTTGTTATTTAAACATGTTTAATTGTATACATTTAATGTTGTTGAGAAACAAAACATTCATTGAAACATCACCATTGATCTGCATTCTGCACGTTCCACGCACGCCCCGTGCTCGTGGTCGCAATGGGCGCACTTGCCAGCAAACAAACAAACAAACAAACATGATGTATTTATGTAATTCAATTATTTATTTTGTTTTATCTATACATATACATATTATGCATCTTCATTCATGGAAGTCATCGCACAGTGTACATAAAGTTATGTTTGCGTAGTGTAGTTCTGTTATTCTTTACTTTCAGGAATATTGTTACTGACATTTGTTTGTTTGTAATAAATACGGTATCCCAAGTGGCTCGTGGCTCGTGACTGTGGCCAATGGCTCATGGCACTCAGCGGGTATTTGCTATGTCTACTTAAGGAAAAGTTATTTTCTACAGACGGATGACATAGAGTGGGAGTATTTCCATAGATGATATGTGATTATCATAGTACACATGCTGTGAATAGGCAATCTTTAAAGAGAAGAGATATTTAATATTATGGCTACTTCTCGGTTATCCAATTATAGGCAATCATTATTCTCACTTATTCTTGTATCTCGACTATTGTTAACTTTGAAATGTTCATATTTTATATTCTAGCCACCACACATAATATTATATTAGTGGTTGCGACACAGATCATATTGCATATTACCGAGAAAACTATTGAAGGTTAGAGTTAAGACAAATGTTTGAAATAATTAGTGCCTAAATGAAATTAAGTTGCCTATAATTTGTATAAGTCTATGTTGTCATTCATAAGCTGTTAGAACGTAAGATGGAATTTTATATGCATTCTTACTAATGAGGTTGGACATTTTGGATATTATATAATATTATATTGATTATTTAGACATCAAGAGTTTGTAATGCGTGCCGCGAACCTGGCTCCGTCATTTTCTAACTGATATTATCATTTGTTTTATTTACCCAGATGCAATTTGCTCGCAAACAAACTATGTACAGCCAAAGTAGAACTTATGAAGTGACCTCCAAAATGACCTGACTTGAAAATGAGCTAAAGATAGAAAATGACGCGTCCAGAATCAGGAAATGCAATAAGTTGTCAGTTTGGATGGAGCTCGTCTGAGGGGAACTGTCCCTCCACGGCTCGCCGAGCTGATGACATGATGACCTGATGATCTGGTGATCTGGCACCCCCCTAGCTCTAGATATGATTAACCAATGTATTGAACTGTACATGCTCATGTGCCCGTGTGGGTGAGAGGCGCCCGCCCAAGGAAGCAAGAAGTATTAACACGCAATAAACGCATTTATAAGTATGTGCGCCACTTGGGATAGAGTTTAGTGGTCGAGTTACTGGTTACTGACTACTGACTACTGACTTACTGCAGGTAGAATAGAACAGGTCGAGGGCCCCAGAGAGTGAGATCAGCTTGTGCCGGGGACACTGTAAAAATCCTAAATATTGTAATCTAAGAATATGTGAAAAGAAAAAACAAAATGAAAAAATAAAATTCTATACTTATATGCATGCAGCAAAAAGAATCTTGAGTTTTATTTTGGTACATTATCTTCTTTGTCCTTCCATTCTCCAAAGATACACGTCGGAACATGAATCACGGTCGATTATTATCATGAACTAGATACATGATATTATTATTTATGAAGTTGATCGCCTCGAGGTACACTACATAGATTTATATCTATGAAAAATTGACACTCAACACATGTTTTTTCACAAGCTGTTTTAAAAATAGCTATAATTATCTATTTCCATAAAGATTTAGTGGCTTAATTGATTTTACACTTCAAGTTCATTTAGTTCTTAGTTTTATACTTATATGGTTTCTGAGAATGTATTATTAAATGAGCAAAACACGATTATACCATAACAATACGAATTACAAAGCTTCAGAGTGTATTCTCTAAGTTGCCAAGTTCCTCAAGATTAAACAAATTAACATAATTAATGAGCTGAAATGTGTGACAGCAAACACCTATATATATTTGTTCAATAATATAAAGACAGTTGTGTGTGTGTAGTTTGATTAGTCTATGTATAAAAATTAAAAACAAATAGAAGAGAATTAGGTCTACCAAGTAGGATGATCTTTTGGTTTGATTCTCCAACTAATTAAAGATTTCTCCATTATCAAAGTGGATATTACAAAGCTTCTTTCAAAAGTCATTATCTATCCATTATATATTAATAATTAGGTTCTTAATGTAAAGTTTATGTGGGTAATACAATTGTGTGAGTAGTAATTGCACAAGTAGAGATAAGTAAGAATATTATGATTCCTTCTACATACTCTTTTTCCTAGTTTTTCCATGGCTGGCGTCATTTGGATCTACAAATAAAAGGTTTGAAGTTTGGATAGTAAATACTAACACACAAATAGTAGATACATACACAAATAATTATCATTTTGCTTTATATTTTTTAAAGAACTTATGGAGGCATTGCAGCAGTAAACTGAGGTTGGTGTTAATTATGCTAACGGACAGAGATTCCATCACCATACATATCTCAACTGGTTCTTCTATATAATATAGGAAGGGGATGATTTCAAACAGTGGTTTGAACTGATTACCATCCGATGGTCGGACGTCGGGACAACAAAGTGTCCCCTACCCCGGTGGCTGAACAGTGGCGATAACAATTATCCATGTCCGATTAGATGTGATTTGATTTGAATGTGATGGCACACCGTCCATAATATCCGTGCCGAATTGCATAGCCGCAGCGGAAAGAACCCTGACGTGTACATCAAGCCTTAGAGGCAGAGCATACTACAGATCAGGTAGTTTTATATATATATTATCGTCACGTATATATTATCGGTCGAGGGAGACAAGCCACTAATTTGGCAAAAATAACTTAACTCTTTCACTGCGGCGAGTGATTTTAGTCATTTCTATAAATCGTTAGCACCACGCGGCGGCTGACTAAAGTCAGTTTTGACTTCGTTTTCTGAGCACATGTATGCCGTATTCGGGCGAAATTTGTTTTTAAAATAAGAATATTCATTTGTGGAGAATCTTTATCAACTACTTCATTGTTTATCTTATAAAATAATAAAACCGAGAGCCCGGGGACATCCGTTAGCCGCGGCCATATAAATGGCCTTGTTGAAGTTTACCGCTCTTGTTTATATTAACACAAATATGGCGTTGTCTTAATTTTGGTTTATCTCAAGTGAATGTTTATTGATACTTCGATGTTGGAGGATGATTTTGGGATAGTTAATAATTCAGATAATGATTTTGTTTTCTTAAAAGGGTCGTTCTAAAAATAACATTCAACCAAAAATGCGTAAACAAAAAATGTGCCGCATAGGGACGACTGCTTAGGTATATTTATTTAGCAGTTAAAAGGTTAAGCATCATCGAAATAGCTATGACCAATAGATTTGTCACAAAAAGCCCTATTTATTAGTAAAGATATATTTATAAGTATTTTCTAAATTGCCAATAGATCTAGCAGTCAAGTTATGACAAGTTTTTTGACTTTCAAATAATTTAGTTTTACTAGTTCTTTTCTCTCATTAGTACAAAGTTTCACCCTTCTATCTTTAAAAACAAAAACAATTTCAAAAGACAAATGCAGATTAGCCTTTTCAAAATGGCAATATTTTGCAACAACATACTGGACTTCTGATACCAGGTTCTTCAAGACAAAAGTCACCACACCTTTCAGATATTGCAATCTAAATGTTTGAAACAACTTTTATTTAAAGTTTATCTGTTATTATGCATGTTAATATAACTTTAAAGTACATATTAAAAAATCTTTTAAAACATACAAACCTGATTTTACCTTCATATCTTAACATATAAATGCGGCATCTCTAAACTTTATTAAAATTTGAATAATCTTAAAATCTATGGGCTCCTGGTCCCTGAGATTAAAATGTAAATAAAATATTTCATACTCTTTATATTTACATGTAACGACATCTATTGTTGAGTAGACCAAACTAATTCATTAAGTTTATTTTATTCATGTGCTCCTGGTCCCTAAGATTTAAATGTGAGAAATTTATTTTATAGTCTTTAATTTTCATCTAACGACATCTATTGTTGAGTAGACCAAATTAATGCACTATGCCCTTTTGATTTATGTGCTCCTGATCCCTGAGATTCAAATGTGAGAAAATTATTTTAGTCTTTAATTTACATGTAACGACATCTATTGTTGAGTAGACCAAACTAATTCATTAAGCCCTTTTGATTTATGTGCTCCTGGTGTCTGAGATTCAAATGTGAGAATTTTATTTTATACATGTAACAACATTTATTGAGTAGACTGAGCCATTATTCTTTGAATTATGTTCTCCTGGTCCCTGACCTTCAAATGTGAGGGAAAAAAAGTATTTATATTTACATGTAACGACATCTATTGTTGAGTAGACCAAACTAATTAATTAATCTTCTTTAATTGACCAGAACATCAATTTGTAAAACACAAGTGAGTTATTGCAAAATTAGTCGGTAAGCTAGAAATAATATCGACAGTTCCAGTGACTGCCTTGGTGCCGGTTCCTTTTAACCGGGACAGGAATATTGACCATCTCTAGCAGTTCTTGAAGCATTCACAAAACTCAGAAGTTTTTCCCATCGCTACTTTTATAGGTGTGGTACTAACGTACAAAGAATTTTGCTTTTAAAAAAAAAAAAATTAGTCATTATTTTATTATGTAATACTACAGATGTATAGCTGGACTTTACAGAGAAATTGATCCTTATGGATTAACTTTCTCAGAATTTCCTGTAAATTGATATGGAGGATCAGCTGAAGAACTTAACCATTGACCTTAACATTTTATTTTGATTCATTTTAATTACTAATGCTTTCTTCATAGGAGCTGATGCACCGATTCCCACCTTATTGTACGATGTATTATATTGCTGGTCCAGGAGAGAGATGTCACAAATTGAAGTCATATTTTTCAGGTGAGACAATAGGCTGAAATAAAATAAAATGACGACTGCTCTCTGCCAACCACATTTTGAACAAGAATTATTTCATTTTAATAGGAAATAAGATGCTTTTTACAATTACAATTTTTCTTCCGGTCTCATGATTGTACCACTTGTTACCATTTAAAAAAAATTAATACAGGAGATTTTATCAGTTTCGTGGACCAGTGCCGTGTAAATATGTGTTAGCTTGAAAATTAATCCTATGATACTTGATGACTCAAGCTTGAATATTGACAGTGCGGAGAGATGGTAATCGAGTTAGCAATGAATATGATAGGTTGGAGGGTTTAGTAAAAACACATAAGTTCTTAGAGGGAGTTTATTTTAGCTTTTAGTGTATAACGGTGTTCTCTACTCTCTCATCATCTTCTCCTTCTGGCGGGCGAGCTTCTTCTTGGACTGCTTCTTCTTGGCAGGCTCATCGTCGTGGGCGGCCTTGGCGACCACCTCTTCACGCTCGGACAGGCACACCTCGATGTGGCACGGGGAGGACATGTAGGGGTTGATGCGACCGTGAGCCCTGTAGGTTCTCCCGCGCAGGCACGGGGCACGGTTCACCTGTAACACACACACACTTTAGACTGAGGTCATTTTATAGGTTAACTTACAGTACGTTAGCATCTGTAGTTCCTGATACAGACAATCTTGTGGTTTTGAAAAAACTGTTATACTGGATGTGAATAAGTTCCAGCACAATCAAATGAACTAAATTAATAGTAGAAATGAATAAAACATACAACGTAATACATAGTTAACTATTTAACTTTAATAACAAATTGTTGTATAAAGATCAGCACCCGAAAATACCCACTTTTTAGCTTTACAAGCAATACTACAAATGATTTATATGTTAATTCTATACAGGTAGTTGGGGAAATGTCTTAGGTTTCTAGTGAATACAATTTTTTACTGTTATTTTTTAAATTCTATATGAAATTCATACTGGAACTTTAGGTTAAAAGTTCGAAAATGGCTGTGCTGGTTTTCAAACTGCACTTTTTACTGACATTTTAGTATGTTTTTCGTTGTGTTGAAAAGATTACAGGTTTTTTTTTGTTTTGTACTCACAGGAAACCTTAGACATTTTCCTAACTGGCCATGTAGAATTTACAGAAAATCATGTGCAGTATTGCTTGTATTAGAATGCTACAAAGTGGTGTTTAAAGCCATTTTGGGTGCTGAGCCTTAAATCTAATGCCAAATATCCTAATATGTCAAAAGTTCTTTTACATAAATATATTGCACTGTTAAATACAAGACAATATTGCAAAAAAAGGCCTGCATTATTGCAGAACAGTCAATGTCTTTAAAGTTTGGAGGGAGAAAGAGAGAGATATAACTAGATTAACAAACTCTATAACTTGAATATAATGTAAATTGATAGAATCTTTCTTCTTTATTTATCAATAGTAGTTACTATATACCCGAGTTTCAACACTATTTACTTTGTATCTGTTTTCTTACTAAACAATATGGCTTGTCTTATTATAATTTTTTTTTTACAGAAACAGATATTTCAAAACTCCATAGCTCACCGTAATATTATGTGAAGGGAACAAATTAAATAAAGGTGTTGTTGTCACAATTTCATAAACCCAAGTGAATTAATCAACAAGGGTCAGTCACTTGTCACATTGACCCTCGGCCATGGCAAATACTCAGAGCAGGATGGCTTCTTCGCGTTTTTGACATGGCCAGAAGGAGTTAAGTCAATCTTAAGTAAGTACAACATACATACTTGGCATCATAAGACTGTAGATAGTAAGGATAGATTTGTAGAAATCATTAATTTATTGCAAAATGAATTGTTTATAGTTTTAAGATAATTGACCGGTAATCATGGGAAGCTTTATACAGATAAATAATATTTTAAAATGTACCTTCATATTCTTAAAAAAGCCATTATTACCACGAAGTTTGAAAGATGGTATAACCTTGGAGTAAGAATATACAAGGAGAGATAGCCAAATATTTTTACTCAACCAATACAAATTTGTGATAAATCATTTTCTCCGGGTTTATACGTCATATACCATGAGAGAAATAGACAAGAAAAGGCTTCATAGAATATTGCAGCACTTCTAAGTATGTAAGAATGTTCTCCGTCCGCGCTAACTTCACATCATCAAGTCGTATAACTTAGGTCAACGGATTTTTAGGTTATTTCCTATATTTGCATTGATTAAAAAACTTGCAGTGGTTATACAAATAAATCAAACATGATGGTGATATGTGCTGTGTGAATGTTCAAATAAGACCAAACAAAAATTAAAAAACATCATTTATCAGAGGTATTTCAACAGTTTTAAATATTTTTGACCGAACTTTAGAATTTTCACATTTTTAATGATATAAAGACATCAAATCAACAGAAAGCTTTCATCATTTTTAGGCAAACCTTCTGTTATTAGTGTTTGTGTGATATTTTGACTTTATAAATCATTTTAGTGGTGTATTAATATTGTTTTGTTCTTTGTGTTCAAATATGTTTATTAAAAATGTCCGAATTCCATATGGGCGGTAACTAATAGGCTATCCAACTTTCTTTAACATGTCTTTGTCTCATTCTATCGAGTCAGTATAAAGTCAACAATACTGACTACACTGTTTCGCAAAGGTACCTCTCCATGTATATTCTTACTCCAAGGGTTATAACCTTCAAGTCCACTATCAGAAAATATTATTCCATCAGACAAATTTGCAAATTAAAGTTTTATATTGCACTGTAAAAACATTGGTATGAAGTTTAATAATAAATAAAGTGTATAATTGGAACCTTCATTTCTACTATTTATTATTGCATTTACGATGTATTGGTTTGATGTACTGTTTTTGTAAAATAAATCATTTTGCCTAACTTAGGTGCAAGATCTCTCACACAAATCAGCAAAGGGAGTAACGAAATCCACAACTCAATGAAAAGTTAATTGCTTAGAAAATATTTTTCACTAATGCTTATTTAATATTTAAGCTTTTCAGTTTAATTTTAAAATAAACAATAAGAATTGTTTAATATAAACACATTGGCCATCAACACACGAGAACTGTCACTATTTGCGCAATAATGGGTATTTATATAATTACATTTTTAAAATCACTTCTTTGACATTTAAATATGAAATATAGAAAGGCCGCCATTCGTCATAATTTAAGGTTATATCACTTGAGGTAGTAAAGAGAATAATTTGAAACAAACCTGAATGTGATCAATGACTAGCCTGTCAACGTCGAGTCCCTTGTAGTCAGCGTTGGACTCTGCGTTCCTCAGGAGCTGCAGGAGGAATTCGGCAGACTTCTTGGGCCATCTTCCTTGAGTGGTTCCAAACTGTTTAGCCTGGGCACACCGTCCCACTCCTCCATTGAACCTTCTGAATGGAATGCACTCCTTCTTGTCAATCACATTCTTCAGGTATCTCACTGCCCGCCGGAGGGGCAGCCGCTTGATGGCCATAGCGGTCTCATGTGTATTCTAAAAATATTAAAGTTAAAAAAAGTTTTACCGAATAATATTTTTTTAACTGTCAACAATTTATTGGTTATGTTGTAAATTTTAATTACCTTGAAGTGAACCCTCAAGTTGGATCCGCGTGCCTTGCACGACTTGGCTGGGTTATCAGGTTCACGCGAATAACGACCCATTTTTCTGCAAAATCAAAATAACATGTTGAGACACTGACATTCGGCACTAACGTGGAATCGGTTCGCAAAGTAGATTTCATCTCGCAAACACAAAAAATAACACCGGGAATCACTAAAGACTAATTTGATTAAAAACTTTCCTGGATATATCGACACATAACTTATTAAATTCACTCGATGTTAAGAGATTTTTAATAAAAAAAATAATCATAACCTACCGTTCTGAATGGGTATTTACCGGAAAAGACTTACGAAGTGAAGCTAGCAACAAAATGCGATATGTTTATGGTGGTTCAAATGACAGCGCGAGTGGGGCGTTCGAATAATAACTGTTAGTACTTACACAAGAAAAAAATATACACATTTTAAGACTTCGATGTTAATAATTTAATTTAATACGAGTAAATAGATCAAAAAGAATAATTTAATATTCAATAAAAAAAACATTCATGTTAATCTTAAAATGATCACATTACTAATAAGTCATAAATAACTAAAACTGTACAACTAATAGATACCACAGATGTAATATTTTCATCAATAACTTAGCAATTATGAATGATGTTACGTTTGTTTTTTAAATAAAGTTTACCCTAATACTTTTATTATTACAGACGGTTAATAAATTAAAAGCTTAATATTTCAAAAATACATTTATTTTAGTGAACATAATCAGAAATGTGTGTATTATAATAACAGTACTAAGAATAATTTATAAAATTCCGTTTTACAAGACATCTCTTCGAGGGTCAAGCATTTTTTTTTAATATCAATTGTTACTAGAAATTTTTTTTATAATCTACCTCATAAGATGTAATGTAATATCGTGTTATCGTGTTTAAACGGTGGCAATTTGATCAATACTAATATTTTTTATGAAAGAATAATTATATTAATTATTATATTACGGAAGTAAAAATCAAAACGTTATGTGAGATGATATTTTTGATTTTGGTATCTCGAAAGAACCATCAGCGATATATCACTTTCTCATAATTTCGATGGAATTGCAATAGCGAGATGAGGATTCTAAATTTATTTTCAGTTATATATAAGCCGTCTAATAATGTGACAAACTGCATTTTTTTAATTATTCATTGCTATTGAATTAGCACCATCTATTGACATCATTTCAATATTATTACAGTTTTCTTCGGTTTTACTTGTCTGGTAATATTCACGCGACCAGAAGATGGCAGCACTAGCATAAAAAAGCCTTCAGCCGCTACAGGATCAGACGATCCAATTGTATCCGCTCGGTGCGCCGCGGAATCAAGGGTGACCATCCTGAACTAATGTCATTCTGACAGGTGCTTAAATCAGCTGTTCGTGTTATGTTCTTATTGTTGGACAGTGTAAACATAAATAAAAATATATCCTAAACCCTTTCGTTTTATGTGATTAGCCTTAATACATCAAGTTCGCGGCAGTTGATTGCGTGTAGTATATAATAACAGCTTTGTCGAAAAAATCATAATTCAAGTTTAATTTTATTAGAAAATCTAAATATTTTGTACAAAAATCCCACGTGATTCGGTTCAATTCTGAAATTACATTTTTTATTGACTACTTTTGATTCTTCGTAAGCGTAAAAATAAACATAATGTGAAAAATAAAGGCGCCATTTTCGTTATGTTGCAAGCATGCCACCACAATAACAACACATCCAAATTTGCGCGGGATGTCAAAGAAGAAAAAACCACGAATGGCGCCAAAAGCGGTTGCCAGTCTATTAGTAATATTTTATTTTTTACTTATATTATATACACGTTGGGTACGTCTAATTACTTCTACCAAAAACGTTATCAATTGTTTTTAAAACACGAATCTTGTTCTCGGTTATTTTTACTTATTAGATAGTATTTGCTAGCTTTAAAAATACTATTGTTATGTTGGCATCCTGCTCATTGACTTCTAAAATCAGTTATTTTACAATTTATTGTACAACGTTGCATTTTAACTTTTAACACGTGTGAAGCTCGGTAGACATGAAACGAATGAATAAATGTGGGTACTACTATTATAATAAGATATTTTACCAATAGACCCATGTAAATATACCTGCCATAAAAAAACATTAAGTAACCGAGACGGGAAAATCAAAGAGTAAATAAAAAATAGTCAAGTGTTAAAAATAAAGCTGACAATAGGTATTATATTTAAAAAAAAAACAGCTTTACATCTAGCTCATTACCATGTAACCCGTCTCCCAGAAGGTAACAAAACCACCTAAGATATATTTAAATGTAATTGTAAAGCCGCTCCTGTAGCAATAACACAAAATAAATAAAATATGATATACACCCAATAAGCGCCATTTCCATATATATTATTTACCATATATTCGCTACCAGTCTGAAGATGCTCGTTAAAGGTAAAACCGGTCCGGTCATAAAAAAAATGGAACAAAGTTAAAAAAAATGGTATTATTAAATCATAGGATAAATAAAATAAAAACATTTAAAAGATTGTTGATATTTTTTTCTGATAGTCATAGGTACATACTTAGTTATAATTTTAGTAACAATTGCCAGTTTTTATGTTCCACTCTCTGAAATGCATCAATAAGAATAATATTATACTAGTTTAGTCGTCAAAAGGGACATGGTGAGTAAATAGTGAAGTTGCGTAGTCGCAATAAAATTTCAAACTTTCGACGTGTGAGCAGAAATTAGCGCACGGCGATCTAACGATTGTGTACAGAAGACGGCTTAACGTATTAATAATATTAGATATTCTCAAAAACACTACATCGTATTAAAAGAATTTATTAAATGTTTTCATTAAAAAAACTTACGCTCCTGCCGCTGAGAGGTGCGTTGTAACATTTCTTTAATTTGCATGACGATCTTTTAGAATAACAAAGTTCCACCTGACAAGGCAATGTCATGCAATAATGGGCTCTGGGGAAAGTTACTTTAGAGTTCATTATCGCATAACATTGCTATGTCAGATGGAACCTTGTTACTCAAAGGGGTCGACGTGTCGTTTATGAGAAAAGGGAAGAGGTTATATCAGAACTACAAGAGATATGCCTATAGGAATTCATCAAAGCCTATAGGTGGTTTTTAGTAAGGGCGGCTGGTCAGACGGGCCGCAAGTCCTTTTCTACGCTCATGGACATGATATTCACTGGGTAAATAATAAGGTCAGTGACTTGGAGAAACAATGTATGGAGAGAGAGCTAATTATTTTTACCCAACCGATACAAACTTGCGATAAATCACTTTCTCCGGGTTTTTACGTCGTACAACATGAGAGAGAAAGAGACAAAAAATAAAATACTCCGCTTCTATGTACTGTCACAATAATCTTGGGCTCCTCGGTCACCGCGGGAATCCGCCCACATTTTTTATTATGCCACTAAACTTGACACAACTAAACGGTTTTTTAGGTTAGATGCTATATTTTTGTTGACATCAATACTGTGAAAAAGTGGTTATACGAATAAACAAAAACATTATGTCAATATGTGACATGAATGGATGCATAAATACCCTAGCTTTGGTCTTAGCCACGCCCAGGTCCACCGAGTCAGGTAAAAACATCAAAAACTGACTACACTGCCTTGGATTGATACCACTATATACTCTAAGGTCACTGATTAGTATGATTACATACATTGTATTAGATTAGTTTATTGAGTGAGTTGTTTATGACACGTCCACGTTGACAGTGTGAATTTATAGGTAGGAAAGGAATCGATGCATACATATACTATAAATATATACATTAAATAAATAATAAGTTGATAGGAACAAATTGTGGAAGGTATTATCCATGTATGGAGTTAACACAAATCTTATACAAGCAATCGCGTCCTTGTACGATGGAAGCGTTGCATGTGTTAGAGTGAACGGTGATTTTACGAAGTGGTTTAACATCACAAAAGGTGTAAAACAAGGCTGTGTAATGTCACCGTGGTTGTTCAATTTGTACATGGATAATTGTATGCAAGAATTGAAAGGTGTGGGCTTGGGCGCGAAAATGAACAATGTGAAAGTATGTTGCCTATTGTATGCGGACGATGCGGTGCTGATTGCTGACAATACGGAAGATCTACAGTTCCTCGTGTCTAGGATGAACCAAGTATGTATGCAAAATGAGTTGATGATGAATGTAAGTAAGTCCAAAGTGATGGTGTTTGAAAGAGAGAGTACGAGAACAGCGTGCAATATAGTTGTGAATGATGAATACTTGGAGCAAGTGGATGAGTTTGTGTATTTAGGAAGTATGTTTACAAGAGACGGAAAGGCTGATAAGAATATTGAAAGAAGGGTGAATGCAGGAAACTCCATTTATGGAGGACTGAACGCTGTTGGGGCAAATAAGAAATTGTCCAAAGAAGCGAAGCTAGCAGTCCACAATGGAGTGCTTATACCAACCCTGATGTATGGCAGTGAGGCATGGAACTGGCAGAGGAAGGATGAAAGTAGACTGAATGCTGTGGAAATGAGATTTTTGAGACGGATGTGCGGTAAAACCATGTATGACCGTATTACAAATGTGGATATCCGGAAAGAATGCAAGGCTGATATGAGCGTAATGGATAGGATCAAGAAAGGGACGCTTAGATGGTTTGGGCATGTAGAGCGAATGAACGAAGAAAGGAGTGTGAAAAGAATATATGATGCGAAAGTGAATGGAAGAAGAAGTCGAGGACGCCCGAGAAAGACATGGCACGATCAAGTAAATCAAATACTTGAATCGGGTCATGTGAAGAGTCAGAATAACAGAAGAGTATGTATGAGACGATGCATGAATGTAAATGAAGCAAGAAGTGTGTGCCAAGACAGAGTTGTAAGGCGGTCCGTCCTCTTTGCCTATCCCTGCGGGGAAACGGCGTGATGGTTGTTAGCTCAGAGTAACAATATAAAGAGACCGTACTAATTTGTGACAAATCGTTGACAAACTCGCAAAATATAGCTCTCTCTTTATGCTCGGTTCTATAAGCATATGAGAAAAAGAGACAAACAATTGTTGAAACCAATACACGATTTGGGGCGGGCTAAATGTCATGTCTCCACTATTTAATCTGCACAAACTTCACTCGCGTTTGAAGTGTCAGGCGAACGGACTGTCAAAAGTGCGTAAATAGTTAAAAACTTGAGTTATTTTTTGTCCGATATCTAGCAAAACATCATGGCCATATGTGCTATACTTGGTTGCTTCAATCGAAGTACAAAAGGACCAAAAACAAACAGTTTTCACACGTATGTACCATAAAAATCGTCTTTTTTAGTTTGATCTCAAATATTTAACATCCTAACCTACAAAACAACTAGTAACTTACACCAATATGTAATTAATCTTTGGACTATTCGTTCCAATATAATAAACTTCCGTTTGAAATGAGTTTTAGTGGATTCGTAATATTTTTAACTTACAGATATATACTAGATGTCACATGAGAAACCATTACAAAGGGAAATCCCCATTTTGTACGGCTTCTGAAAGTATCCCGGTCTCTTTCTTTCTCATGATACTAACGCTAAATTGTTGGCAAACAGATAAAGACAGAATAGTGTTTATCTCTTAGTTATCTTTATAATTTCGGTTGCGTCCCCAGATTCAGGGCTATGCCAAAATTGGAATATTATTATATATTTAATTATTTTTAGATTTCCAAAGGATGAAAAAAGACGAGAAAAATGGATTCGTGCTACGAGAAGGCAAAATTGGACTCCTAAATACCATAGCACAATCTGCTCAGTCCATTTCCCAATGATGATTTATGATAACGATCATGCATCTAGATAGTTTTAATTTTGTATACATATTATATATTATTTTCTCCTTGTTAGTTAGAATTATTAGCTTAATTAATTAAGTATGAAGCGCACTTGACGTGAAATATCACAAAACTGTGCTATGTAAGTTCACTGTTATTATTATCTGCATTCGAAATTTCCTTACAAAATAACGCGGGACGGAAAACATCCCTACAATACTTAAAAGCGGTGTCATGTTTTGTGAAATTTTTTGTGTCTCTTTCTCTCTCATGGTGTACGACGTAAAAACGCAGAGAAAGTGATTTATCGCAAATTTATATAGGTAAAAAAAAATTGATCTCTCTCCATATATTCTTACTCCAAGGTTAAGAAAATGATTTAACATCTGTTATCACCGTACATTTTTTTTATTTTACTTTTGTTTGTAAACTATTTTGTTGATGGAACTGAAGTTCATTTTATAATATGTATTATAAAATGTTCTGTACTAATAATTTAATTCGTTTATATTTTTATCTATAAATAAGATTTTAATAATCTTATTGATTAATGTATATTTGAATAAACAAAAAAATATACAACATTCATTCTTTTTAATGATTTACAACTACCTACTCACAACAAAATACCTAATTTACTTAATTTGTGACAACCCTGTTAGTGATTTTACTCTGAGTTTAGGCCACACCCTTTGGTCATTGCTTGGTCAAAAAGTGCGGACAAAATTTCGCAAAGTTAGGTCTCTATATATTGTTACTCTAAGGTTGTTAGTTAGTTAAATAAATAAATAATATTCTTCCTTCGAGATATTCTTAGGAGAGAAGTCAGTGGCGTTACTTTGAAATGATCGGTTATAAAAAATAAAATAAAAACTCGATTTAGTAATAACCACTTAAAAATCATCCATATTGATAATTATCAATTAAAAAAGCATTTTAATGTATAATTAAATTGATTAATATGAATTGTACAAAAAATCGATACCAAACTTATAAGTATTTTTTCCAATAACAAAACGGTTCTAATCGATTGAATTATTCCAATTAATAATAGATTTTAAACGGTAAATATTTTTGCGATAAATAATCTATTAAAAAAATTCCAACGAATTTATTTATTACCTTTTTGTTTCTTACATTATATTTTTACATTACCTACCTCACTAGGTCATAAGAACCTGTTCCGAGTAAATAATCGATTAAAATTAATTTATTAAAATAATCGATTAAATAATAATCGATTAAAATTAATTTATTAAAATAATCGATTAAATAATAATCGATTAAAATTAATTTATTAAAATAATCGATTAAATAATAATCGATTAAAATTTATTCCAATGAATAAACGATTCGAATCAATCAAATTTATTTCAGTTTTTTCCGATGAATAATCGATTAAATTTTATTCCGATGAATAAACGATTTCAATCGATCAAATTTATTTCAATTAATAATTGATTATAATGTTTTCAATAAATAATCGATTCCAATCAATTTAAATTCAATCCAATTATCACTATTATCTGTTTCTGATTAAAATGCATTCGATTAAATAATTGATAATAATCGAATAAAAAAACCTTTTACTAAATGATCAGTTGGAATACATTCGATTAAACAATCTGTTAAAATATATTACAGTGAAAAATCGTAAAGAGACAAACAATTGTTGAAACCAATACACGATTTGGGGCGGGCTAAATACTATGTCCGCGATATTTGATCTGTACGCACTTCATTCATGTTTGGAGTGTCAGGCGAACGGACTGTCAAAAGTGCGTAAATAGTTAAAAACTTGAGTTATTTTTTGTCCGATATCTAGCAAAACATCATGGCCATATGTGCTATACTTGGTTGCTTCAATCGAAGTACAAAAAGGACCAAAACAAACAGTTTTCACACGTATGTACCATAAAAATCGTCTTTTTAGTTTGATCTCAAATATTTAACATCCTAACCTACAAAACAACTAGTAACTTACACCAATATGTAATTAATCTTTGGACTATTCGTTCCAATTTAATAAACTTCCGTTTGAAATGAGTTTTAATGGATTCGTAATATGTTTAACTTAAAAATATTTACGAGAATGTCAAAAAAATTTTCAAGAACGGGGAATTCCCCTTTTGTACGGCTTCTAAAAGTATCCCGGTCTCTTTCTTTCTCATGATACTAACGCAAAATTGTTCGCGAACAGATAAAGACGGAATAATGTTTATCTTTACGGTTTTCTTCGCATCCGATTGGCTGGAAGCATATACGTCATACCTCCCTTGGTCAATCCTTGGTCAAAAAGTGCGGACAAAATTTCGCAATGTTAGGTCTCTACGTTACTCTAAGTAATAATCAAATAAAAATAATTATATTTATTAATTAAAAAATCGTTCGAATTGATGATCGATTCTAATGGCAAATTGAGAAAATAATAAAATTATTTAAGACCAGGCCCGGCCCTGAGCCAAACGGTGCCTGGCGCAGGTATTTTTTTTGTGGCCCTTTGTCAAAATTTACCGAGAATAAAACGGGAGGCGCAAATTTCCATTCCGCGCCATCGGATCGGGAAATTACGGGTTCGATTGCCATCCATTGATAGTATATTTTTTTTCATATATACTATATAGGCGTTGGGCGCGTAAAAACACTGTAATTAGGTACTCTCGGCGCCTTTGGCAATTCCTTCCCCGCCTGGAGCGGACCGGTCCAATTGCGCCAGCATAGGACTGGCCCTGTTAAAGACACACACACACAGATCATCGCTAAAAAGTTCCATCGATTGATTTGAACCATCGATCGATTATTATGTCTTGATTATGCCCATCACTAGTATTATTAAAAATATGATTTTTTTTTCGTTAAACAAAAAGAAAAATTGATTTTAAAAAAAAATAAAATAAACACCCTTTATT